>ML677332.1:34402441-34775722 GCA_007922305.1 Dermatemys mawii
GGGGGATGGGCCAGATATGAGGAGTTCAGGGTGAGTGTGGGCTCCAGGCTGGGAGTGGGGGCTCTGGTGTGGGTTCAGAGATGGAGAGATTGGGATGCAGGAGGAGGCTCTGGGCTGGGACCAAGGGATTCGGAGATCGGGGTGGGGGCAGGGAGGGAGTTTGGAGGCGGGCATGGGGTTGGTGTGTGGTAGGAGGTGAGGGGTGTGGACTCCCGGCAGTGCTTACCTCAGGCAGTCCCAGAAGTGACTGGCATGTCTGGCTCCTAGGTGGAGGCAGGCCAGGAGATTCTGCAGGTGCTGCCCTAACCCACAGGCGCTGCCCCCGCAGCTCCCATTGTCCACGGTTCCCAGTCAATGGGAGCTATGGAGCCAGCACTTAGGGTGGGGGCAGCGCACTGAGTCCCTGTGCCTGTACCTTTGCCTAGGAGCCAGAGGGAAATGCCAACTGCTTCCAAGAACTGCGTGGAGACAGGGCAGGCAGGGAGCCAGCCTTAGCCCCACTGTGTTGTTGACTGGACTTTTAATGGCCCAGTCAGCTGTGCTGACTGGAACCACCAGGATCCCTTTTTGACCAGGCATTCCGGTTGAAAACTGAACATCTGGCAACCCTATGCACACTCTTAGTACACACCACAAGGGTCCACTCAAGCCAGTTAGTGTGCAACATGCTAATGTGCACTAAAATGTATACCCTTCTAGTGAGGACTAATGTACCTTGCAGATAAGTCCATACAAGATTTCTACCAATCAACCCCTGACTCCTTTGCTTATGATGTATCCCTTGCTCCCAGGGATACATCATAAGCAAAGGAGTCAGGGGCTGATTGGGAGCAATCTTGTCAGTTATTTGTCTTTCCAATTTAGGAGGTCTTTGCACCAGGGATTGTCCCTTACTATATGTCTAGACAGCACCCAGCACATTTGGGATACTAGTGTAATATAAATCATAGAGATAATCTTTGTCACTGGTGCCTGACTTTGCAGGAATGGAAGCGGAGAGGAGTTTGTGGCTGGCTGATGTCAGCTTAGGGATCCCAAGCCCAGAATGAAGAGGGAAGACAGCTGACCATAGGAAAGGTCATTACTGACAGTGTTCTCCACCTGAATTGCTTTGTCTCCAGTCCCCTACTACTCCCCAAGTGGTGTCATTCTCAAGGCAGCATTCTGCTTGAAGAAGATCTGACAGCTGGAAACTGTGGTGATGCTGAGATAGGTCAGCCAGTAGTGAAATGGGCTGCTTTCAAACGGCCTCCATTTGGGGCAGAGCTGTGATAGGAGAGGTAGCCCCAGAATTTTACAGGAAAACATATGACTCTGTGTCACTTTCTCTCTGTTGTGCTCCAGTATCTTTGATCTCAGCAGGGCCAGAGTTTGCTCCCTGTTTGCCAAGAATGGACATTCTCTTACTGAGACAGTGTCTGGCTTTGGTTTGAATTGCAGAAGTTAAGGCAGGGCTGAGGCTCCATTACTCAGCTCCTAAGTGTTTGCATTTGTTTTGCAGAATGAATTCTGGAGTAAATACACGGGTAAGTTGGTTCAAATCCTGCAAATGCTTTGATGTCCCACAGGCTGTACAGCTGTACCCCAGAGAGCTGGCTCCCTAGCTCCGTTAGCAGGGCCCACTCCCTAGGGCTCTCTCCCCTCATAGAGTCATAGACTTTAAGGTCAGAAGGTACCATTATGATCATCTAGTCTGACCTCCTGCACAACGCAGGCCACAGAATCTCACCCACCCACTCCTGTAATAAACAACTAATCTATGTCTGAGCTATTGAAGTCCTCAAATCATGGTTTAAAGACTTCAAGGTACAGAGAATCCACCAGCAAGTGACCCATGCTGCAGAGGAAGGTGAAAAAACCCCAGGGCCTCTGCCAATCTGCCCTGGAGGAAAATTCCTTCCCGACGCCAGATATAGTGATCAACTGAACTCTGAGCATGTGAGCAAGACTCACCAGCCAGACACCCTGGAAAGAATTCTCTGTAGTAACTTAGATCCCAGTCCATCTAACATCCCATCACAGGCCAATGAGCGTATTTACCACTAATAGCCTAATTTTGGTCACAGATTGATCTTTGACTATCTCTCATATGTTATGCTGACTTGAACTGCAGTGCTCATTGGAGTCCCTTTGACCTGACAGGTTTCTTGCTCTTGTTTGTTAGTATGTGAATCCCAGAGGACGCTCAGGAGAGCTCTGGATGAGTGTCTGACAGGTAAGAGGGGCTTGGAGACCTCGTGAGCCACTGGAGATGGTAAGTTCCCAGAAACCTGCTCCCAGCACAATTTGGGAGGAAATTCTAAAGAAGTGGGGAGGTCATCAGATGGGCAATATCAGGGAGAGCAACAGCACTTAGAGCAGGAGGCAGAGACTCTTAGACTTCCCTGCCATATTGTTCCCCCACAAACACTTTTCATTAACATCCTAAAATCTCTGGAGTCCCCCTTGGAATAGCATAAGATAAATGCCCAGCTGCTGCCAGTTCCAATGAGGAGCCAGTTCCTCACCAATATTCCCAGCTACCCTCAGTTCCAGATCAAGGCACTGAGATACAGAAGTCCATTGGGATGATCTGAGGTAAAAATGTATTTAAGATGGGTCTATGCATGTATGTGAGAACCCAAGTCAGGGATTTGTAGGCTGGTACCTTTGGACTCCATGAAAATAATGCTTCTGATTTTCCTTTGGATCTGACTTGCCCTCTGTTGGGACTTTGGCAGGAAACTGTGATACAGGCAGCGGGCAGAACTATCAGGGGACAGTTTCTGTTACCAAGTCGGGGATTGAATGTCAGTTCTGGACAAGCAAATTCCCCCACAGACCTGAGTAAGTCCATAACCCTCTTCTACACACACTAAATCTCAGCTGTGGTTGGAGGAGCCAAGTTGTGGGGAAGACCATTGACTGGAAGGGTTCTCTAGGCTGCTAATTACCTCATCACTCCTTTCTCATAGGTTTAATACCACTACCAGTCCGAATGCCAATCTCACAAAGAATTACTGCAGGAACCCAGACAAAAGCCCAACTGGCCCTTGGTGCTACACTCGAGACCCAGCAGTGCGACGGGAGGAGTGTGCTGTTCCAGTGTGTGGTGAGCCTCAACACTGGGCCTCAAGAAAGGGAAGGGTCTGTGGAGAGCAGGTGCAGGAGAGAGGAGCCCTGTAGGAATGGGTGGAGTTATGGCTTAGAAGGCGAAGACACACTGAGCTGGAGAGGGCTCCCCATTGTGCTGTCCATTCACCTAGCTTGTTGAGGTCCCTCTGAAGTGCTCAGTCTTTACTATTCTTCTCTACTGTAAAAAATAATGTTTGCCCTCTACAGCCTTGCAGCAGCAGCATCAGTGCTGCCAGCCTCAGGCATTCGTAAATAAGGAATGAAGAAATCACATTTTTTTGCCTACTTTATTTTTTTTTAAGTAACCTTTATGGCAAAACCATTCCTCCCCAGTTTGTGTGTGATCCTCCCAGGTTCAAATGCAGCCTTAAACCCACCGCCCCCGCACGTTTCGGTTGTTTGTTTGTTTGTTTGTTTTAAGTCTTGCCCCAGCCCACATCTGCCAGCCTCACATCTGTTCCTGCAACGCCAGGGATTCTTTAGCCCCTCCCTCTTCCCAGGCCAGGTGTTGTAGGGAGGGAGAGTGAAGGGGGAAGGAGCAGAGGAACCCTGCTGTTCCCACTGCTCACAGGAGGGGAACAGGAAACAGAGCCATCCAGAGCTGTTCTCTCCTCCCGTCCTGTGAGACTGGTGGAGGCAGGGTCAGATCCTGAGGGGATAGCTCTGCCTGCTTCCTGCTGCAGCCCTGGCTGCCTGGACTTCCCCAGGAGGTGGGGCAAGGCAGCCAATCAGAGAGGGTTTTACCTCAGGCAGAGCTGAAACATGAGAGGCCTTGGCAGAAGGGCTCCAGCCCTGGCCAAAGGCAGGTGACACATGAAGCACTCTCCAGCCTTGACAGCGCTATGTCCTTCCCCTCCCTGTCCCTCCTCGCTTGGCAGCTCTACTTCCTTGTGCTCTGCCCACTGCTCTCTCACTGGCTGCTGCAACCCCTAGACATCCACTTAGTCTCCCCGTGTCAGGCTGCAGCCCCTCTCCCCAGTGTCCTCTCTAGCTCCCTCTAGGATGGCAGCCATCTTCCTTGAGAGCAGCCTGGCCTCAGTCTCATTGAACACAATCGGATGTGGTGGCCATCTCGCTAGCAGCAGCCTCATGTCTGCATGCACAGTCTGTCAGGAAATGGCAGCCATTGTGCCTGGCGTCAGCCCTGCGGACAGCAGGCAATGGCAGCCCTTTTGAGAGGGGAGCTTTCAAGGCTGAAACTAGGAATAAGAGCATGTGAATATATTGTTTTTTAAATAACCCAAATTTAATGAAGTCAGTAAGTGCCACTGTTCCCCTTCGCCGGGGGAGACTTGGCCACTTGTCCCTGTGCTGTTCTCTGCTCCTTGGCCAGTTTCTGACCCTTGGCAGAGGATTTTACTGGCTGACTCTCCCTTAGTCATCATTTTGCTTCCATGCTGAGAGACTAACACATTAGAGCGGCATCATTTCCCTTCATGGATGGTGCCCTGGTTGCTCATGGAAGGCAGGAATTGGCTACACCGGGAAGGGGCATCTTCTCAGAAACTAGGATTGACCCCTGCTGCACTTAGGTAGCTACGATATCACAGAAGTGCCTGCTTTGTCGCAGCAGTTGCCAGCACGAGGAGAATAAAAGGAGGGTGAGGCCAAGCTACAGCTGCCCAGTACCTCTCCTGGTGTCTGCCTGCCCAGGAAACGGGAGCCCTGGTCCCCACGACTTGCTGCCAGGCGAGAACTGTGAGAGGAAGACTATAGAACTAATGGACTTTGGGGCTGCGAAGAATATATTTTATGTCTCACTGACTGAGGTAGAAATGTTTTGAGGAGGCCTGTGGTTTGGAAGCTGGCGGCACATCACTGTGAAGGGCTCTCTCTCTCTCCCCATGTGCCCAAAGGAGTGGAGAGCAGTGGTAGCGCTAGCTCAGAATTGTAGGTGGTTTCTTTGGAACTCTCCAAAAGCTTGTTAACAAAGGTGCCCCTGAGTCCTCCTGGAGACTGCCAGGCTGCTGCATGAGTGTAGGACTGCAGAGAGGGGTGTGTGTGTGTGTGTCTGTGTCTGTGGGGGTGTGTGAGAGAGAGAGAGAGAGAGAGAGAGAGCGAGCGAGCGCATGCCTAGGGGCATCAATATAACTGCCTTACAGGGAGCCTTCCCCTGAAAAATGCAAACATACTGAAGTGCCATTAACACCTGGGAATGGCATAGAGAAGTGGGAGGAAACTCTGCTTCATTTTACTTTGAATGAAGCAACACCCACAGGTGCCTCATGGGTGAGGAGGGGCTCCTGGGCTATATGGGGTATCCCATTCAGGGTAGGGTGCTCCCAGACATGGTGGAGTGTCCAGTGGAGTGATGAGACATAGTGGAGTGTACTGGGGCCTGCTGGACTATGGGCTGTAGCCAGACACCAGCACTTCCCACTGCAGGGCCATGAGTCTGATAATGACTGTCTTGCTCCTTCTCTTTCAGGTCAGGACAAGACCACAGTTCCATTTACTCCCCGGGCTACTCCACCAGACAAAACACAGCAGCCATGTGAAGCGGACAAAGGGCTGCATTACACTGGGACTCTCTCTGTCACCGTCTCTGGGTCCAAGTGTTTGCCGTGGGCCTCAGACAAGGCAAAGGAGCTGTCCCACGGAACTACATTTCTCCCAGAAGTGAAGCTGGTGGAGAATTATTGCCGGAATCCTGATGGGGATGATGAAGGTGTCTGGTGTTACGTGGATCATCCAAATACCACCTTTGAGTACTGTGACCTGCACTACTGTGGTGAGGCGCGTCAGTGGGTATAGGGCTGCCATGGGGATCTTGGGTGGGAGAAATTCACAGTAGCCAGGAGGATACAGTACTGTGGTGATGGGACCCTGTGATGAAGAGTAGGTGGGCCACAGCCTCATGGGAGGCAACATGTATGGGATTCATGTGTTTACATGAAGTCATGCTTGTGTGGGTCATAGTGTATGTGCACACACATAAGACTATGCCTGAGGTTTGAGGGGCCCTTTAATGACTGACAACCTCATCCCCCTGCACCACCTCAGAATGTGCCCCAAAATTCCAGCTAACTGGATGCTGCTTATTTGTTCACCTGTTGGCTAGAATTTGGGAAGGAAAATTAGTGAACCAATAGTCTTCCTTAAAAAAGTAATACTTCCACCAACTCCACTACATGTGGAAAGGGATGATGCCACTTCTGAAGTCTTGTGTAAAATGCTGGAGCTTTGCCTCTCAACATCTCTGTCTCTCTCAGCAAAGCCTCTGGATGAGATGGACGAGGTAATAGTAGGACGGACTGCTACTCAACAGTACCAAACCTTCTTTGATGATAAGACTTTTGGTTCAGGTGAAGCAGGTGAGCAAAGGACCCAGGAGGCACAAACATAGCACCAAAAGTGCAGCAGAAGCTGCAGCTCCTTCCCACAATGCATTGTTCCTCAGCTAAACCTGCCTGTTAAATACCTACTGCTGAAAGCAGAAGTGGATGTTAAAACTACTTTAGGTTCTGTCTGAAAAGCTCATCTAAAGCTATCCTCCAGCTGTGGGGAAGCTCCCAGGGCTCTTATAGTCCCAGCTTTTCCCAGCAGGAGGTGCCATGAGGAGATCCCTGCTACTTCAGCCCTGGTTCCAAGCAAGAAGTGCTGTAGGAGAAGGTGAAAGACTGCTGGCTTTGAGAGATCTTCCAGTTTGAGCCTCTCCCAGCAAGGAGCACAATAGAGAATGAGTAGGGTCACCACCTTTTGAAATGCAAAAAACCCAGCACTTCCCCCCACCACAAGGCAAGCTTGTCACAACCCCAACCACAAGGCAATTCTGCACCCCCTCCCTTCAACAGCTGCTTACAGTATCTAGAGAGAGATCATCATCAATAACAAATGGGCATTTGTTTTATCAGCACATTTTGCCAGCGAGCTGTTTGTTTCATTTAGCCGGTTGTCATTGAATGTGCAGTTTCTGATGTGAGCTGTTTTGTTTTTTTTATTGGGGGTAGGGGTGGGGAGTACAGTAGTAAGATCACTCACATCATTGCCCTGATCTTCCATTATTTAATATACCTCGCACATTTCCTCACTTCTTCATGACTCAAACCCTCTCTCTCACACATGCAGTATGCTTGCATGTTGGGGAGCAGCAGCTGTTATATTTTCAACACTTTTGATCTGTTATTGCTTAAACTGTGGAAGTGGGAACACTGCAGCATTGTTAGCTGGACACACAAACTCTTAATGTTACATATCCCAGTGTACTGTGGTGATAATGTAAATCTTTAGACCCATATGGAAGAAACCAGGCAGATAACATTTATTTTTCTGGTAACTGGCAAATTCATAAAAAAACCCAGCTAGGCCAGTCAAATTCCAGCCAGGAGGTAACCCTAAAAATGAGGCAGGAACAATGGCTGAATATGCAGCTACCAATTACTCCCAGTCAAGTGTGTTGTTTGTAGAGCAGGTCCCCTGCATTGCAAATCAGGTAGAGTAACAGAGACAGGCTGCCTGGTTTTTCAGATTGCGGCATCCGTCCCCTGTTTGAGAAGAAAAAGATTTCGGATAAGAGTGAGAAGGAGCTGTTGGATTCCTACATAGGGGGTCGAATTGTAAAAGGGGAAAGTGCAGAAGTTGGCAGTGCCCCGTGGTAAGTACCTGTTGGTGCAGTTTCTCTACAGCCTTTCCTTTAAGACCAGAGGAAATCAGGAGTCTGGTCAGCTGGCATGGTGTATTCAGCCAGCACCACCTCCACTCATAGCCCATTCTGAGGGCTGACTTGGCAGCACTACTACAGCTGGACAGAGACTACCTCTCTCCTTTGGAGCCAAGTGAAAGCAGCACTCTGCAGACTTTGTGTTTCACCCTCATCGCACTTGTTCCAGTACTGCAGGCACATGTCTCTGGCGGTGCCCATGGCAGGATCAGAAGGCTAATTAGATGGGAAACATGGCAGGGAAAAGCCCCTTTAGATTGGATTCCAAGGAGAATACTCCTCCTCAGTGCCAGGTCCCAGGTCCTAAAGACTAGACCTGACTCATGCTAGGGGAGTGCTGTCATGGTCTCCTGAGGCAGCGAGGGCAGGTTTCCCTGGTCATACGACACTGCTGGCCCTGCAAGGCCCATAGCTGAGCCAGTGCCCTGGGTAAACCTCTCACCTTCTCTTCCTATCCCAGGCAGGTGATGCTTTTCAGAAAGAGTCCACAGGAGTTGCTGTGTGGTGCTAGCCTCATCAGTGACCGTTGGGTCCTTACTGCTGCCCACTGCCTCTTTTACCCACCCTGGGACAAGAACTTCACTGCAGATGACATCTTGGTGCGGATTGGGAAGCACCAGAGAACAAAGTAAGAACTTGACTGGGGAAGTGAGGGGGAAGCAGATGGGAGTCCCCCACGAGTGTAGTGGGAGTATAAAGGCTGGGGTCTAGAAAGGATGTCATCTGGCATTATAGGAACCCCCATGGTGAACCAGACTGTTGTGCTTCCCCAGGGTATAGCGGGTTCCCATGGAGACGCTACTCACCAAGGCTCTGCTGATCCCAGAGTCTAAAGTGAAAAGGAGGGAAGTTCGCATGCCTCCCACAGCCACTCTTCCTTGTGAGAAAGATGGTGCTGCAAGCCAGCCAGAGGGCCAGTAGCCCCCAGCTGCTGCTGCACAGTCACTTCTCTCCTTCCATTGGAATTGTTTCAGGTATGAGCGGAACATAGAGAAAATCGCCATGCTCGATAAAATCATCATCCATCCCAAGTACAACTGGAGAGAGAACCTGGACCGAGACATTGCACTGATGCTCCTGAAGAAACCCATAGTCTTCAGTGACTACATCCACCCTGTATGCCTGCCCACCAGGGAGCTGGTGCAGAGGTGAGGAGGCTGAAGGGCAAAAGCAACTCCAGCCCCCCAGGGAGGTCTGCAAACATGTCCTTTGGGTCTACATGAAGCATCAGGAAATCCCTAGAAAAAACCAGGATGCATCTTTTGTGCTGGTTTGTAATAGGGGAGTTAGTGAGGTGCCCCTCCAGAGTCTGGGCAGTGCTAGGCTATAGGGGTGGCATGTAAAATTTCCATGTGCTTTAACCTTGCTTCTTCCTGCAGCCTGATGCTGACAGGATTCAAAGGGCGGGTATCTGGATGGGGAAATCTGTATGAGACCTGGGGCTCTGGCCCTGCTGCCCTGCCTTCAGTTCTGCAACAGGTGAACCTCCCCATAGTCAGCCAGGATACCTGCAGGGCATCCACTAACATCAAACTCACTGACAACATGTTCTGTGCAGGTAAGTGCTGCTGGGAGTACAGAACTAACTGCTGCACAGGGGGGCAGTGATGGATGGGTCAGGGGGCAAAGTTGTTCTCCGTACCATGTGCAATAATGCAAGGGCTCACTTAACCTAATTACTGCCCAGTAAACTTGGATCTATCCTAAAGAAATATATGCCTAGGGCATGAACCAGCCTCTGGAATTCCCAGCCTATATGGGGGATGAAGAACTTAGGGCCATGAATAAGGCTCTTGGGCATCAGCTGGTTGTGAGAGGTGAGAGATGAGAGAGAATTGGTCTTGGAATTCTCCTCTCCCTCCTGTAAATGTACAGAATTAGCAGAATGCACTATTAGGGGATTCTGAGGGCTTGGCTGTAGTAGTGGTTAACAACTAGGATACAGGATACTGAATGGGAGGGAGTGACTGCCAGAGCCAACTTACACTACAGTAGTTTTACATGGTGCTTCATTCAACTTGCATTGCTGAGGGCATTAGCATTAAATAGCACCAGCTAAGGGCAGAAACTGCAGCACATAGAGGCAAGGAAACAGACTTTTAGATCATGAAAATAGAGGCAGGCTGTTCCAGAGCTGCAGCAGAGCAAGCCCTAACCCCAGCAATGTTGATACTGATACTATTGGCCAGGGGTAGGCAAATTTTTGGCCCAAAGGCCACATCTGGGAATAGACATTGTACGGCAGGCCATGAATACTCACAAAATTGTAGTAGGGGGAGCAGGGGATGAGGAGTTTGGGGTATAGAAGGATGCTCTGGCCTAGGACCAGGGGTGTGGAAGAGAAGAGGGGGGATCAGGGCTGGGGATACAGGAGAGTTCTCTGGGCTGGGATAAAGAGGTTTGGAGGGGGATTAGGGCTGGAGGTACAGGCTCTGGGCAGCACTTATTTCAAGCAGAAGCATGTCCTTACATATGGTTCCTGGCCCATGGGAGCCGTGGGGGTGGT
The DNA here is from genome assembly GCA_007922305.1 of Dermatemys mawii. Lineage (NCBI taxonomy): Eukaryota > Metazoa > Chordata > Testudines > Dermatemydidae > Dermatemys > Dermatemys mawii. Next base: position 34,412,722 of record ML677332.1, read on the forward strand.
ATTTGGAGTAGGGACAGTGCTCAGAACAGAGCACTACCCCTATGCATAGGAGCTGGGGTGAGGGGGAGGTGCATGCCACTGCTTCCAGGAGCTGTGTGGAGCATCTCCCAGCTGGAGCAGGGCAAGCCCCAGACCCCACTGCCCAAAGGGAGTTTGAAGGCTGGCTTAAAATGGCTTGCAGGCCCTACTTTGCCCATCGCAGTATAGGAAGAAATCAGGTAAGAATAGCAAAAGTCTTTTAGGGGGAATAGAGTACAGCAAGGCTAGGGGTCTTAAATAAGGACAATTGGATCCTCTATTAAATAGGGGAGAGTGTTAAATGAATATGAGATGACAGACTGGCTTCTGCTCAGAGAACTAGAACTTAGAGGAGGGACTTACACTATCCCAGGCCAAAGCTGTGGAAGGGGAAATCACAGTAGATGGGAGTCTGCGGCAGTGTACTAACCCAGGGGAGAGGAGATGGAATTAAGGCAGCATGGGAAACAGATAATGTTGCAGAGATGATGGAGGGAAAGAGAAGGTGGAGAGGGCTATATGGAAGCACCTTTGAGCTTTTCAATATAAAGACACTAATCAATCAAGCCTACAGCTTTACAACACAGACAGAGGATGAGTACGGGGGTGTTTGGAAGGGCCATACCGTTAGTACCATTTCCCAGACTTAGCATCAGTGTAACATTAAAGGTACAGCCTTTTTCCTCTTATCAGATACCCTTTGCCTCTTCTCCTGTAGGGTACAGTCCTGAAAACACCAAGAGAGGAGATGCTTGCGAGGGGGACAGTGGGGGCCCTTTTGTCATGAAGGTATGTACAACAAGCACCAGAGTGGTACCTTCACCTATGGGACACTTTGGGAGGAGGGTGCAGTACAAGTCTTATACTGGTAAAAGGGCTGAAGTGATGGTGGGGAGGGGGAAGAGATGCTTCTCATACATGGCTGCAGCTGCAGTTACCTAAACAGCACATCCCTTTCTGGGTGTGAACAACTGAAGAGATAAATCCTGAAATAATCCAGCCACATTTGAGATAGACATGAAGCTAGATCAATGGAGACCATATGAAAAGAGTTTAAGGGAGTGATAGCTGGATACCCAGCTGGTGTAGATACATCCAGGCAAGTGAACAGGTGAGGTGTTAATGCTCCCCTAGAACTGGCCTACAGCTATCACTGTCTAAGCTGTCTAGGGTACACAAATCTCACTGCGACTGCTCCTCTTAGGGCTAGCAGTGGGTGTAGAGCACTAATTTATTTTCTTCTGTCTCTGTAAGAGCCCAGCAGATAACCGCTGGTATCAGGTGGGGATCGTCTCATGGGGAGAAGGCTGTGATCGTGATGGTAAATACGGATTTTATACACATGTATTCCGCTTGAAGAAATGGATGCTAAAAACCATCAACAAATATGGACAATAAAAAAAGCATCTGTCACATCTCAACTCTTACAGGTGCTTTAATTTGTAGCAATATGAACACTAAGGAACCTGAAGTAAAATTGCTAGACATTCTCTGGCACCATTGCCAATAAAATGGTTATAGCAAGGATTGTGCCTGCTTTGTATGTTGGCAGTGCTGAGAACAGGACTGAGTTCCAGCTAATTCCAATCTGTATAATTAGTAGCACCAGAGCATTCATAATTACATGATGGCTTTTAAACAAGTCAGCTTACCAATCTCTGCTCCTGCCCCTCATGATAAGCAAGTCATATCACCTCTGTCTAAAACTGGGATATTGCCTAAAATTATGAACAAGAGCCTTGATTATGTGCTCCTTGTCAGCTGTAGAGCATCAGCTTCTATTAACTAGACTGAGCCTACAGAAAATGAAATACTAGACTGCTACAAGGGGGCAATTAAAATGCTACTACAAAAAAACCTCACCCTCAGCAAGGGGCAGCTGTCCACCTACAACTCTGTCCCTGGAAGGACAGGTGAAGCTCCCTAAACAAATACCCACAGTATACAGTGTTCATCTTCAAATAACCTTTGCTGGTGAGGTTACTGGAGCTCTTGACTAGAGAAACCATCTGCTTCAGAAACTTTGTACCCCACCACACACTACTCCAGAATGACCTGTTCTCTACATTGTCAACTCAGGATGATGGCCAGTCAGGGTAAAGAGTTGGTTGTGCTGCAAGGGAAAGATTGCATTTTTGAAAAGGGATTAGGTAATAGGTTAAGAAGATTACCTAGTTTTTCTGAACTGCTGGGGTATAATTAAACCCCTCAGAACAATTGCTGTATGCTAGGCTCCCCCCACCTCCCCATAATCTAAAAAAGTCATTCCTACAGCAGTATAGATGTCCCAGATTCACTAATATAAACAAGGCTGGGAGCAGCACCATATGGAACAACAGAACACCCTAAAATAGTCAAGTTCCACAAAAAACTTAAAGGGCTATTAGGTGCTTGTTTAATACATTTAATAGCCTCTAGTTACAAGAGTCTAGAGTAAATGTCCTATGAAAACAGTTGTCAGTTCTAATGTACTTAGTCTAACAATAGGAAAGTGAGGAAAAAATAGACTAGTTTCATGTCTGGTACAGTCACTTTAAAGGCTGACTTAAATTTTGTTTTCAAAACAAATGTGTACTTAATAGGATGGAAATATTTGCAATAGTCTGATTAGTGTGTTTTTTAACTGACAGCCTAAATTTTACCTATCAAGTAACTCCTGGGCCAATCATACACCATTAGACAAGAATAAGCTATACTGCAAAAGCAACACTGGGTGAAAACCGTAGGTAATATTGGTTTCTACCTGATACTTAATTGCTTCTGAACTTAACTTCCAAAGTAACTTGAAATGTAAGTTAGTGTTGTACAAGTTTATAGGAATTCCTTTTACTTCTCTCACTACTGCACCAATTAGCAATTACAAACAAAGGATGCAGCATTTTACAACATACAGTAATGTAACAGCGGAACTGAGTCAGCAACTTTAAGAGACTTTGTGCAAAAGGCAAACCATAACCTGGAAACTAACTGGCAATCTATCATTGCAACACAGCACTGATAGAGTGATAACAGCAGTGGCTCCCATGCCCACAAACACAAACTATCCAATTACACCTTGTCAACACAGAGCCCCAGCTGCAGATTGTCTGAGTGCTCTGTCATACCCTTTTCAATGGAAGAGAGCTCTGAGGCCACCCTATACCTAGAATTGTTTTCAAAAGAACTGGACAAAAAGCCTGGCAGGAATAGAATAGGGGTGGGAAGTGACTGATACCAGCTGGCCACTAACATAAAATGGGAATTCCTTCCATACTACATAGACTCACTACAGGGAAGTAGCAGGATACTTCCTCACTAGAACTCCAGCCCCATCATTTCTGTAGAAGAGAACTGCAGAAGCTGCAGCACAGAATTGATGTATAGAAAGCAACTATATTCTTCAGAGATGACTTAAAATTCTGCCAAGCTTAGTTCAATGCCAGCCCTGTGGTAAGAACTGCTGGGTTAGAGAATAGATCATGAAGCAGCAGCTTTTAAGGGAGCAGGGATAAACCTAGAAGCAGGAATACACTACAGAAACCCTCTGTGCCATGAGTATCACAGGACACAGCTCAAAAACTTGTATGCAAGTCATATTCCATAAAAAGTGTGCTGAAGACAACTATCACATTAAATGGTAAGCAGGCAATGCAACATGGGTCTCAATTTTATGCCCAAGGATTTTTTGGGGAAGTAGTAGCCAGAGGAAATGTCCTCTTACTAATCACAACCAATGGCAACAATCTTCAAAAACTGGTATTACCACAGAACTTGTAGACATTTTGATTTTAGCATGTCATCACCCTAAGCAGATTCTTATAAGTGCAATGGTGGTTCTGTAGGCTGGGATTGACTTGCATCTGCACAGCTACATGAGGAAAACCACATGAGCTTTGACTCCTAGCTGAGAGTATTTTGAACACGGGATGATGCACTTACCTATTCTGTAAGAGCATTTCTATCCTTCAGTAATCTCTCAAAGGGGGCAAATGTGTCACTACGCTTATTCACAACGGGGACTATGCTTGCTCTGGGTAGTGATTTCACAGGGCCTGTAACTTCAAGTTGCTAGACATTTGTTAGTCTAAGTCACTAATTCCTTTCTACTTCCTCAATGTTCTTAGGAAGAAGTCAAAAGGCAGCCATATTAGCAGCAGCAACACTGCTGGTAAAAAAAAAAAAAGCTGAAAAGTCCAGGGTTCCCTTCCATGAATAGTAGCAGCAGCAGCAGCCCAGGGCAGTCCATTGCTGAAGTCAGCTCAGAAATACCCTTCACTAGTATCCAAGAATACACAGTGGCTTCTATTCCCATGGACAGTCACTGCTGCTCCTACAGGGACTGGTAGTTAATGCAAACTTTATTTACAAAAGACACTTAAATTAGTTACTCCATGCCATGCGTCCATACAGAATCAACAGTTCAAGGATTACATGGAGAAGAATTCACAAAATTAAAAGTGAAACCACTAAAGAGCTTCTAAGAGTTAAGAGCTAGGAAAAGATCTTAAGACAATTTTACAAATAAAAAAACAAGTTATGAGAAGCTAGTCTGAGCAGGAGGACAGCTGTTTACAGGTCTGTACACTACACCTAATACAGAGAATCTTCTATTGTCAAGAGATGCTCACTGAGAAGCAGAGTATGTACAAATACTTGTGCCACATTGACTCAGATCATCCCCCAAAATCCACTGTATTATACATAAACCAGTTTGTATACACTAGGCCTAAATGAGGCCCCTTTTACTATGAAGGCTTCTAGTTTAGTAAACTAAAGCTGAAGACAGCTAAGCAGCAGCCATGCTCTCTCTCTCAAACAGCTTCATTTGCGACTGCTTTTTATTCTCTCCAGTCTTTTTTTCAAGTCATCAATATTGGCTGCTGTGGAAGAGGAGGAAGTGGTTGTAGTTCCAATGCCAGAGGAGTGAGTCTGATTGGAGTCCAGGTCCAAATGCTGGTAGTGCTCCCGTGACTCACGGAGCTGAGAGAGCTTACTGTGCAGCATATCCGTGGAGGATGCAACTGTAGGGGTGGCTGGTTTGGAGAGCAGTGATGTCAATGGTGGTCTATCTTCCTGCTATGGGGTGGGGAAAAGGAGATGTTATTTAAGACACTGGAGGGCAAAAAATGGCTGTGTAAGAATTCAACACCATAATGGATGGCTCCTCACCCTCATGGTGAACATAGGAAGAAAAGGAGCAGTCCAAGATTAGTACAGTGTACACATTCCAACTCTTACATATAATCTGTCCTGGAAATGAAAGCGAATGCCACAGTACATTAGCTACTTGGAATCAGGTGGTCACTATTTTATGTTAGTGGTGACCAGAGTGAATTGCATGCTTCTATGATCACTTGCATTAAGTACAAGTCTTCTGAATTACCTGTGTGAGAGAGAAATTTTCCACATTGCATGGGCTTACCTATCTTAGAGCCTAAGTCTTTGCTTAGTCACACTCATCACATTTAGTTATTGCTTACTGCTTCTCATCTCAATTACTAAAGGAGCCAAAGGTCTGCACTATTGGGTACTACTCAGGATCTAAAACAAAGCCCATTCTCACACACCAGCTCTCATTCTCTTCAGAGATAATAAAAATCAGTCCCCATTTCATTGGGAAGGCCTGCTGCAATCCTGCTAGTCTCCCACTGTATTTAAACTCTCAGTGTAGACAGAGGCTGCTCCCAGGTATGGCATCATGAGGACAGAGTGAGGAATCCTGAAGTAACTGAGCAGAAAGAAATCTTGGAATTGCCTGACAGGATTCTTCTGTCATCACATGCTTCAGAGTCAAGTCACTGCTCTCCTGGCAATCTGCAGCTTCAGAAGTAAGTGACAGAGTTGGAGTTTACATCTGCACCACATGCCATTTTGCACTCAGCAGTAAACTAATTTTAAAAGTCCTATTTTAAAAGGTCAGGGTAGTGTTATATCTATACCACCTAAGCCTTGTAGCTATTCTTGGAGTCACCAGTATGGCTGTCAGTAGCCATCTTTCAATGAGTAACTAAGATTCTCAAACAGAGAGCACTGGATGTATTGAAGTTTTGACCCATTCCACAAGTTCTTGATGTAACGTACTGAGCATATTCAGCATTATTGCGGTCTCAAAGTTCTACAGCCCTCCCTTCATGTAGCTTTTAAATGTTGCAGAGTGAGAGGGTACAGAAGTTTAGAACATGCAGTCATGTGATCCAGGAGTATAACTTTATAGGTATTACCCTTTAGAGACCAGCATTAAAGGTAAGTCATGTAGCCTTTCCCTGAAATGCTCAGTTAATTACCTGGCAAGAGAAGATATCAGACTCCAGAGTTGTAGGAGCTAGTGGTGTCTACATCAGTGCAGCAGACAAAAGGGAGTTGAAGCACTAACAGAGTTTATTCAGCCAGGTAACAGCTTTAAAGCTATTTACACCAAGAAAGATGACATGCAGTCAGATGGCAAGGATATGCAGTAGGACTCATTGGGATCAGAGTCTAGGCACTGTACAGCAGATCTCCAAAAGACTGGCCTCACCCCAAGTGGGCCACTTCCCTTGTGGAGTTTATAGAGGTCTTCAGAAGTACAATACCTTTGCATTGTCAAGGCCACAACGCTGCCTGAGGATTTTTAGCCTTTCCAGGTAGACCGAAGGCCCCACCTCCTCCCCATTTGTGTTTCCTATGGATGAAGACACTGTGTTGGTGGCAGTGGGGACACACATTACCTCCGTCTGAGGAGAAATTCCTAGGAGAGGGAAAAACAATACGTTTAAGCCTCATCCAACAGAATAATCTAGAGCTTGAGGCTACATCAATCCACACTGTGCTCTTGAAAATCCCATCAATCAGAATTATATTTACAGATAGGACAATGGGTTTGAGAAGGCTGACAATGATTAGCCCATTTCTTGAAAGAAGTCAAGCCACCATAAGAGAGTAGCAAGCCAGCCCCAAAGCCAGCATGTTCTGGCCATTAATTGGAATAACTGAAAAGGCTATTGTAGGTCATGAATAGCCACTAAAACCAAATGGTAAATTGACATTACATGAGGGAAAGACTTTGAAGTTTATCCTTGACTTCAGTGCAACGAGTTAGAAGAACACAGAGGACTGAGACATTCCTCAATTGACCTAAACCCACCCAGCGTTCTTGTGCAGGAAGCTTAAGGGCACTGCTTCTCCCATTTACTCTTCATGTAATTGAGCGCGGTGAAAGAGCCTCCAAAGATCCCCTTTCCCTCCAGCCTCCACATATCAGACAGACTTTATCAAATTAATGAAAAGCGCTCTCTCTCTTCATGGAATGGAGAAACTAAGAAGATAAACTGAGGCAGAAATTTGCCTTGGATCTTTAAAGTTGAGGGAGCTTACACACACACACAAAAAACCTGAGTCCTGAAGTATTCCTTTTAGCCTTTAAACGAAGCAAAGCAACATGATGAATGCAGTGTGGAATGCTACATTGCAGAGGTGCTAGCTAGCACCTCCTCATTTGACTGTGCAGATACTTAAAGGTGGGGACAGAAGTTAGTTCTGCATTACCAGCAGCATTTAGGAGGTTCTGAGAGACTCAGTCCTACTGACACAGCTTGTGACAAATTACTTTGTGGAAAGGGGGAGTTAAGGGGAAAGACTGCAATGGGCACAGAGTTGGATCTTCTAGAAGGACAAGCATAGTATGTGCCCCTCATTATAAGTAGCTACTCTACTGCTATGTTCCATGATTTCCTAATGGGATCTGTAATTCTATTATACTGCATTTTCTTAATTACTGGAGTGTGCTTATGGACAAATTTCCAAGTTCTGTTCTACTGAAACACTTCACTGAGCAAGTTGAGACATCTGAAATTCAGAATTTATGGGAGCAAGGATCTAGTAAACAAGATAGCCCATTACGCAGGCCTCTGTGGAGACTGAGCTCTAAATGGAAAGCTGTGACTATCCCTGGCTTCCTGGGACATTTACAGGGTGACTTAATAGCTTACCTGATATAGACTGCTCCTATTAAGGGTTGCCAGGCTATTCCTAGCCAAGATTGGGGAAATTAGAAGAAAAGCTATATCTTATGTCTGCTGTGTTGATGTGAAATCTACGAAGTTTATGCCTTGCTTCAGTCTGACAGTTTCATGCAAAGATCCTAAGACACTATTTTAGAGGCCCTAGAATAAGAAGAGAGAATTTTGCAGCTGCCACTGTGATATCCTGATAGTATGCTTCACCAAGGAAGCCTAGCTTAAGATAAGAGAACTTCAGACTAAGTTACTGCAACAAGAATCACTTGCTTGCCAGGCCTCCAACATAGGACTCCAGAGCACTGCACTCCATTAGAGTAAAAGTCTTTGATTTTTCCTTTATAGGGGCACTTCTCTAATCTTGACCAGAATGATGTGTCCTGAAGTCATTTCAGATCTTTACCTCTATCTCTTCCCACTTAGTTCAGTAAGGTAACCACAGCACCTTCCCTGTGAGTGGCAAAGCATGAATGGTCTTTGCAACAGGTGCCAAAGTGACTTCATGCCTGTGCCACTAACAAGTGCTCAGAGAACAAGGGGGTCATTTTGGAAGCCCAGAAAGGTCTTAAATATAGTGGCACTTAAGGGGAGCAGCTATCAGAGCTCATGTTCAGCAAGCAAGAGGGGTACTTTAACTGAATTCAGCATGCCACATCCCCAAGCCAATTCACTTGTGTTGCCAAGAAGCTATGTACCTGTAGATGAAGGAATGCGTCCTTTGCCTTCCCTTTCCATCTCAATGAGCCGGAGGCCTCGTTCCACATAGCTCTGGAAGAACTGAGATGAGTTTTTCAGGAAGGGCTCAATATCTGCATCAGAATACTTCTTTTTGTATTCATACAGCTCTGCCAGACCCTGGGGAAGGAGGAAATTTTCCACGTGTTACCTAAACTACACAACCTCATGTGCCTATTGCAATCTTCCCCTTCTTCCTATAATTAAGCACTCACCTCTTTAGTGTTCTCCTTGGAGCCAATCTTCTTAAATATCTCTGCTAAAAAATCATTTACTTTGGCCTTTGAAGACTTTTCATCCTAAGAAAGAAATTGAGACTCCTGAACAAGATTGTTTAAAGTGGCATTCCCAAAAAATTAGAGGTGCTAAGCTAAACAATTTACAATACACTCAAGTGCCAAGGACCTACCAGTTGCCTGTGGAGCTTTGGGGACAGACATAAGAACAGCCATACTGGGTCAGACCAAAGGTCCATCGAGCCCAGTATCTTGTCTGCCAATGTGGCCAGGTGCTTCAGAGTGAGTGAGCCTAACCGGTAATGATCAAGTGATCTCTCACCTGCCCTCCATCACCACCCTTTTACAGCAGCTAGGGACACCACCAGACACATACACCCACAACAGCACAGGCTAGCTTGGTCAAAAGAACTGTCTTTTACAAGACGGAGGTTTATACAGATGTCAGATACAGAGGATGACCCATTGGGCTAGAAGTCTCATCTTGGGAGACCTGCATTTAAAGCCTGTTCTGGCCACAGTTAAAGTTTAGTGGACCAGCCATTATCAGAGCTCAAGTTCAGCAAGCAAAAGGGGTACTTACCTAGCCTTAATGCATCTCAGAAGCACAGCATTAGAGGGACCAATTTCAGACACTAATCACATGTTCCAGTGGGCAACCATCTGACTGGAGCTAGTTGGAAACTTGTTTCTTGGAACCAAGTCCATTTGCCACCTCTCCCTCCACCATTAACTTAATGTTACTTACTATGCGAGAAGCCCCCTTTTCTGTCTCTTTATCAGTCTTGCTTCCAGTTTGGTCCATGGAGTGTTTCATTACTCGACAGAGGTGAGCCTCCAGCTCAGATTCATTCCTGTTTTCTATCATTGTTAAATGGTCCAAGATCTGAGAAAGACACAATGAAAGAACTTTAAAGACAGCTTGAACATCTTAAATTAAAGCACATAGCTGGTTTCTGCTCTAACCTTGGGCCCTTTCAGCTTGCAAAGGGTGTGAAGCAGAGTCTTAAGTGTCCGTATCGGAAATTCACTTTTACACTGCTTCAGCTTCTCCTTGGGAAACACCTTCATGAAAATGTGGATGTCCAGCAGGATTCGATCCAGGTTGATGCTATTGATGGTTTCAGGAAGAAGCCGCACCATTCTCCACAGACACTGAAGAGAAAGAAATGTTTATGAAGAACCAGCTGTTCAAGTCAGAGGGGAGCTCCTTCTACAAGTTTTTATGTATCCATGGTGTCAGTATCAGGAGTTAGATGCCCAGAAGAGTAAGTGCTGCTGTTGATTCCATTACCAGTAGCAGCAGATTGACTGAGTTATTAGTGTATGTACACTACCATGAGCTTCACACACTGCTCTGGGCCTGCTGGATGCTGCTAATCTCATTAAGGGTATGTCTAACCTAGGATAAGGGGTTTAACACATCAACATTTAACACCAACATTTTAACTAGCATGTTTTAGAACCTTAGCATAGATGGTTCAAGTTGTAACCTAATGTGTTATGGCTAGACTGGGTGCTAGAGTTATGTTCTGTTCACCAACTTGGTCTTAAGGCACCTGGTTTCTGTTTGAACCAACAGTCCGGATTAGGAACAGACTTCAGAGAAGGACCGAGTACACAATCCCCATTATAGGCTCACCTTCATGACAAGCTCTGAGAACTTGGGAGAGCTGGCTGTTGCTAGCAGACTGTCTTGGAGCAGAACAAGCAGGGCACTGGAGACAACAAGTAGCATTAAACAGGCAAATGTTATAAAGGAAGTGGAATAGAACAGTCCAACTGAACACCACAACGGGCTACAGACAACTAAATCAACTTTCACACAGTGCTCTGCACCTCCTCCCTGTTCCCAATATCTTACTATCAGCTCCATAAAAATTGAGAGCTGAATTTCTGCAGGACATACCATGTTAATACTGGTCAACTGACAGTCCAATGACACAGACTACAAGGTTAGGCTGTAGAATGGTTCATTGCAAAGCTTTACCCCAGAGTTGGGCAAACTAGAGCCTGTGGGCCACATCTGGCCCACTGGACCCTCCTGCCCAGCCCTTGCTCCTGGCAAGGGAGCCCTCCCCTACTGCAACCTCAGCTAGCCATGCTGCCAGTGCTCTGGTCAGTGGGGCTGAGCACTCCTGCTGGGCAGCACAGCTGTGAAAGCCGCTGGCCCGCCCAGGTGCTCTAGATTGTGTGGCAGCATGGTTGGCTCCAGTGCTCTGAACAGCATGGTAAGTGGGTGGGGAGATTAGATAAGTGCCAGGGAGCAATTGAATAGGTGTGGAAGCCCCGGGGGGCCTGTCAGGGTACAAGGGTGTGGAGGGTTGGATAGAGGATGTGGGGGGGTCCCAGGAGGGGATGGTCAGAGGACTAGGAGGAGGGGTTTTGGATGGGTCAGGGGTTCTGAGGGAGGCAGTCAGAGGGCAGGAAGTCAGAGAGGGCAGATACAGAGGTCAGGGGCCTGGCTGTTTGGGGATGGACAACCTTCTCTACCCAGCCCTCCATACAGTTTCAGAATCCTGATGTGGCCCTCAGGCCAAAAGTTTGCTCACCCGTGCTTTATTCCAATGATCTAGACTGGATAGTGATTTAGTTATAACTGTGCCCCTTCAGATATACCTCCAGAGCAGCTGAGAACATGCTTCCCAGCAAGCACAGAGACGCTCTCAGGCTCTGCTTGAGCTAGCGTGCACAAACAGCATAGCTGTAGCAGTACAGGTGACAACTCAAGCTAGCCAACCAAGTACATACCCAAAGGAGTCAGACAGGTTTATATTTAGGTGGCTAGTCTGAGCAGCTGTAGATACACTGCTATTTTTAGCATGGCTACCTGCACTGGGAAGCATGCTCCCAGTTACTATGTAGACATTTCCTTAGATTCAGGGCCACAAGCTAAAGTTACTGTCCTGATATGCTTGTTTTTTTTCAGTGGCCAGCTGAACTATTCTACAGCCAGCTTTGCTCACCACTATAGTTGACAGGCCATTGTCTTACAAGAGGACTCAATGAGACAGTGACTAACAAATAGTGAGGGCAGATTAGAGAGAATCATGTTCTCTGAAATCACAAACAGTGAAGTGGTATTTCATCTGTGGTACAGGACTGTTGTAGAGGGAGAAAACTTGTGTCTTCGCTAGAATCAGAAGATGACTAACTTACCTCAAGATGTTGGTCTGGTCAGACTTCTCCAGAACCTTCACCACCAAAAGGTTGACTGATCGGATGACCTGCTGCCCTTCCTCGAGGTCTTCAACCCGTGAATCCAGCATTAATGTAATGAGGCCGTGCATTAAGTCTTTCAGCACTCCTGTGGAGGCCTCCCGGGCCAGGCTCTCCATCTGGAATAGCTGCCGATCAAAGCCAGGATTAGAAATTTCTTCAGCAGGCATCACTTAGTTTAGGGACTCAGCTGGGATTCTACTTGCAACTCCCTCTTTAAATATGCCCTCTTTCATAAAGTGTTTATATATTCTATTAAGACATATTGGAAGAACATTAAGATTATAGAATAAAGCATTCAAAAGGCAGGAAATACCGAAGTTAAGGCTGTACAAGTAAATGTTTGTTGGTTTTATTTTGAAAACAGAATATGTAAAAATGGATTCTTACCCCTCAAAAGATCTACTCCCCATGTGTGCATTGGTCAGAGCTACTGATTTCAATGACAAATGGAGGAGGACTACATTTCCTACTCTTGGCCCTCCTTAGCCAATCCAGCTCAGAGGGAGAAACAAGGTTCTACTGCTTCATTTGTGTCAAGAATGGTTAAAATAAAGTAACCCTATTACCTGTGCAAATCCATGGGGGGGGGAAAAAGAGAGAGGTTGCACTGGACCCTAAAGAGCTAATTTGACTTGCAGACCTTTATTGTTGGTGGCAATGCAAGAAACTGACGGACAGCACCAGCTAATTTTAATTGTGATTCCTTATGTGTATGCATTAAGTGACTTATTACATTATTTTTCAGATAGTGCAATATGCTATTTTTCCTTCAACCTTAGATACACATGAAGCATTACCATGCATGCCAGAGAATCTAGAAAGAAGTCATAGGTAGGCCTGGTACCGACACATAAGGTCTTATAGTGTGAAGTATTTGGAAACCTTGTTTTTAGTTGCACCGTTTTGGCTGAAGTTTTCCTTACTGCCTCAAGTCAATGGGTTTGGATGGGGGAAAAACAAACAAAAGTGATCATAATGCTTATGCACAAGGGTGCTGAATTAAGGTAGCACAGTCTCTGCCTCCTCCAGCATACACTGAAGTCAGGTAGACCTATACAGTTCAGCCTTCTTTCATTTAGATATTTGGAAGACAGTTTAACATACAGACAGTACTCAAGTATCAAGGGGTAGCCGTATTAGTCTGTATCCACAACAACAAGGAGTCCAGTGGCACCTTAAAAGCTAAGATTTATTTGGGCATAAGCTTTTGTGGGTAAAACACCCAGATGCAACTGTGCTGTACTTCATGCTCTAGTTCAGCCACAAGTTACTGAGCTTGATATGCAAATTCTGGAGTTTGTGTTATGTACGAAGTCAGACTAAAATACATTTCCCAATCCCCTGCCTAGGGATACAACAAGCCATTTCCAACAGTCAATAGCACTTCTATTAGGCAAGGCCTCATCCCATCTCAATTTCAGCACTAGAGTTGTTCAGGGTAGTCGCAAGCCCTCGCAACAGGAAAAGCATTCCCCCACTTGCTACTGCCTCATTTCAGATAGTCATGCCATGTTAGAAAGTTTTTAAAAAGTTATCCTCCGACAGAAACCAAGTCTAGAAACTTTCAGCAATTGAAGACAAACAATCCAAATGGTAGCAATCACTAACCACTCAGCTGCAATATTCATGACATAATGAAAGTTCACCATTCAATCAACATTTCATGTTGAAATAATGTTTGGATGGGGCTACCATTTATCATCAAGCTTCATAAAATAATGTGTACATACGTTCCATACATTACTAGACACAAAACTCAATCTATACATTACACCAACACATCCAGAGGGTGTCTCTCACTATATTCCTCTTTGGAATAAGATTCCCTAACCCCTATTGTTCCAGGATGCTTGCAGCCTGAGCATTGGCTCGAGACCAACATGAAGCCCTCACTCCCCCTACATGTACTTTGTATTCAGTTTGATTTCCTGCACAGGGCTGTTGCTAGACTAGCTCCAAAAGGAGTCATTTTAGAGACTAGATAGAAAGAAGCCTTTCTTAAACAAGATTCAATAGAAGGCAAGGCCAGTGCAGGATATTCTCATCTCCACTCATCCATTTGCAAGGCTTGCTCCCTTTCCTCCCTGTCTTACCGAGATCATGTTCCCGATGATGCAGCTGTAGAGCTTGACTATCTCATCCTTGTCCAGTTTCTCATCTGCCATGTGTGTATTGTAGATCAGCCGGAGTTGCATGAATGTAGCTATTAGGAACTGGTCAATGTGTCCAGACATGGCTTCTGCTTTGTCCTCCTGTCTGAGGACCTCATCAATCTAAGAGCAAAACACCCAAGACACATTAAAGTTGATCCTCTGCAAACACTACAGCAAGAATGTTTAACTTCGCTTCCCCCATACTTACTATTCTATTAGTCAAGACATCTGCTTTCTAAAACTTCATCTAAAAATTAGTGACCGCACTTCTACAACTAATCCCAGTACATTCAGTGGCATTAGCAATCCCTTGATTAGATATTACTTGTATCCTGAACTCATGGAACTGTACAAAATTTTGAGCGTGCAAGAGCTTATATTATGGATTTTGTAGTTAGTTATCGGTCTTGTGTAGTTTTCTGGGCATGGCACTCCCTAACAGAATGGTTCAAGGGTTATGAGTCAGGGCATGCAACTCCTACACTTGGTATTTGCAAGGCAGTTTCATCAAAAATTAACCCTCCCTGTCATAACATGGAGGTGAGACATCCAGTAACCTGAACGGATGTCAGGGTAAAAGCAAAGTTGAAATAGGAAGTGTCTTAAGACGCCACCACCATCTCATCATCACTGACCACCATCACCAGCTCAGAGCTGAGTCTATAGGGATGATGACCTAGTACAAGTACAAAAATGTCCTACATTGTTTGATGGAAATCTGCTATAGAATTAGCGAGTCAGATGGCCCCTGTGCACTTGGCTTTGTCATCAGCGACATTCTGAGTGGTGTCCACATCACCTGATGTAGCACCACCACCAGTGTGCAACTCATCACTCTCGCAGACTACTGGCCTTAACTAAATACAGTTTAGCTACCAACTAAAAGTTCCACTTACCTGTGCCAGAGCCTGGATACTAGTATTTATATCACCACTGGCTACCTGGGAGATGACAAAATTGATGGTGGAAGCTGTATTACTGTGCATGTCATCGAAGTGTGGGGACACAGCACGGATCCTAGACAGTTGGAAAGGGAAAGGTCTTATGAGTCACCATAAAAAATGGTTTCAAACCGCACTTCACTGATGCCTTCCAGTCAGTCATCTCAAAGATACTTAGAGCGGGATTCATCCTCTCCTCACAGGGATGACTGAGTTTCATTCTCATTTACAGGGGGAAAAGAGGTGTTAAGTATGTGTCAATCACATAAGCCACCCGGGACAGAACTAAGTACAACCTAATCTTACTCAGGGCTGGTCCTCACTAGGGTGGGGGATCGACTGTAGATACGCAATTTCGGCTACATTAATAACATAGCTGAAATCGGCGTATCTACACCCGACTTACCTACCATCCTCACAGCAGCGGCAGCACGCTCCCCCGTCGACTCCAGCTTGCGCCTTTTGGCGAGCTGGAGTTACGGAGTCGACGGGGGCGCCGCTGGCGATCGATCTCTCCCCGCGCTAGTGAAGACAAGCCCGAAGACTACACGTTAACCATGAGATCAGGCTCCCTTTTCCTCTGTATGGGAAGCTCATGGGCAGTCCCCCTTCAGCATCTCTCCCACACCCCAAATAATGGATATTTTTATTACAGCCTACCAATGTCTCTTCCCACTCATATCCCATAGCATAACCATCAACAGACCACTACCTTGATTGTCTCAGTTTTCCCACTAATCTAGGTCTTAACTTCTTGGACAAAGCCTTACTTACACATGGTAGTGTCTACATCAGGCCTGCACAACATGCGGCCCGGGGGCCACATGCGGCCCACACGGGCTCTGTGCGGCCCGCGGGGGGTGAGTAGCGGCGGGGCAAGCCAAGCAGTGGGGTAGGGAGAAGCGGATGGGGGCGGGGCTTTTTGGCCCACAGCTGGGTTTTTTGCAGTAATACGGCCCTCGCTGCTTTCCGAGTTGTGCAGGCCTGGTCCACGTGCACCTGCTCAGAATGGTTCTAAACAGTTTCAATTGGCTTTCACCTAAGCAGCAGTACATCTAAACTCACTTGGGTTCTGGGATCAGGACTGGCTCAAAGATGTCATCTAGTTTGTGCTGTACAAGTGCCGGCATCTCGCATCGAACTGTGCCATTGTCATTCTCAATTTCATCTAGATCCAGCTGGAATTCCCGTGGAACTGTATGTGTTGTCTCAGAATGGCCACTTATGTTGCGGGCTTGGCTGTGGAAACCAGAAGAAAAGTGTTTGTGTCTACACACACTAAGATGGCACAGTAACACTAGCATCCAGTGGTAGTCCTAAGCTCTCATATCAAGGTCGTGATTTTACAGATATAATTTTATTCAGTCCTCTAATTGAACCCTTCACAGTTCCTCCAGCTGTTAGCAATAAAGGCTTATGCAAGCCAGGAGAGTAGCTGCCAATTACTTGCTTTCATAGTTCATCTGAGAAGCTGCTGGTTTTCCCTATAGCCCACTATAAGCCACACTGAAGTTGTGACAGGCATGCTCTGCTTTGCTCATGACTGAGATCCAATACCATCAAAGATGGCATTGATGGGACATCTTATTGAAGCTCAGGTCTTCTCTCATGGTTCAGAGAAGGTACACTAACTGAATCAGTAACCAAGAGAGTCAGCATCCATGACTCCACTAGGGTCCTGAGACACTTACATGTTAGAGATTAGATTCCCTTTAGGTGGAACATTCTATTACACAAGTTTTACCAGGGGCCTTTTTTCCAAAAATCAAAATGATCTAAAATACATCGACATGTGGTGCAAGGTACAGTTACTAAGCCTTGTTTGTGGTATGGGTATCCTCAAGCTCAGATTCAAAAATGCTCATCCAGCTGGCCTCTGTACACTGGCCCTATCAAATTAAGAATGGATTCCAATCAATACCAAGTTTAATTCAACTCATGGGAATGAGTTATCCTAATAATTCAGCAGCTGCCCAGCATGGAATTGCAATGTCTGCTAGCAGTTTGGGTTGTAGTTGCTCTTGGTAGAGGCCCCCTATTCTTGTAATTTTAGTCTCAGTTATTTAGAGATATCTAGAACTGGCCAGCATAAAAGTCAGTCACACTCAGAGGGAATGATTAAGGCAGAAGTTAGAAAGATACAAGAGCCCTGCTACCAAGGAGTTAGTGGACAGTACTTACATCCTATAAGTGCGATACATAATTCTGTCCATGGAGAAGCAGTGAAAGAAGGCACAAGACCATTTAGAAGGATTCAAGAGGCAAACAGACAAGACAAGACATGACAAAACAATGGAGAGAGATTCAAACACTGTTTTACAATATTTGCCCAGTCAGTTTTCAGAACATGCAAAAAGACAATGACTACAAGAATTAAGGTAACACTGCAGAACATGTTCTTAGCACACACACTGCAGAAGCCATAGAAGATCATAATTTTTCATTACGTACTTGAGTTTGGAGGACATGTCCTCAGCCGGCCCCTTCCTCAGCATGCTAGCATTAGCATTTGTGTTCTGAGCACGCTGAGGTCTCTCTTCTGTCTGTCTTGCTGGAGCAGCAGCAGGTCTCTTAGCAGCCCGCTTTATTCTCTCCTCCAGCATGCTCATGTCCTTCTCAGAAAGCTGTGAGAGAAAGACAACTCTTCAGGTTAGTCTGCAAACTCTGCGCATGTTTTAGGAATTGCAGCTGACACCTATGATATACACAATCCTACTCTAGTCATTTGAAGTTACTGTTTAGTGCTATGGGATAAAAGGAGAGGTCAACATTTAGCCTCCTTCCTCTGGAGAAGCAACCAGACCATCAATCTAACGTCCTGAATATGACTAATCTTGGAATGGTCAGAATCTATTGGAAGTGTCCTCCAGATTCTAAGGTCTTCATGGTTGAGAAATTACAGCTAGTAGTTATAGTACACAAGAGTATTAAGTTTTAGCAAAGGGTACCCTTGCAAAACAAGGTGGAGAATAATAAAAGCACATTCAAGACCCCAAGCACAAGTTCAGACAATGCTGACACTTTTCTATAAAGAAGAGATGTGCCCTTTTAACCTCTTCACTGCAACCTTCCAAAGTATCAAATGTGAATAATCCAAGCTGAGGCACATTAAAGGAGCTGGGCTCCCAAATCTTCTAGTGAGAAGAGGTAAGTTTATAAACTTACTAAAAGGATTCAGGAAAAGGGGTTACTTACTGGGAACTGTAATCTGATTGAGTGCTGCCTCTGCATATTCATACTTGTCAGATGTGCTCTCCACCCTACTGAGCTGTGGGACCCTTCTAGAAATGCAGGGCCTTTTGGGATTGCACAAGCAGCCATCCTGAGGCATTGACCATGCAAAGCTGGTTATAAGGGGCTGGGAAGTCTAACTACTTCAGTTCTTTCTGCTAAACCTTGGTGTTCTGAGAAAAGAACTTTTGAGAAAGAACAGGTGACTGGAAGATAGTGACTATGCCAAAGCAACACTCAAACTGCTCATTCTGATGAGTAGTCCAAAACACTAATGGACAAGCAAGAGGAAGGAAAATAAGAGAACTTAGGAGGGATACATTACTGACCACCTGCCAGGATAGAGAAAGGGACTGTGAAAAGCTCAGGGAGATTAGAGAGGTTATTAAAATAAAAACTCAGTAATAGTAACAGGGGGATTTCAATTATCCCATATTGACTGGATACATGCCATCTCAAGATGGGATGCAGAAATAAAGTTTCTTGACACCTTAAATGACTGCTTCTTGTAGCAGCTGGTCCTGGAACCCTCCAGAAGAGAAGCAATTCTTGATTTAGTCCTAAGTGGAGCACAGGATCTGGTCCAAGAGGTGAATATAGCTGGACTGCTGGGTAATAGTGACCATAATATAATTAAATTTAAAATCCCCATGGCAGGAAAAACACCACAGCGGCCCAATACTGTAGTATTTAATTTCAAAAAAGGGAACTACACAAAAATGAGGAGGTTAGTTAAACAGAAATTAAAGGGTACAGTGCCAAAAGTGAAATCTCTGCAAGCTGCATGGAAACTTTTTAAAGACATTATAGAGCACGGTTGGGCAAACTTTTTGGCTGGAGGGCAACATCGGGGCTCAAAATTGTATGGAGGGCCAGGTAGGGAAGGCGGTGCCTCCCCAAACCACCTGGCCCTGCCCTCTATCTGACCCACTCCCACTTCCTGACTGTGCCCCTCAGAACTCCACACTCCTTGTCCCCTGACTACTCCCTCCAGAGACCCCTGCCCCTAACCACCCCCACTGAGACTACCCCCCATCTAAGCCTCCCTGCTCCTTATCCCCTGACCACCCCCTCCAGAGACCCCCGCTGCCCCTGATCACCCCCCAGAACCCCATTCAACCCCCTGCTCCCTGACTGCCCCAATCCTAGCCACACCCCCACCCCTTGGACTCCCACGCCCTATTCAACTCCCACTCCCCTGACCACCCAACGAGGCCCCCTGACCACACCACCCAGGTGCACTGATCCAACGAAGCACGCACGTCTGGCCCAGAGCCAGATACGCTGTCATGCAGCGCTGCCCCCCAGAGCTGCGCTGCGGTTGTAGGGGGGCGGGGAGAAGAGGGAACAGCAGGGGAACGGGGGGAGGAGCCAGCTGAAGAGCTTGGGGGGCTGGACAAAATTAGCTTACAGGCCAGATGTGGCCTGTAGTTTGCCCACCGCTACAACAGAGGCTCAAATTACCCCAAATTAAAACATAGTAAGAGAACCAAAAGAGAGCCACCATAGCTAAACAAAGTAAAAAGCAGAGAGGGGCAAAAAGGAACCCTTTAAAAAGTGGAAGTTAAATCCTAGTGAGGAAAATAGAAAGGAGCATGAACTCTGGCAAATGAAGTGTAAAAATATAATTAGGAAGGCCAAAAAAGAATTTGAGGAACAGTTAGCCAAAGACTCAAAAAAGTAAGAGTGGTTTTTTTTTTGGTTTTGTTTTTTCAAAAGTACATCAGAAGCAGGAAGCCCGCTAAACAACCAGTGTGCCACTGGATGATCAAGGTGCTAAAAGAGCACTCAAGGATGATAAGGTCATTGCAAAGAAACTAAATGAATTATTTGCATTGGTCTTTCATGGCTGAAGATGCAAGGGAGATTCCCAAACCTGAGCTGTTCTTTTTAGGTGACAGATCTGAGGAACGGTCCCAGATTAAGGTATTATAAGAGGAGGTTTTGGAACAAAATCGATAAATTAAACAGCAATAAGTCACCAGGACCAGACGGTATTCACCCAAATTCTGAAGAAACTCAAAATGTGAAATTGCAGAACCACTAACTGTGGTCTGTACCCTATCATTTAAATGAGCTTCTGTACCAGAGGACTAGAGGATAGCTGATGTGATGCCAATTTTTCAAAAGGACTCTAGAGATGATCCCGGCAATTACAGGCCTGTAAGTGTGACTTCAGTACAGGGCAAACTGGTTGAAACTATAGTAAAGAACAATATTGTCAGACATATAGACAAACAGAAGAGTTAACGTGGTTTTAGTAAACGGAAATCATGCCTCATCAACATACTAGAATTCTTTGAGGAGGTCAACAAGTATGTGGACCAAGGTGATCTAGTGGATATAGTGTACTTAGATTTTCAGCAAGCCTTTGATAAGATCCCTTACCAAAGGCTCTTACGCAAAATAAGCTGTCATCGGATAAGATCTGGCCAGCAGGCCGTAGTTTGCCTACTTCTGTTTTAGAACTTCATCCAAGTTTCCTCTGAAATTACCAGACACATCACAACATCATTCTAAAGCAAGTCACTATTTACAAACAATACAGTCTCCTATGAAGGGATCACAGTCAGCATTTACTTATTCCTTCAGCATTCTAGTTTGTCACTTATGGTTACTGGAGATTAATTCCAGATTACGGGACCTCTAACCAACTAACTTCTAAAGGATGTGTCATAGTAGATTAACTGACACCATAAGTAGAGCTCTTGGCATCTGTTCCACTGTCAGCAGCAACAGGATGTGCCATGATTGATCATTACCATTTCAGTAGTAATGATTCCCTTACACAAGATTAAAACCTGGATCAGGCTACCTCCTTCCATTTCTGATCACTCACATTTCCAATCAGCTTGAACACCTGGTCCCCATGCACATTGTAGACAGCCACAATGGTATTGAGTGCAGCATTGCGGACAGTGTTGTCTCGGTCGCCAATGTGAATTGCCATCTCCTTTAACGCTTTGCCAGGAGTTGGCTGGCACACATTCATGCCATACGACTCAACAAGACACCCCAGCTCTTCCAGGCACTCTACGGGATCAAACAGATTTTTTTAACTGAACCTCAACCGAGAATGTTAAACAGACAAGTGCCCCCCTGAAATATACTCTGCAGTTACCTATATTCTGTGGAAATGCCTCTGGTGTCTGTGGCATTCTAGTACTCAATTTGATGACAAACAGGAAACTTCCTTCAACTTCTGGGCACGGTTAGAGGTGACAGTCTTGAAGGGGGCTTGAATTTTTTAAATTTGCCACCAAGCAACCCTTGACAGTAGCCAGTTGCCCAACAGTCCCCACCCCCCACTCCCCTGAAATATTGCCATCCATAAGAATTCGCTTAGTGAAATAATTCATGACAATATTTAACTATAATGTAATGATTAATCAATCCCCCATAGATAAATAGGAACAGTTCAAACAGCTGTTTCAGGCTGTTGGCAGACTCAGGAACACAATCCTGCATTAGTTATATTCTGAAAGTTCTCTTCAGTATTAGAGCTAAAAATCTTTACGTAAAGCTTCAAATCCGATGCATGGTTCTGTGGTGGGGGAGGGGTTGAATTGAGGAAGTTCTGCAGTATTATGGAAAACAACAGCCTTCTATACATCAGGACAGGAATAATGCAACTTGTGGATGGGAGGTGGGTAAATCAATGAGAGCTGGACAGTTAATCATTTGTGCGTGTGTGATGTTGTCAGTTTTGTTAACACAGGGGTCGGCAACCTTTCAGAAGTGCTGTGCCAAGTCTTCATTTATTCATTCTAATTTAAGGTTTCGCATGCCAGTAATACATTTTAACATTTTTAGAAGGTCTTTTTCTATAAGTCATTAATACATAACTAAACTATTGTTGTATGTAAAGTTCTTAAAATGTTTAAGAAGCTTCCTTTAAAGTTAAATTAAAATGCAGAGCTTTTTGGGCCGGTGGCCAGGACCTGGGCAGTGCGAGTGCCACTGAAAATCAGCTCATCTGCCGCCTTCAGCACACGTGCCATAGGTTGCCTACCCCTGGTCCAACGCTTTCTGCCTAATCACACTTATTCCAGAGCAGGCCTCTTCCAGATGACTGGGAAGCTGCTTGAGGCATAATGTTTGTGGCTCAGGCAGAGTGTGAGCGCACATGTGAGGTGACAAGGAGGCTTGATATTTCTTCTTTACAATCTTCTGTCACCTAACTTGTTATGCATTTGGGGAAAATATCAGATAGGCAAAACTCAGTTTTCAAAAAATGTTATGGCCAGCATATCCTGATCCACAGTGCATTCTGAAATGAGTTTGGGGTGTGTACAATGTCACAAGAAAGTTCTCCAGGCAAATGAAGACTGGATTCCCATGCTACACAAAGGTGCAAGCTCTCAAATTTCCTACCTGCCCGCTGTTTGGAGTTTTTGGACTTTGTTTCCTACCTGCCCGCTGTTTGGAGTTTTTGGACTTTGTTCCCTCCATGATAAAAGTAAACATCTTGCTGGCTGGATAGATTAAGCACATCCTATTCAAAATGGCACGCACATCCTTGCGGATAACATCTTTCGATTCCCCTACCTAGAGGGTGGAGGAGAGGATGATCAGAGAGAAAAGAAACCAGCACAGGTACTTTTAAATACTCTGCACCATCAGCGTACTTTGCCAGTTAGTTTGCATGATGCCAGGCTTACAATCAAAAAAACTCAGCCACCCCACCCCACCCCTACTATTCAAAGGCAAGTGCAGCAAAGCAGTACAGAACAGAAGAACTACAGCATTAGCTGGTGCCCTGATAGTGTCCAGGAGCAAGTCATTATCCTATTTTCCCTCAGTCTGTGGTACCTTCAGGATAAGATATGGGATGAAAGAGGATGCTTCGTTCTCAGTAAGATGATACTCCTCCTGGCTCAGCAAGGTGAAAAGCAATTTGAGGTATTCAAGGGCCTTCATCAGAACACTTGTGTTGGTATCAAAGAACCTTAGGGTGAGCCACTTCAAGATCAGATCCAAGCAGCTGATGACTCCATCTTTCTCACTCTCCAAGTGCTTGAGATGAAGGGGAAAAAAGCCATCAGGTTGTGCAGGATCAAATATATAAGTGGTATGGTCCATGGAAAGAAAAGTGATGAAGGGCAAAGTATAAATTTACTGTTCCAGTAAAATTCATTTATTTATAGGTGGCGGCTTCCTATGGTAGATTCATAAAAGAGATTATTGGGTTTTAAGCTTGGTGAGATCCCGCAACTATTACACACTAAGCAACTGTCCCACATTGCATGGTAGCACCTGGCATCTACTACTAGATTTCATTATGAAATTCAGAGCAGTATCCAAAGTTGAGTAAACAAAGCATCCCCCTCCCTCAGCAAAAGAGGGCAATACTAAAAGTGCTCATTTAGGCCTATAACTTGAGATTTGTGTGCCCAAGCTAGTACCATGAAGCCTCCTAACCTACTGCCCACTTAGGAAGAACTCCTAACTTGACATTTCACTGCTGCAGTATTTGGACATCCCACTTTCCATTGTTGTCTGCCATAGGTCCCTAGCTCACCTCTACCATTACAGCCAGCGCCTTGTTGTGGTGCTGAAAGTCTGTATGAAACATCTCATCTTGTACCCATCTGGCAACACAACTGGACATCTGTGTCTTTAGCTGCTCGATATATTCATCACGGGGAGTTGTAAAGTTCCATTTCAGCACCTTCAAAACAACAAACAAAACCAGAACATGTGTAACTCAAGGCCAGCAATATACTGCTTGTTACTAAGCTGATACCCAAGAGCCACAGTGCACAACTAATAGAACGGGTTCAGAGAATAGAAAACTCCCTCCTGACACCAAAAAATCCACAGGTTTAGAGTTCTGCATCCATAAGAATGGAAGCAACAATACTTCAGTGTATTTGCTAACATGCTAGTGTTAACACTGGTCATCTGTAAGCCAAACACCTCATCTTTAAACTGTGTCTACAGATATGTGCCCATTTAACTACCTGGGGGTTCTACCATTATCAGACAACCAAAAAAGCGTAGGTTTCAAAGTAAGAGGAGCCTGCAAATTAAGATTTGTTATGAGAGAGCCAAGTTTGGCAACAGATACTTGTTAAAATAAAAAAAAAACCTATGGAGTCTCTCAGAATCCTAGTACTTGGAGATGGAAGAGGCCTATTAGATCACCTTGTCCACCACCCGAGAGCTTGGCCAGGCTTGTTGTGTATTGTACTTTTTCTATTGTTTGGTCCAATCTAGTTTTAAGAGTGTCCTAAAGCAATGAGGCTTCTGCCACTTCTCTTAGGAGACAGTTTTTGCTTTCTTACACATGCTATGGAGACTGAACACCTTGTAAACAGCCTATAAGAGATAGTCCTTTGCTCTGAAATATCAAGATGTTAAATGAAGACTGGATTCCCATGCTACACAAAGGTGCAAGCTCTCAAATTTCACAAGCTCTGAAACTGAGTATGCTCTTAAGTTCCCTCTCACCTTCAATCCTTTTTCATCTTTCATTCTTTGCTCTTTCCCATTTGGGACTAGGATAAAAATAGGACCTGATTTGTCGTCATCTTCCTTCAGGTTTGGCTTACTTGGTACCTTCTTCCCTTGTGCACCCTGAAAAAACAAAAAAGTGCTACTGAGCAGAAAGCACTACAAAACCTATATACAACCCTTCATTCCAAGTGATGCCAGACACCAGTCCCTGACGTCATGCTGACCAAGTGTATGAGAGCCAGGTAGAAGCTGGCAACAGTGATTAGAATCCTCCGGTACATGCTCTGGTGGTGTGAAAGCAAAACCCACAGCAAAGTGTGCAACAGCCTTTTGTGAGATAGGACAATTCAGACTTGGCCAGTGCATCAGTCACCTAGGGGTATCTAAGACCTAAGCTGGTACCTGTTTGATGGGTTTGTTCTTTGGCAGACTGGTATTGCCTTTGGTGAGGCTCATATTAGCCTTGGACAGGCTGGTATTGTCCTTGGACATACTGTTATTACCATCAGACTGCTGCAACAGGCCACAGAAAAGGCTTGGTGGTTAGACAACTCAATATGTACCTCTAAATCATTCTCTTTGGACCCTGAAGCCCCTAAACCTGTTGTGCACTCAACAGTATTAATTCTAGTTTATTTGAAAGAGTTTAGATGAAGAATACAGTGGCTGCAGGCTGGCTTACAAAGATACCTTAATCTCTGATGTTTTTTCTCTTCCAAATCTGTGGCAGAGTGGACTGCTATAGTTGCAGTGGCACCCAACATGTGGAGCAGCACTTAAGAAGTTTCTGCCCCACCTATCTGGTAAAGTCAATTGCAAAGTAACAGAATATAAAAAACAGACACTAATGAGAGTACAAGTTAAACTCTACAGTTCAGGTACAACCAGCTGTAGCTACCATTGCATAAGGATCTCCTTTGTGCACTGTGCTGAGATATACACCCTTGGATACAGTGAACTAAAGCTGGGAATTTCTCTGCCATGTGGATTCAGAATTACTGTTCAAAACTAGATTTTATAATATTAGAATTGAATATCAGATTGAGTTTTTCAAGATACATTTTAATGCAGACTATATTAGATAAAAAGCCAAAGAGGTTTACAGTAAGGAAAGTTAAAGACTCAGTGACCTGAATTTCAGACAGACAGTGGCAAGCCTATTAAGTAGGACTATGCAAAAACAATGATGATAGCAGAATAATAGGTATGAAGGACATCTTTCACTTAAGAGCTTGATACTCTCATAGGCTTGCACAGACCACCTCTGTAAAAGCATCAAAGGTTACATTAAACTATTACACTCCCCAACTGGAATCCGGCTCATTAGTCTTGCATGACGACATCATTGTACCTTAGCTTTAGAAGCAGCTCCTCCCGCTTTGGCCTTTTTGGGGTCAGGCTTGGGCTCCATGGTGCTGGACCCTGAATCTTCAGCAGGTGCTTGGAAACAAGAGATTATTTCAAACATATTTTGTGAAAATGAGTCCATTCACAAACAGCACATTCAGTTCAGCCCTGTTCTTCAGTCTGACTGCAGAGAAAGAGCTGCTCATAACGACAACAAAACCCTTAATCACAAGGAAAGGCAGGGATTTCAAATGCACAAAGGAAGCTTGATCGGTTCTTACACTGTTTTAACAGTCAGGTACTTACAGATTATGTCACAGAGAAATTAACCCTCATATCTAAATATATATAAAAATTTGCATATTTTAATCTTCTTTCCTCAGTCTTAGTATGTTTCTGGTCTTAAATAGCAAGCTTGACAGGGATTGTTCCTTACTGTTTATGTAGGGGCTGCTGAAAAGTAGGCGCAGGTCCCACAACAGCTTTGTCACGCAGGCACTCTAGACCAGTGGTTTTCAAATTGCAGGTTGAGACCCAGTACCTGGGTTGTGGAATGCAAGGCACTGGATCATGGAAGCTCTGGTCAGCACCGCTGACCAGAAGGTTAAAATTCCTGTCGGCAGTGCTACCCAGCTAAGGCAGTCTAGTCTGACACCATGCTGCACCCTAGAGGTGGCTAGCTGGTCCGGCTCCTAGGCAGGGGAGAGAGGGCCCCCTAGTACTCCATGCATTGCTCCCACCACAAGCTCCGGCTCTGCACTCTCATTGGCCTGTTCGTGGCCCGTGGTGTCTGCGGGCAAGAGCCGTACAGAGCTGCTTGCACACCTCCACCTAGGAGCTGGACCCGTTGCTGGCTCCTTCCAGGGTGCAGTACAGTCCGCAGTGCCAGGACAGGCAGGAAGCCTGCCTTAGCAACCCTGCTGGAGCCCCCTGAAGTAAGCCTGAGTCCCAACGCGCCCCTCCCCCCCCGCCCCAAAACCTCTGCCCTGCGTGCACCCCCTCACCTACAGCCCCTTCCTGGACCCAAAATCCCTTATCCCCAGCCCAGAGCCCTACCCTCCTCTTCTACCCCAACCCCCAGCCCTCCCAAACCCAGGGCACCTCCTACACACCAAATCCCTCATCCCTGTCCCCACTCCAGAGCCAGCCCACATCCCGAACTCCTCATCCCCAGCTCTGCTGGGACATGGATATCAACACTTTTCTTCAACTGGGTCACCAGAAAGAAAGTTTGAAAACCACTGCTCTAGAGAGAGGGGCAGTCATAAACCCAACCACTCAGTGAGTGACTTCCCAAGTTGGTGCTAGAGGAATGGGACAAGAGGGCAGGATGAAGCCATGCACCATTGTCAGAGGTTACCATTGCTGATTCACAGTTCTCAAAACTGACTGAACCTAACTTTTCCTCTCTTAGTTTGGAAGTGCCAAGGAGGAGCAGCAGCAAAGACTGTCGGGAGGTGGAACACACACAAACAGATGACACATCAAGACAACCTAATAGTCTGTAGCCTCCCCAAAGAGCTCAGGGCAAAGCTGCTCAGAGTGCTGCAGCAAAGGAGGGTTGCAGCTCCCTTTTGGGATGACATGGCAACTTTTCAAGCACAAAGCACTTTGCCTCTGTGCTCCTGTGGGTTTGATTAATCCAACAGTCATGTCCTACAGAGATTCTCCACAGGAAAATATTTGCATATTAAGTTACACACCCAACCCTGGGAACCTGCAGCTCCAGGCCACAGAAGGGGGTTTCTATAAGTAGTCCTTAAAAGCTTTTCAGACTATGCAGTGACTAATTCCACAGCAGTATATCTTAATGACTTGACTTCCCTGTGATTTACCCAGTACCAGACCAAGACCCTGTGATTAACTGGCTTGCCTCTTTATTCCAATGAAACCCATCTGCACCCAAATGAAACTTGTCTTCCACAGACATTCAATCTCTTATCTTGACAGGAGACATTACAGAGTGGTTCTTATTCCCTACATCCTGCTTCTGTAAACAAAGGTCTTTACCAAAACAGTCTGTGTCTTACAAACACGCACCCCAGCTTGTCATGCCAGCATGATTGAACAATGAAAGTTAGTGTTTCCCTTCAAATTACTCTTTTCTGAGGAAATTTTCCCCATATGTTTCCCAGCATTATGAGAGAGATTACCTGATGCAGACTGGACTTTGGCTGGAGCTGCTCCTCCTACCACTTTGGAAGATGCCTTAGCAGGAGCAACAGGTTTGGCTGGCATGATAGCTTTGGCTTTTTCAAGCATGGCCAGTACCTGATCTTTGGAAGTTGGCTAGAGAGAAAGATGCACATACAGAAAGATATGCCATAGCTTATGAACATGGGATAAATGGCTGCAGTTTAAAAATGTAGTGTGCAAGGGGCTAAATGGAAGATAGTTTAGCGAAAGGGACAATGCTTTGAGAATTAGAAGGCATAATGTGGCTAAAACCACACCCGTTGAAGGTCAAGTATTTCACACCTGAAGTCAGTGATTCCTGAGAGTTTACATGGCTCAAAATGACATTCACAAGATCACTTTCCAGTAAGAGTCAGACATTTGCCATAGACATTACACTCATTTTCATCCAAGCTCATTCACGCACTACCTTCCTCCTTTCTTCATCAGGTAAGAATCTAACAATACCTTCAGCTTGCCAGTAGCTTTGGCCATCTTCTCAAAACCGAGATGCATCATAAAGAATGGCAGGGCATCCTGTGCTTTTTTACGCACGTCTCCATTTCGATCCTCCAGGCAGGAGTACAGGTGAGGCACACACAAAAGCAAGTCAGAAGGAACAGAACGAAGGATAGGCAGCTTGTCAGCCAACCAGCCCAGAAGCTGGAAGGAGATAGCACAGGTTAGCTTTGCCCTTCAGAATATAACTGATGTCTGAAATATGCATTGTGGTAAGGAGTCACCAGCAATCTCATCAGGAGCAGAATTAGTTGTGTGAATTAGTTGATGGGACCAAAACTCAGGTCATATATTCACCATTTGCAACCATCCTGATCTTCAAACACTAAAGTGCAGCTCACTGAGACTAAAGATCCCAGTATATAAGTAATTTGATTCAAGTGGCCAGGCTCCATTATGGCTACTATTCCAAGTTAAAGAGGATGTCAGCGTTCCAAAGTTGTGCATTACTCTTGGTCAGTGGGTTGCACTTTGGTCATCCCTGGTTCAAGCAAAATCCCAAAACCTCAGGTCTGCTTTTAAGCACCTGTGCATAAAGGAAGACTCATTTGAGGGAAGCAGCACCATTTATTTAATTTGATTTGGTTTAATATGAGCAACACTGAAGTTTGAATTTCAGCACCACCAGTGAGAGCAACGCAATACCACCCTTGATAAATTTTACTTTTTACTGTTACAAGTCACTACACAAACTGAATTACACATTTCTTACCCTCATGATACAGTGCTCAGTTACTGAAGTCTGCACTAGCCTCACCACTTTATTTCTATAGTTATGCACAAACTACGGCTAAGCAGCAATTTAAGATAATATGTACATGAGTTTGTTCCTTATCAGTCTTTACCTCTTGTCTTAAGAAAGGGTTTTCTTTTTTGAGTTCCTCAGACAAGTCCTCTCCTTCCAACCATTCTTTCATGCCAGTCTGTTCTGTCCAGGCATTCACAGTAGCCAGGGCAGCAGCACGTACATTGTTCTGTAACAAGAAGATAAAAACTGGGGAGGTTCTGGGATCACCCTTTCCATCAAAGATTAAATCATCCTTCACCAAGGACTCAAGAACTCACATTTTTGTTCACTGCTGGGAAACCCAAGTCCCAGCATCACAAAATGCAACTCATTCTATCAGAGATGGAGAAGTCTCTGAAAAGTAGGCATAATACACTAGTCAGCAGACAAGTTTAGGTAAAGCCTGACACAGAAAAGGAATGAGAGCATTTTTGAAAGTATTTTGTCTGCTGCTCTTCCCTAATGAAAGAATAATTTCAAATCCACAACTCACAAGAGGGCTAAAGAATGATGTTAATTACTTGCATGAAGGTTAAAACAGGTTTAGCACGTTTACGAATCCAGGCAAGATCAGGAGATGCCTCCAGCTTATTGTGGATCACAAATTGAATAGGAGTCAACAATGTGATACACTTATGAAAAAGGCTATTATTCTGGGGAGTATTAAAAAGAGTGATATGGGAGGTAATGGTTTTGTTCTGCTCAGCACTGGTGAGGCCTCAACTGTGTCCAATTCTGAGTGGCGCACTTAGAAAGATATGGACAAGCTGGAGAGAGGACAAACAAAAATTTAGAAAACCTGACCTATAAAGGAAAGGTTAAAACACTTGATGTATTTAGTTTTGAGAAAAGAGCACTCAGAGTACCCAATGAATTATCTTCAAATATGTTAAGGGATGTTATAAAGACAGACAATGATTGGTTGTTCTTCATGTCCACTGAAGGCGGAAAGCAGCAATGGATTTAATCTGCACAAGGAATACTTAGAAAGATTTTCCTAACCATGAAGATAGTTAAGCACTGGACAAGGAAGGTAGTGGAACCACAATAACTGGATGCTTTTAAGAACAGGTTATACAAATACCTGTCAAGAATATGGTCCAAGTTTACTTGGTCCTGCCTCAGCACAGGAGGCTGGACTAGAGGACCTCTAGAGAACCCTTTCATCCCCACATTTCTATGAACTGCCAAACCCCAGGTACTTCTACTTCAGGGCATGAACTGATCATCGGCTGAGGTCAAGAAGAATGCTCTCCTTCACACTCACAGCATGACCCAATACTTCCCAGTGACACCTTAAAAGGTCAAGGCAACAGCTTGCTCTGAAGCAGCTAATTTACACCCCTGTTCAAGGATGCCAGACTACATGGAATAGAGTTTTATAGACAATATGATATCTCTATTAAGTTCTGACTACTTAGATCTATTCAATGCACCTATCACACTAAGCAAAACAGAATTTAAACAAACTCCAATCCTACCAAAAAAGTGAATCTCTGTGATATTCCTCCAATAGAATCACGTTTAGGACCTCCAAGATACCTTATTTTCAGACAGACATTCTGAGAGAGCCCATGTTAGCAGGATTCTTCACAGCTCAAGACTGGACAGAAAGCTTACGCATCACCTGAGGGTAGTCACTGGAGTAGTGTAAGTGCTCACTCTACCCAGACAGTGAGGCCTGGCACTGATCCCTGCACAGCAAACCAACTTGCTGCCCTAGTACTGCTAAACTGGACCGTATCTTCTACATTGAGAAGCAGTGTTTACTAAAAATCAGTTTAAGATGAAGAGCTGGACACTGTGCATAAATGGGCAGTGTCGTACATCACGGATATTGAACAAGAAAGCCACCAGCTTAACCACAGCACAGACAATATTCATGTCTGTGGACGGTAAATCTGCAGTAATTTGGAAGACAGACCAGTGAGTAACATTCAGAAAACTTCTGGAACTAGTCTGAAAACCCACCTGCCTCTAAACATCTGAGCTACTTTAAGTCAAGCATTGAAGACTGCTCCTCCTTTATCTGGAAGTATACAGAGGATATGCCTTCATTCCTAAAAGAAAATACAAGACATGATAGCCTACCTTACTGTCCCCAAGAACTGTGATGATCGGAATGCCCAGGTTTTTTACATGTTGCCTGATGTTTGGACCCATTGCAATGGCTAACTGCTGGAGGATGCTCAGTGTTTGTTGAACCTGCATGAGAAAGAAAAGTTTTAATGAACTAGTTATTGGGTGCTCTTTGTCAAGGCCCCCACTACAAACAAAGTAGCATCATCATGTTGCTATAATGGCTTATCTAGACTTTGTCTCTTGAAGGGCTGTGAGAACATGCCTATATCTGCATTTCATTTCATTTGATAACAGGAGATATTTTATGCCATGCATAAGTGAAGTTATTGGCGTGTTTCCTGTAGATTTTAAAAGGAACACAAATTTAAAAACCATTTTCAGACAGAAGTGACTTTTAATCTCTTGGTGTTGCATTTATATGATGAATTATTGAAAATAAAAGATTATCTTATTTATACAAACAGCTGCATCATCCTTCCAGTTTGTAGGGTCTTTTACACAGCAACAGGAAGAAATACAAAAACACCTAAGAAATGGGGAAAGGGGCAGATGGAGGCCCTGGAATCACCCACTTCATTAACTGATTAGATGTCTATTTTAATGCTCTATTATACAGACTTCAGTAAAAAAAAAGGTTTCATGGATGAAACACTAATCTACTTTTCAAGCCCCACTCAACCCATGAAGGAACTGAAACAGGCTGAATAATAATCTGAAGTGACAAAAAGTCCTGTAGCACCTTAAAGACTAACAGAAGTACTGAAGCATAAGCTTTTGTGGGCTAAGCATGCAGAGGACACAGTGGGTATTAGCCCATGAAAGCTTATGCTTCAATACTTTTGTCAGTCTTTAAGGTGCCACTGGATTTTGTTGCTTCTGCAGATCCAGACTAACACAGCTACCTCTCTGAATCTGAAGTGTCTGAAACAGGAATTTGCTTCAGAGATTAGGATTTTTAGTAGCATACCAAGATTTTATTGGAGTCATTGAGACGGCACTTCAAGGCAGCTGGAAGTTCTCCTATATTTGGCTGTATGAATTTGGCATCATTAATGATGCTTGTCACTTCATCCAGACCCTCCTTTCGGATCTTCCAGTTTTTGTCCCCGATCTTAGACACCAGTTCAGCTGTGATCTTATCACTGTAAAAAAAAACACAAACCAAAAAAATCCCAATCCTTGACATCTAGTATCATTTTGTGTTCTAAGAGGACAACATATGAACCAGACGCTTCTCTGTGAATGCCCTTCAAATGCCACAGTGAACCAAAACAGAGAAAAGAACTAGGATACAAAGTTGCTCATTTTAGAATATGCAGTAGTAAAGAGTCAATCCTCAGTTTGTTGAATCTAAACCCACCTAATCTCTGTTCTTGGCAGGAGATCCACAACATCATTCCCTATATCCTCTTGCTCATCTCTTTCCTCACCATCATCCCCGCTGCCACCGCTGTGTCTGGAAGTGCCTCGAGTTGGAGCAGGTGCAATCTGCCCTTGCATCTGTAAACATGGCAGACATACAAGGCAGATGAGTGCATATGGAAGAAGTTAGATGTCTAAGAATCTTACATTTGGGGCTGTTCACACACCTCCATATCTCAGTCAGATGGCCCAGAGCAATGCCTTTTCAACAAACAGTGTTGCTCCAAAAAGCAGTAGCTTCTGAAGTTCATCAGAAATAGATATTACTTACCTGTAACGGGAGATTCAAGGTATGGGGTCTCTATCTGTATTCACACATGGGATCTGCATGTGCACTGTATGCCTGAGTCTGGAATTTCTTGCAAGCAATGTCCATTGGCCTGCACATGTGCCACAGCTCTCCCGAAGCGCCAAACCAAAGGCAAAGAGTAGTGCAGGCTGATGCCTCTCTAGTTTTCCATTCTTACCACAGGGTAACAAATCCACAGCAGAGGGGACAGAGGGCAGGTAGTGGAACACTAGGACCACACATCTCAAAGAATGTCCAGTTACAGTTGAGTAACCTCTGTTTCTTTGAGTGATAATCTGTGTGTATTCCACAGGTGGGAGATTAACAAACAGGGGGTGGATACAAGCATATTGAAGTGATCACTACATTTAGTCCTGCTGTAGCTACAGTTCACCGTTGTACCAGAGCATAACCATCTGCTGAAGGTATGCAGAGGGCTTCAAGCAGCTGCCCTAAATATCAGTAGTATGGGTACATCTCTCAGACAGATACAGCTGAAGTAGGTTGTCCTCTGATGGCATGAGCCTTTACCCTTTCTGGGAGCAGGAGGGAGAAGATACCAGCTACATAGTATTAAGGGTAATATAACCAGCGATCCATTTCAAAAGTCTCTGCACCAGTGTAGGTTGACCTCTTGGATGGCCCTCCTATACAAACAAATAGAACAAAGGACATTAAAGAGACACCTAACCTTTGAAGATAAAAGGAGAAAGCCCTCCAGATAGCCACAGGATGCTGTCTTCTCTGCTCTTCCCACACTTGTTGGGGCGGGGGGGGGAAGGAGGGAAGAGGAGAGCGAACAGAGGTAAGTGGATAACCTGACCCACATGAAAAACTATCGTGGGTATCAATCTGGAGTTGGGGAGCAGTGAGATCTTTTCTTTAGAGAAGGCAGTATATATGATGGACCTGTCACAAGTGGTCCCAGTTCACTGACTCTTCTGGTTGACATTATAGCCATTCAAAAAGGCCACCTTAACAGACCAATGGTTCGCAAAGCACGTGACCAGCAGTTCAAAGGGAGTCTTAGTGAGAGATGATAGAACAAAAACGAGGTTTCACTCAGGTGTGAATTTCACCAGAGAAGGATCTGAAAATCCCCTTAGAAACAAAAGTTGTGATAAGTTGTGTGATCATAGGATTATCCCTCCTGGAGGATGGAAAGCATGGTTTCCTGCTAAATGCACCTGCAAAGACTTGCATGCAAGATCCGAAAACTTATCTCCATAAGTAGCCACTCTAACATATCACTGCCTCTGGTGGAGTCTGGAGACACATTGTGTTGATTAGCTCAAGCTAAGGAACACTTCCACATAGCTGAACAGCTTCTCATAGGGCTGGCTACACTGGAGGGGACAGGTCGACCTACCTGACCGTCCCCACAGCTGGCGGTTGACCATGGCCACTCCCCCGCTGACTCCGCTTACTCCTCTTGCCAAGATGGAGTTCTGGAGTCAACAGGGAGGGCGTTCGGGGATTGATTTATCATAGCTAGATGAGACATCAATAAATCAATCCCCAGTGCATTGAGAGCTACCCACCGATCCGGTGGGTAGTATAGCCATACCTGTAGAATCTTTTCCTACTTTGGTTAAGAATGGACTGCACCCTCTAGGAACGTGTTCTCTTTCTAACTTGCATCCAAATGCCAGGCTCTGAGCTGCAGTGGTCCTGGATTGGGACATGTAACCTTGCTGCTGTGCTGCTTTAGAAGGTCTGGCAACATGGGGATATTCATGGGTGGTTGCACTAACAGCTTCAAGAGATCAGCAAATCCAAACTGTCATGGCCAGTTGGGTGTCTCAACAGATCTTCCATTAAACTGTGGCATTAAAGGAACTAGAGAAATCATACCCCAGGCAACTCTTCCACAACAAGCAGGGGGGCAACCTTCCAATAATTATTTACCCAGGGTTGCTCTAGAGCAGTACTAAGGATGCTTCTTGTTCACCTATGAGGCAAAATAGTCCCAAGCTGGCACTCCACATTGAGCAAAAATGTCACTGAGAACCAAATCTTCAATCTCTCATTTGTGACTCAGTGTTTGCTCAGGCAGTCCGCTAGTGAATTGTGTCCCTGCTAAGTATGCTGCTGATAGGGTAGTGATATTTGATGCACCAGATCCAGACGGTGATTGCCTCTATTCAGAGAGGAACTTGTTTTCCTTTACTTTTATATAAAATACTGTTATTGCCTGACATTATCCAAACATATTTGGATTGGATGGGTGGGAGGAAGGCACTGCAGGCTCAAGAGATCAGCCTGTGTTTAGTAAGTTGATGTGCATTTGGGACATCCCGGCATTCCAGATGACCCTGTGCCATATGATCGCACACCCCAATCCAATAGGCAGGCACTGGTAACAATGGTTTGCCTTGGGTGTAGGTGTGTGGAAAGGGCTACCTACCCAAACCTCCTCCAGTTTTGTCCACCACACAAGAAAGCTTAATACCTTGGGCAGAACTGTGACCTTTCCATTTATGGTGCCCTTCTCTGGTCAGCACACCAAAGAGTCAGGATTGTAGGCATCATAGATACAGACTGGTAAAAGGTGTCATGTGCATGACGCCATGTTGCCAAGGACAGAAATACAGGACTTCCCTCAGAACTTGCCTCTGGACACTGACCTGGTCTATGACAACCTCATGGCCTGAAACCTTTAGAGGGGTACATAATGCTCTTCTTCTGGTAGAGGCTAACGTCCCTGTGCAAAGTCTATGCACCTTGTGGGGATAAACATGGAGGTTTTATGACTGACACTGACACCTAGGGAAGGTAAAAGGCTGAGCAGGATACGAGTTGCTCTGTCAACCTTGTCATAGCAGTTCCCTGTGAAAAAACAGTGAAAGTATGGGAAGACTGTAAATCCTTCTCTCCTCATCCAAGCAGCTACTACTGAAAAAACTTTTTTCAACACCTGGGTGCTAAGGTCAGATGAAAAGTGAAGACTCTGGATTAGAAATGGTCTTGCCCAAAGAGGAACCTGAGGAACTACCTGTAGACTGGATGGATATCTAGAAGAAAATAAGCATCTCATGTTAAGAGCTGCAAACCATGTGCTCTCCTCCAATAAGGGAATTATTGATGCTAAGTACATCATGCAGAATTTTAGTTTTTGGATAAACTTGTTTAAACTGACAGATAAAGAATTGATCTTCCATTTTACTTGGGGATCAAGAGACGAGACCCCATTCCCATGGTATAGAGGTGAAACATTTTCTATGGCTCCCCTGAGGGGCAGGGAGTTCACCTCCTGTCTTAAAACCTCCTTGTGAGTGGTCCCTGAAGAGAAGCGGAAAGGTGTCAAATTATCAGATAGGTACCCTGTATAACCTCTAAAAACTATTTGTTTGTAGTTAAGGGCCTCCAGTTTGATATATTGAGTAAGGCATCAATAAAGGGAGGTGGGTTTTGACAGTCCCATCAGAAGAACCTCTCTGTGTGGGGGTTTCAGTATGAAGTAATGGTGAATGTTGAAGAGGCTGGGTTCCTGGGTCTATACATCTCTGTTTCTTAGATGGTGGCTCTTGAGGATGTTGATGATAAAAGGGCTGAGGAGATAGTCTTGCTCCAAATCCTTGCCTATGATGTTTGCTCTTGGGAACAGAGGTACAGATGTCCAGGAAGCGAAGTGCTGTTCTCAAGTCTTTGAGGGGCTGGAGATACCCATCTGTTTTCCTGTGCAAAAGGCAGATCTTGGATCATACTTGCACCTTTCTAGGGAAACAGAGGACTGCAACAAGTCTCTCCTCATGACAATTGCCATAACCATACCCCTCTATGAGGTATCTGCCCTGTTCACTGTGAGACTTAGAGTGAAGTTTTGGCCACCAATTTGCCCTGATCCAGTAAGGCCTGAAAGTGGGCTCTGTCCTCCTCACGGACCTTGTCCTTTAACTCAAGATCTAGCATAACTGATGATATCATATTTGGCCATGAAGGCCTGATAATTAGATACCTCCCTCCAGTTCAGAGTGAAAGAGAAGACCTTTTTTCCGAGGTGGTCAAGTCTTGTGTACCCCTTATCAGAGGAAGCAGCCTTTGCATGCTGTTTGGATTGCTCTGTAGCTGCCTGGCCACCAAGAACTGCCTCCTTGGATGGGGCAAAGTAGGGCAACTTGGCCCTTTTAGGGGTGGGAGAACAAGCAGCAGGAGTGTACAAAACTGCCTTTGTTGGGTCCATGATGTCCTTTTTGATGGGGAGGGCCACTCTACTGGGACTGGAGAGTTGCAGAATCTCAGCACAGGTTGCTAGACACTCTCGAATTTCTTCCATCTGGATTTGTAGCTCTGCCACTACATTGTGCATAAACTCTTGGTATAGTTTAGTCATCTGCTAGAGACTGAGAATATGGAGCGACCACCTGATCCAGTTACTGACCTGAGAGCAATCTCATCCTCTTAAGATCCAACTTGCCTTCCTCCTCCAAATACTCAGAGCTGGTTACATACAGCCAGACAATAGCATGTAGAACTCATGCACTCATCCTGGGTGTCCAGGACAGGGCTCCTAATATTGCCAGTAAGATGGATTCTCTGGAGGATGGCCTGGGTTACCAGGGCCATGAATGTCTGGTTGGAGGTTGGAACCCTGACTTCCTTGGGCTTCTATTCAGAGCCACCTATCCTCAGTGCTGCAGACACCTGTGGAGCCTCCAACTCATCAGAACAGAAGGCTGGATCCCTGGTGTGACCAATGGCTGCACTTCAAAGCTGGCAGGTGGAAATGGGGAATGACTGACTGATTATCTCCTTGTGATAGACTCTTCCTCCAGTGTAACATCCTGGAATGTTGAAGGACCTTATAGGAGCAGTGAATGCTGATAGGGGAGAGCAAAGATATCTTCCAGGGAGACATATATCCCTAACTGTTCCAGAGCACAAGGAGAGAGAGTCTACTGGTGGAGCTGGTCACCGTGGTTGTCTGATCCCTCTGGGGCCGTTTAGCTATCGATACCACCTCAGTTGCCAAAGTGGATGAAAGCACAAGGAGCTAACCCCATGTCTCCACCACCACAGCCAGCGTCAGAACTGTTGGATCCAACATTTGCATGCCTTCCTCTTTCCAAGAAGATTTAGTCTGGTGTAAGACCTTAGAGCTCCTGTGTTAGCTCTCATGACTGAGGGAGTCATGGAGGAATTTTTTTTTTTTTTTTTTTTTTTTTTTTTTTTAAGACAGAAGACTTGCCCTTTTGTCCATCAGAGTGCTCCATACTCCCTTGTGAATCCTTCTCTTAGGCTTAACAGACTTAGCCTCCACTCCTGAGCTTGTGCTCAGAAGGGTGCTGCCCACTTGTTCAGGTTGATGTATAAGGGTAGTCCCCCAGCCTAGCTCTGATTGGGACTTCATTGCCTTCTCCATAAGGAATTTTCTAAGTCTCAACACCCACCCCTCAAGAGTAGAAAGAGCAGCAGATGCTGCACTTGGCAGAAATGTGAGCCTCACCCAGTAAAGCCAGCATTGATGTTTCTAGCTCACAAAAGAGAAGCAAAGGCAAGAAACAGCTTCTGAATCCTGGGATCCTTGCATTAATACAAAACTTCAGAGGAAAGTCCCCGAGGCTGGGGAAAAAATTCCAGCTAACCATCTATGCTATACTATGCTGTAATAACTACTAAAACCAATTCTTATACACAATTCTTAAAGGAATGATACTAAAAAAAGGAGCTGAGAACACCAAAAATTCCAATTCAGACCATGAGGCAACAAGAACGAACTGGAGAGGAATTGGCCTGCACCACCCTTTTCGCCTTGGGTGGGAGCACAAGGACAGCTACAGCCAGACACTACTTGCAAGAAATTATGGACTCAACCACATGACACACGTGTATCCCACATGCAGGCTACATGTAGGGACATCGTTCGTAGGTCCTATTTTTCATAGGGGAAAAATTAGTGCACCTCCGCACCTACCAGCAGCCAAGCTCCCCCTTCTCATAGCCTTCTACCCCATACCATGTCCCTGCTTCTTCCAGTCTCTCCCAGCACTCCTCTGCCCCAAAAGCTGTTTGGCAGCGCCTAGGACTTTCCGGTATGAAAGTGGAGGAGTGGGGATGCAGCATGTTCAGGAGAGGAGGCAAATTAGAGGCAGGGCATGGGTGGGGACTTGGGGGAAGGACTGGAATGGGGGTGGGGCAAGGGTGGTGAAAGGGCAGGAAGAAGTGGGGCTGTGGGCGGGGGGGCAAGGTCGAGCACTCACTGGGCAGAGGGGAAGTCGATGCCTATGCCATCACTCAAAGAAGAGTGATTCCTTATACAAAGCCAAAACAGCTAAGACCCTCACTTGTGTGGCTACATGCCCTCCAAAGTGCGGTGGTCTCGCACACTACTCATCAGTCATCCAGAAATACCAGGGAGGAGCCAGCCTACTTAGAGTTCTAAACCCAGTGCAAATGGCACCATATTGAAGTTAGCACTTCCAGCTGTTTACTGGGCTGGGCTACACTACGGTGGGGTTCACCTAAGATACGTAACTTCAGCTACGCATATAGCACAGCTGAAGTCGCAGTATCTTAGGTCAACTTATCGGGCCTTCCTCGTGGTGGCAAGTCAACCACGGCTGCTCCTGCAAAGACTCCACTTACTCTTCTCACTGAGGTGGAGTACAGGAGTCGATCTGGGGATCGATTTATCGTGTCTAGATGAGACGCAATAAAAATCAATCCCTGATACATAGAGCGCTACCTGCCGATCCGGTGGGTAGTGCAGCCGTACCCTAAGAGAACTAAGGCTTGCAGAGGTCTTACCTTTTCAAATTCTGCATCTATCTGGGAGAGAAGAGCTGGCTTCTCATCCTCAAAGAACATTCGCAAAGGGGGTCCCACATAGAGATACATGACACCCAACAAGGTAATAGCAGCAGTCCTTACAGCCTGCAAAAACAGAACAGAAGGCACTTCAT
This sequence comes from Dermatemys mawii, assembly GCA_007922305.1. Lineage (NCBI taxonomy): Eukaryota > Metazoa > Chordata > Testudines > Dermatemydidae > Dermatemys > Dermatemys mawii. Next base: position 34,453,213 of record ML677332.1, read on the forward strand.
AGACTTCAAACTAAACAGAGAGCGGTGAAGTTTCAGAATTAATTTACATTTACTCACTGGGTTTGTGGCAGCAAGAGCTGTCTTTACGTTGCTGATGAAAGCCTTAACATTCAACCTGAGAGAGAATAGGAACATCATGAAATCAAGATAGCCCACAGAGCAACATGCAGGAGGCATCAGTAAGAGACAAGGCAGCTACAATTATTTATGGAAGTTATAATCTAACAGGTTAAAAGTTGAAATTAACTATCAACAAAACTCCCCAAACTATCAGACATTTATATTTGTAGATAAACCTAAAGGTAGTGAGAGTTAACAGAAAGCTATTTCCGAAGTTGTATAATCTTTTTCAATGAAATAATGCCCAAGACCAATTTACTATAAATATGAAGGCAGCCCTTCTATTGCCTGAAAAGCTAGTCCATGAAGAAAAAATGGTTACGTATCTTGCAATAACTGTTCTTCTAGATGTTTTCAGTATGGATCCTACTGTAGGTGCACACATTCCCCATACACATAAGAGACTGATTTTTTTGAATAGTAATGTACCATGGACCTTCATATGAACCTGTGTGAGGGCATAAAAGGACCAAGTGACTGTGACCCCTCCCCCCACTCCCTTGTTCCTTCAGAATTTGAAACTCATGGTAGCAAAGGACTCTGAAAAGTGGGGACAGGGGAACCACACTGATAAGATATGAAAGAACCACAGGCAGTGTAGGTAAAGAAGAGGTTACTTACCTTACAGTAACATGAGTTCAACATGTTTTTGTCCACTGTAGAATGTGCATACGCTCGTGCACTCTTGGTCAGAGGCTGTAAGTAGCAGTCACAGGCCTGTGCCTGTGCAGAACAGCCCCTCGTATTCAAACGAGGGGGATATAGGCAGGAGCAAGCTTGTCACCGCTCAGTTCCTTCACAGTCATAAAGCCAGAGACTTCACAGCAGAAGGGAAGGAGGGTGGGAGGTGGAGCTCCCACAGAGACAAAAACATGAAGAACTCTGGTTTCTGTGAGTAGGTTCCTCTTTGAGCATATGCCCCATGGGTGCTCCACCATAGGGGCTCTCAAGCAGTAATTCAAAGAGAAGGTGAGTGCTGGGGAGGTAGGTCAAGAATGGCATGGAGAACTGCATCAAAGACAGTGCTGTCTCTGGAAGCATGTCTGATGGATAATGCTTGGCTAGAAGACCAAAGTCACAGTCCTGCATATTTTTGCTATAGGAACGTCTTTTAGTAGAGCCACAGACATTGACCGAGCTGTCATTCTGTGGAGAGGCCCAGTTCTTTCATAAGTAAAAATACAAATCAAAACCCACTTAAATAACCTCTGCTTAGAAATGAGGTGGCCCTTCATTCTTTCTGCAAAATGATATGCATACTCTTAGAAGACAAGATCTACTATCCAGTGAATGAAGGCTTGATTTCTCTCTAGAGAGGAATGAGATATTGGGTTGAACACAGGAAGGCAAATCTCTTGGTTAATAGGATATGCTGATGAGACCCTCAGAAGAAAACCGGAATGAAGGGATACTACAACAATGTCCCTATAAAAGGTGGTATATGGTGCTTCAGCCATGAATGCCCCCAGCTCTCTCACATTGCTGCTGAAGTAATGGTGACCAGAAATTAAGTTTTAAAGGAGAGATAGAAGAGATAGCAGGCAGCCATTGATTCAAAGGAAGCTGTACTTTGTGCATTAAGAACCAGGCTGAGGTCCCACTTAGGGGCTCAGTCTCAGACAGGAGGATATAAAATTGTATAGAATCTGGCTGTGACCAGGTGGGCAAAAACCAAGAACCCCTAGATGGAAGGGTGGAAAGCTGTGATAGCAGCCAACTGTACCTTTACTAAGATCATTGAGATGTCTCTCACTTTTAATTCCAATAGGTAGTTCAGTACCTTGGGATGCTGAGGCTGGGGTAGAGGGAAGAGAGCACCAGAATGAAAGCATTTCCACTTCTGGAAGTCTTCTGGGTAGTGGGCTTTCTACTGGACAAAAGAACCAACTTAACTGCATCTGAACAGGTCAATTCCATCGAAGAGAGCCAGATCCTGAGCCAGCACCGTGCCGCTTCCTGCAGCCCCCATTGGACCGGGACAGTGAACCGGCAAGTAAACAAACTGACGGGGCCCACTAAAAGTGCTTACCCTGCGGTCCTGCGTGCCAAGGTTGCCAATCCCTGTATTAGCACATCTGAAGCAGGTAGAAGACATTACTTCAACCCTGATGCAGCAAGCCTTTATGTTTGGTGAGACAGGTTCATTCATGAATTGGTAACAGATACATTATGTGATCCAGTGACTTTTAGAATGCCCAGCTCTATTCAGAAATAGACAGGGCAATGGTCCGCTTTATATAAAAGAGAATAAAACCAGTGTCCTGGATACATCTAGTGTGTGCAATTCCCCAGCAACCTCCCCCCGTATTGAATGTGGTCTTTGGAAAGAGACAGATAAATTAATGGATTAGTTTAGATAATATTCCTGGGGATCGAGTTCAGGTGAGGTCTTAGCTCCACCATGTCCCTATGAAATGTTGCATAGGGAAGGTCAGCCATAATTGCCTGAAGCTCCCATTCTCTTCTGGCCACAGTGACAATGATTAGCATTTAAGGCCAGAACGAACGGCCAAGATCATCTAATTTGATGATGTGATGGTGAAGAAAGGTCATAAAGAGATATAAAGAATGTCAAATATAAGTGACAAAGATGCATCTGACAAAGTAGGTATTCACCCACAAAAGCTTATGCTCCAATATGTCTGTTAGTCTATAAGGTGCCACAGGACTCTTGCTTTTGCAGATCCAGATTAACATGGCTACCCCTCTGATGCTTCATCATCAAATACAGTGACTTTGGGTCTGGATGAAGAACTTTATGCCATCACTGCCAGATCAGGTCCAAACAGCCTGAGACCTGGATGGACATCTGTAAATCAGAACCATCTCAGAAAGCCTGGAGCCACCAGAGTGATCATGGTTTTGTCTCTTGATTCTGAAAGTCACCCTGGGAGTCAGGTAATTGTTGGAAAGGCATAAAGCAAGCCTCTATACTATTGCAAAAGGAAGACATTGGGTAGAGACTCTGGACTCAGGCCTCCTTTAGACTTGAAATTTACAGTCTGAATTTTTCTTGGTGCCAAACAATTCTCTCATGGAGGATCCTGACTCACAGAATATCATTTCCATGACAGATCTGTGCAAGGAACATTCACAGTTACTGTCTGCCTGCTCAGGAAGTCTGCTAAGTTTTTGCTGATGCCCAGGAGTTGAAGGACTATCAGTGTTACCCTATTCTGTCATCAATTCCAGAAGTTGATAGCTAAGCACTACACGATGAAGCTAGAAGCTTCGCATTCCCTGGAAGCTATCAGGTACATACTGCCAGTCTGTATGGTGCTGTATCTGTCCAAATTCTGAAGTGCTATACCTGTCCTATACAGTCTATTTTGATGGCTCGGAGCTTTAGGACATTTGTATGTGGCCCTCCCTGTCATTTGGGGGACCAACTTCCTTGGATCTGCGGATGGTTCACATGAGCTCCACAACCTGTTCCTGACACATCTGTAGTTCGTATCAGTCAAGGAAGGGAACGTCTGTGGGTTCCAACAACCAAGCCAGTTGAGCAGTGACAATCTGGTACTAGGACCTTACTGATCCAGCGTTTCACCTCAGAGCAACCAGTCATCCAAGCAGGGGTGATATGAATGTCTTGTCGTCTCAGATCAGTTGCTCTAACTTGAGGCATTGTATAAAAGCTTTCTGTAGAAGTGGCAGTACCTTTTATGGACAATGATATCAATAAAACACTGATAAACACGGGCACTTCCTGTGCGTTTGGTGGGTGGCTACATGGAAGCACAAGTCTTGCAGCCTGAGGCAAGACGGTACATGTGTGGGTCCAACAGACACCGCTACCGAAGTTCTCTAATCAGCAGTGCAGGGATGCAGACACATCTACAGTGGAGCACCAACAGGAACACAACTCAAAAAAACTGATCAGTATTCACTGATGATTTCCTTATTTTTACTATAAGGATATATTAAACACTTAACCTGACCTACCAAGACATCCAAATGACTGAATAACGGATATTGTACTGCTATTAATCTTGTCCTCACTCACCTCACATCTAAATTTAGGTTGCCAGCTTTCTTGCTGTGAAATGCCTAGTACACTTTGGGGTTCTCGGAAGAGAATGGGACAGTATTCTTCTCTGCAGGTTGTTAGTCCCAGATGCACTTATCTACATGTTTAAATGCTTTTTGAAGATCATAGTTAAATGCTCATGTCTGAGAGCTCTGGGAACAAAGGCTTAGAGGCACATCTCAGCAGTTTTTCAAATAACAGTATAGATTCCACACTGAGTTCTGTGGAGAAGCAGAATCTCAGTTTTTCCTACACTGAAAACTTGCATCCCAATTTTTCCTATTCAATGCCTTATTCTAAGACTTACCCAGAAAAACCAAACTCTTTAATTGCATTTGAGAGCCAGTTCAGGGTTTCCGACTGGTTTTTAGGATTCTTTTGAGAGAAAGCCAACGACATAACCTGGAATAGAAAGGAAAATTTGAATCTTTGTCACTGATGTATCAGATATAACACCCTCATAACAGAGAAGACTGCTGGCATCTGCTAAGACTTCGCAGTGCTGTTAAACCAAGATAGATAGGGATATATGCACAACAGATAATGAATGCTCTGCTGTAAGGAGAGGGTGGTTGCAATCAGGTATATGTCTGAAGAAAAGACAGTTGAGCTACTCTAGGCACCCAGAGGCACTCTCTTCATTCCTCACTGACCTGTTCAGCAGTCCATGGCAACAGACATGCTTCTGCTATTGCTGTCATTGCTTCTTTTGCATTACTCCCACATTTCACATCACCGATCTTGTCCACGAGACCATCCAGCACAATTTGGGCTGATGTTTTGGAAAAGTTCCCCTTCTGAGCAATCAGGGCAACTATATGAAGCTTCATTTGCATTACCTGGGAGGGACAAACCGCATAGCCATAATACTAGGAAAGTAAAGAGATTTGTGTGCTGCTACATGTTCTAGTCTGGACTACAGTGCAACTCAGATTAGCCTGAAGTCTTGTCAAACAAAATCTCAGAAGACCTCAGTAGAAAGAGAATAAAGAGAAAGTTTACAGACATTATGGAGGTTATTAGTAACTAGCAGGACACTAGTAAGTACAGCAACATCTTACAGTAACAATGGAAGTGTTTTAAAATCTTACAACCCACCATATTAAGATTTTGTAAATCACTTAGCTTGGACAGGAAGACAGATTCACTTTCTGGAACAAAGTTAACTATTTTCATCAATATATTTAAAAGTGCTTTACAAAGAAGGATACAGATAAAAAACATACAAGGAGGCTGTAACTTACCAGCAATCATATCGCAAGTCAATAGCAGCATCAAGTCTGCTGACTTCCTGTCTGGTGCCCTACCTACTGGGCTGCCACATCTTATTCAAATTGTGACAAAGCTCCAAGTCTGTACTTGTGGGTCCTGCACTTCCTGGCAGATTTAGGGGCCTCAGAAACTCATCTAGGCCCCAGAGTGACCTCTCTTTCTCAGTATAATTGGCAAGAGTCACCACCTAGTGAGTTACCTTCATCACAGGCCAGTATGGAAGATGGAAAGGGAGCGGGGGGGAGCCCGGGCCCACCCTCTACTCCGGACTCCAGCCCAGGGACCCTAAATAGTATCAGCTAAGATGGCTGACCTTTTAGGCACCAAACACAATACAATTCCCTGGGCTACTTCCCCACAGCAGTCTCTGCTTCTTCAAACCCCACTTCACCCTTACCTCAGGGCCTCCTTCCCTCTGTATGATATGTTGTCCACCACTCAGTCTCATCAACAGCACAACTTCCTCTCACAGCTCCTGACACCCACAGCCCACCTGACTAACTGGGAGGTTTTTATCTGGTTTCAGCCAGTCCCTGATTGGCTTCAGGTGTCCCAATCAGGCTAGCTGTTTCTACTCCTTTCTAGAAGGTTCTTAATTGGCCCCAGGTGTCTTGATTGGCCTGGAGTAGCCTTTGTTTGGCTATCCAGGGAACAAGGACCTGCACATCCTGAGGCTGATATACCTGCCTTCCAGCACTCTCCTATACCCTTCTGGTCTAACTCCATCACAAAATGTACAAGCAAGCATAATTTACTGCCAGTCCTAGGGTTTCACTATTAAATGCTTTAAAATTTAGCCATGCCAGTGTTGTGAAGAAAGGTGCTCCATTATTAAAATGGATATTCAAACTTCAAAGCTGATCTTAGAGATGAGAAAATACAGATGAAACAAGTATGATCTTCTAGTGTTCTACAGCTTCTTTTCATGGACCACAACTACTTAAAAATCTACATACATCCTTAGAGCAATATTTTCAAGTTACATGGATCACCATTCTCACTGTTATGCAGGAAAAAAAGACAGTTACCTTTTCCATAACTAGTGTTCTTTGAAATGTGTTGTGCATGTCTATTTCATATTAGGTAATGTGCTCGCCACATGCACTGGATACGGAAGTTTTTCTCTCAGCAGTATCCGTAGGGGACCAGTTCTGGCACCCTCTGGAGCAATGCACACATGCCGTGGTACAAAGCACGTTGCTGACTTCCCCAACCCTCAGTGCCTTCTTGCTGGAAACTCCGACAGTAGGGAAGGAGGGTGGATTGTGGAATGAACATGAGCAACACAGTTCAAAGAACACCAGTTATGGAAAAGATAACCACCTTTTCTTCAAGTGCTCTCTCATATCCATTCCAAATTAGGTGACTCCAAAGCAGTACTCCGGAGGTTGGTAGGAGTTTATGGTCATGTAGGTTACAACACCACTCTGCCGAACTCAGCGTTGTCTCTGTTATGCCATCACTCAGCAGGCCAAACGGTAAACTTGTGAACAGAGGACCACGTTGCAGTTCTACAAAATATCCTGGATAGGGATGTATGCCAGGAAGCCACCAAAGACGCCTGCGCTCTCGTCAAGTGTGCTCTGACAACCAGTGGCAGCAGAACCCCTGCCAGGTCATAACAGGTCCTTATGCACAAGGTAATCCTATTGGAAATCCTCTACAAGGACACTGGGTGACTTTGTCCTACCCGCTGTAGCGAGGAAGAGTTGAGTCAATTTTCAGAAAAGCTTTGTACATTTTAAGTAGAAAGCCCAGGCTCTCCATATGTCAAGGGCGTGAAAAACGGGTTACTTACCTGTAACTGTTGTTCTTCGAGATGTATTGCTCATATCCATTCAAGTTAGGTGTGCACGTGCCACGTGCACAGCTGCCGGAAGATTTTTCCCTTAGCAACAGGCTGGGTTGGCTAGGGAGCCCCCTGGAGTGGCGCCGTCATGGTGCCATATATATACCCCTGCTGACCCTGCCCCCCCCCCAGTTCCTTCTTGCCGGCAGATCCGACAGTGGGGAAGGAGGGAGGGTCTGGAATGGCTACGAGCAACGCATCTCAAAGAACAACAGTTACAGGTAAATAACCCGTTTTTCTTCTTTGAGTGCTTGCTCATATGCATTCCAGTTAGGTGATTGCTAGCTCTACCTAGGAGGAGAGGTTGGATCAACCGACTGCTGAGTGGAGGACCGCTGAGCCGAACGCTGCATCATCCCTGGACTGCTGGACAATGGCGTAGTGTGCAGGGAAGGTGTGGATGGAGGACCAGGTGGCTGCCCTGCAGATGTCCTGGATCGGAACCTGTTCTCTGAAGGCCGCTGAGGAGGCTTGCGCCCTGGTGGAATGCGCGGTGATCTGCTCCGTGGGTCTCCCCGCTAGCTCATAGCGGGTACGGATGCACATGGTTATCCAGGAAGAGAGGCGCTGTGCTGAGATCGGCTGCCCCTTCATCAGATCTGCTACGGCAACGAAGAGTTGTGTTGACTTCCTAAATGGCTTTGTCCATTCTAAATAAAATGCAAGAGCTCTACGAACATCAAGCGTGTGCAGTTGTTGCTCTCTGCAGGAGGTGTGGGGTTTTGGGTAAAAGACTGGGAGAAAAATGTCCTGGTTCATGTGGAAAGTGGACACCACCTTAGCAAGGAAGGCGGGATGAGGGCGCAGCTGCACCTTATCCTTGTGGAACACTGTGTATGGGGGTTCTGACATAAGAGCTCGGATCTCCGAGACACTATGGGCCAAGGTGATAGCCACTAGGAAGGCCACCTTCCAGGAGAGGTATAAGGAGCAAGTGGCGAGGGGCTCAAACGGGGGCAGCATGAGCTGGGAGAGGACCAGCCTGAGGTCCCATGGTGGGACGGGGTGTTCAACCTGCGGGTTGAGACGGTCCAGACCTTTGAGGAACCTGTAGACCATGGGGTTAGAAAAGACTGAGTGGCCGGTGGTTCCCGGGTGGAAAGCTGAGATGGCTGATAAATGGACCCGGATGGAGGAAATGGAGAGGCTCTGCTGCTTGAGGGAGAGAAGCTAGTCTAAGACGGCAGGTATACTGGTCTCTTCCAGGGCTGTGTTGTTCTGCTCGCACCACCGGGAGAAGCGGGCCCACTTTGCACAGTAAGTAGCTCAGGCAGACTGCTTCCTGCTACCCAAGAACATGTTTTGCACCTCCGCTGAGCACAGGAGCTCCAAACCCCTTAGCCACGCCGACAGGTGCTGGGACAGCAGGTCCAGGTGGAGCAGGCGGCCGTAGTCCTGAGATATGAGGTCCAGCCAGAGCAGCAGGGGGATGGGCGGTACCACCGATAGCTGGAGAAGGGACACATACCAGCACTGCCTGGGCCAAGCTGGGACTATGAGGATGATGTGTGACTTGTCCCGCTTTGCTTTGATGAGCACTTTGTGAAGCAGCGGGAATGGGGGAAAGGCATAGAGGAGTTGCCCTGTCCATGGGAGGAGAAAGGCGTCCATCAGCGAGCCCGGGGAGCTGCCCTGGAAGGAGCAAAACTGTAGGCACTTCCTGTTCTGGCGGGTGGCAAAGAGGTCAGTCTGGGGAAACCCCCACCTTAGGAAGATTGACCGAATAACATCCAGGCGAACGGACCATTCATGGGAGAGGAACAATCTGCTGAGGTGGTCTGCTAATGTGTTGTGAACGCCCGGGAGGAACAAGGCCACGGGGTGAATTGAGTGGGCTATACAGAATTCCCACAGTAGAATCGCTTCCTTGCAGAGGGGAGGGTCGAGCGGGCTCTCCCTTGTTTGTTGATGTAAAAGAGCGCGGTCGTGTTGTCTGTTAGCACTGCAACACAGTGGCCCGATAGCGTCTCTTTGACGGCCTGGCACGCGAGGCGGACTGCCCGCAGCTCCCGGACATTGATGTGCAGACCAAGGTTGGCCGCTGACCACCAACTTTGGGTTCTGAGATGCCCGAGATGGGCTCCCCACCCCAGATCTGACGCATCCGTCACCAGAGACATTGTCGGCCGGGGCGGGACAAAGGGAACACCCTCACAAACAAGCGCTTGATCTGTCCACCAGGCGAGGCCGCCGAGGGTCAGGCTCGGGATGGTGAGGAGGGCGGAGAGGCTGTCCACGTTTGGTCTGTAAACTGAAGTCAGCCATGCCTGGAGCGGGCGCAAACGTAACCTTGTGTACTTGGTGACGTAAGTGCATGCCGCCACGTGCCTCAGCAGGCTGAGAAACGATCGGGCCGAGGAAGTCGGGAAGGCGCTTAGGTTGTGAATCGCTGACTGGATAGACTGGAAGCGAGCCAGCGGAAGGGACGCCCTTGCCACTGTGGAGTCTATCAGGGCTCCTATGAATTCCAGTCTCAGGGTAGGTTGCAAGGTCGATTTCTCCTTGTTGAGGAGAATTCCGAGGCAGGCGAACATGTGGAGAGTTAACTGGACGTGGGAGGACACCTGCTCCCGTGAGCTGCCCTTGACCAACCAGTCATTGAGATAAGGGTAGACGTGCACCTGGCGGCGCCCGAGAAATGCCGCAACCACGGCCATGCACTTGGTGAACACCCTAGGAGCCATGGAGAGGCCGAAGGGCAGAACCGCAAACTGGGAATGCTGGCCGGCTACCATGAAGCAAAGAAAGCGTCTGTGAGCTGGCTGTATGGCTATGTGAAAATAAGCGTCCTTCATATCGAGGGCAGCGTACCAGTCCCCTGGATCCAATGAGTGAATGATGGTACCCAAGGAGACCATGCGGAACTTGGACTTGACCAGGTACTTGTTGAGTCCACGCAGGTCCAGGATGGGCCAAAGACCCCCTTTGGCTCTTGGGTATGAGGAAATAGCAGGAATAGAACCCCCTTCCCCTGAACTGCTCCGGGACTGGCTCGACGGCCCCCAGGAGACAGGAGCGATTCAATCTCCTGCACCAGGAGTTGCTCGTGAGAGGGGCCTCTGAAGAGGGATGGGGAGGGTGGGGGGAGGAAAACTGCAGCGAGTATCCCACTGCCACCATGCGTAGGACCCACTGGTCGGAGGTGATGGTGGACCAGGCACAGAGGAAGTGGGACAGACGGTCTCTGAAGGGAGGATCTGGAAAGGTGGCTGGTATTCTGTCCCCAGGCGCACCTTCGAAAGTTGGGCTTGGGGCCCTGAGGGGGCTTTTGAGTAGACGGGGACTGACCCGAGCGTCAGGTAGAGGAGCGTCTACAGCCACCTCGCCCCCGCTGTCTGAAAGCGTCCTGTGACGGGCGCGGTGGCGGATAGAAGCACCTGGGCTGCGGCCGGAATGGTCTTCTCTGGGTCACTGGGGTGTGCATCCCCAAAGTGCATAGGATGACCCGGGAGTTCTTAAGGGACTGCAGACGCGAGTCGTGGTCTCAGAAAAGAGGCTGGAGCTTTCAAAGGGCAGGTCCTGAATGGTATATTGTACTTCAGGAGGCAGGTTAGAGGCCTGCAGCCAGGCAATGCGCCTCATGGCGATACCAGAGGTCACTGTTCTAGCCGCCGAATAGGCTGAGTCGAAGGCCGCATGCAGGACGGTTTTGGCCACCTCTTGCCCTCTAAGACAAAGGCCTCAAACTCCTGCTTGGCATCTGGGGCATGACGCTTTGGAATTTCTGCATGGAGTTCCATGCGTTAAGTGTGCCTACTCAGGAGGGCCTGTTGGTTGGCCACCCTGAGCTGTAGGCCCCCTGCTGAATAGACTTGCCTACCGAACAGGTCCAAGGGTTTAGTCTCTTTAAACTTAGGGGCCAAGGCTTGCTGACCGCTGCGCTCCTTTTGATTGGCGGAGTCAACAACCAGTGAGCAGGGCTGGGGGTGGGTGAACAGGTATTCGTAGTCCTTGGCCGAGACAAAACAGCGCCTTTCCACCCCCTTGGCGGTTGGCGGAACCGAGGCTGGGGTCTGCCAGATAGTGGCCATGAATTTTTGAATGGTCTTAATGACTGGTAAAGCCACCCTGCTCGGGCTGTCCGTGGACAAGACGTCCACCACTGGGCCCTCGATTTCAATAACCTCCTCGGCTGGAAGGTTCAAACCCTTGGCTACCCTCGTCAGGAGTGCCTGATGCGCCGACAAATCTATTGGCGGAGGGCTGGAGGTGGATGTGCCAGCCACTGCCTCGTCCGGGGATGAGGAAGAGGAGACCGCCTGCCCTCCGGCTTGCGGCGCCTCCTGCGGAGGGTGGATGCGGGGAAGCGGGGCGGGAGTCAGGGGCACACTGCCCATGGCTGGGAGGTCTGCCCCACTATCCGGGGGGTGACTGATGGCGGCCTCGGGCACCCTGGACTCTGACGCACCCGAGATTCCGGACGGGGCCCCCTGGGATTGGTGGTATGCCCAAGGGGTCCAGAAAGGCCTCTGCGTAGTGTCCTTGGCCTGCTGCTCAGGCCACTGGCCTTGCAATGCTTGTGGGAGCTCCGGACCCCTGACCTGCTCTGAGCAGGGCGAAGCAGTGGCCGACTGGGAGGGCCATGGAGGTGCCGAGCTCACATAGGGGAGGTGACTGGCAGGAGATGGGGAACGGTGCCGGGACCGGGACCTGTAGCGGCTGTGGTGACTCTGGGTACCAGCGGGGTTCAACGTAGGAGCCGCGGCGAGTTGACGATCGGTCCCCGGATCTGGAGCGGCGCTGGGGCGGTGACCGGTGCTGAGATGGAGAGCGGTACCTTGATGGCGACCGGCGCCAGGATCTCGACCGGCACTGGGACGGGGATCTGCGCCGAGAAGATGAGCAGTGCCGGGGCGAAGAGCGGTGCCGCGATCCGGATCGACGTGGGGACGGTGAGCAGCGCCAGGACTCTGAGTGCAGGGAACTGGCGGGCACCGGTGGGGGTACCGAGGGCTGCAGAGGGGTCGGCTTTCCCCGAGACTGGGCACGCGGAGGCTGAGCTGGCGATGGTTTGGTGAGTGCAATGAGATCCCGCACCGCAGCGAAAGTCTCTGGTGTCATGGGGAGACGCTGCTGCATCGGGGCCCTAGGCAGCGAGTCCAGGTGCACCAGACCCGACGGGACCTGTCTAGGTGCCGGAGCCGACGGGAGTTGAGCAGAGCACTCCCCCACGGGACGCTGCTCCAGCGGTGCCGAGGCAGCTGGAGCTGTAGGTGGCGCCATAGGCTCTCTCTTCTTGTGCACCGGGGAAGGAGACCGGTGCCAGGGCCCCGTCTTCGGTGCCGCAGGAGCTTGCGGAGTAGGCACCGATGAAGGGGCGCTCTTCTCAGAGCCGGACATGGACGGTGCTGGGGCCAGGGCCACTTCCATAAGGAGCTGCTTTAATCGAAAGTCCCTCTCCTTTTTGGCGTGTGACCGAAAGCTCCTGCAGATTCTGCACCTAGCTGCTTCGTGTGCTTCACCCAGACACTTCAGGCAGGATTTGTGTGGGTCGCCCACCGACATAGGCTTCCCACACAACGAGCAGGGCTTAAAGCCCAGAGCCTTGGGCATAAGTGCCCTGGCTCCCACGGGAGGGAGAACCCTCCCCCTCCCCCAACCAACTAGAACTACTACTAAAACTACTAAACAACTAATAACTATAACTATGAACTATTTACAGAAGAAAACGAGAAAGCACAGAGCTAAGGAATACAGAGGTCAGAAGACTGAGCTCCAAGTTCCAGCAACCATCACGGGCAGTAAGAAGGAACTGAGGGGGGCAGGGTCAGCAGGGGTATATATACGGCGCCATAACGGCGCCACTCCAGGGGGCTCCCTAGCCGACCCAGGCTGTTGCTGAGGGAAAAATCTTCTGGCAGCCGTGCACATAGCACATGCACACCTAACTGGAATGCATATGAGCAAGCACTCTAAGAAGATGCCTCTCCTCACTGGTCTTGTGCAGTTTGGGACAGAATACTGGAAGGAAGATGTCCTGGCTGATATGGAGGGTGGAGACCACCTTTGGCAGGAAGGCTGGGTGGAGCTATAACTGAAATGTATCTTTGTAGAAGACAGCGTATGGAGGTTCTGAAGTCAAGGCTTAAATTTCAGAGACCTGTCTTGCCAACATCACCACCACCAGAAATGCGACCTTCCATGACAGTTGGAAAAGGGAGCAAGAACCCAGCGGCTCAAAGGGCAGGCCAGTGAGCCTAGAGAGGACCAACTTAAGATCCCACTGTGGGACAGGAGCCCGTACTTGCAGGAAGAGTCTTACAAGACCTCTCAAGAACCTGACCATCTGGGAAAACACAGTCTGTCCTTGCATCGGAGGGTGAAAAGCAGAGATAGCTGGTAGATGCACTCTAATGGAAGAGTGGGCCAGGCTCTGGTTCCTCAAATGGAGCAGGTAGTCCAGCACAGCCTGTATGGAAGAACGTGAAGGAGATGCGCCATGCTCAGATGCCCAGCCGGAAAAATCTTGTCCACTTGGCCAGGGGAGTCAGATTGAAGGCTTCCTACTCCCCAGGAGGACCTGTTGGATTCCTTCCAAACAGGTCCATTCCTCTGGGTTCAGCCATGCAGCATCTACACCAAGAGCTGGAGGGACTCAAGGTTGGGGAGTAGGAGCCGACCATGGTCCTGGTACAGCAGGTCCAAGCACTTGGGCAAAGGCCAGGGAATGGCTGCTGACAAGCTCACGAGTGTGCCAAACTGATGTTAGTGAGGACACGCCAGGGCAATCGCAACAACCTGTGCTTTGTGTCTCAATCTTTGCCAGGACCCTGCTGATGAGTGGAATCGGAGGGAACATGTACATCAGGCTCCCTGACCATGACAGGAAGGCACTGGAGAGGGAGCCCTTGCTCAGACCTTGCCAAAAGTAAAATCAGGGGCATTTCATATTTTTTTCCTAGTAGCAAGCAGTCCATTTGGGGAGTTCCCCACCTTCCATCTTCCAAGATCATGCAGGCTACTTCTGGATGGAGCAACCACTCATGATGAGAGAAGTCCCTGCTGAGCTGATCCACCTGTGTATTCTTGACACTGGGAAGGTGACAAGCTTCCAGGTGGATTTTGTGGCTCATGCAGAAGTCCCATAGACTGAGTGCCTCTTGACGAGGTCGAAGAACAGCAAGGCGGTGTTGTCCATCAGGACTTGTACCACCTTGCCTGACAGGTGGGGCAAGACAACTCCATACACCAGCTGGACTGCTCAGAGCTCTTTCACGTTTATGTACAACTTTGCCTCCTCTGGGGACCACATCAGTATCTGGAGGTCACAGAGATGCACACCCCAGCCAAGATCTGAGGCATCCGACACCAGCTCGATGGAGTGAGGGGGGATGCTGAATGAACCCTCTCCAGAAGGGTCCTACAGTTGGTCTACCATCACAGTGAGGTAAGTATCATCTGGGGAATGGTAATGATCTTTTCTAGGGGGCCTCTGGTCTGGGACTAGATCGTCCCCAGCCATTGTTGCAGGGGCCGCATCTGGAGCCTGGCATGGCAGACCACATAAGTGCATGCTGCCATGTAACCCAGGAGGCAGACAGACCCTGGATGTAATCAGAGGGGAACGTGGAGACTTCTGTGATGTTTGGCAAGGCGTGGTCCCTTTCCAGCAGCAGGAACGCTCTGGCGCAGGTCTAATCAAGGACCACTCCAATGAACTCTATCCTCTGCACCAGCACCAATGTTGATTTTTTTTGTTGTTTGCCAGCAGGCTCAGAGAGTAGTACATGGCCTGAAGCACCGCAACATCCCTTTGGACTTGAGACCTTGAGCTGTCCTTGACAAGCAGTCATCAAGGTATGGGTAGATCTGTATACCCCAGCGCCTGTAGTAAGCCGCTACCACTGACATGCACTTGGTAAACTCTCTCGGTGCTGTCACCAGGCCGAATGGGAGGACTGCAAACCGGTAGTGGTGGGGCACCACTGTAAAATGGAGGAAGTGTCCGTGTCCTTGAAAGACTTATGTGGAAGTATGAGTCCAAGTCGATGGCTGCATACCAGTCTTCCAGAGGGGGATAACAGAAGCCAGGAAAACCATACAGAACTTTAACTTCTTTAAGGTACTTGAGATCTTGCAGAGGCAGGATGGGCGACAAAGTGCCCTTGACCTTTGGGATTAAAGTATCAGGAATAGAACCCCTCTTTCCCATACTTGCAAGGAACTTCTTCCACCTCAGTCACCTGTAGTAACCACTTTACCTCCTGTGTGAGGAGACACTCGTGAGAGGGATGGGGAAGGAAAGTGGGAAGGGGGGTAGAAAGGAACTGGAGGACAAAACCCAGTTCCCCTGTGCTGAGGACAGGGGAACCCCAGGTTAGAAGCTCCTGATGCGCCTTGGCATCATCCTGAGGAACTGGGTGCTGACTCCATTAGGAGCATTCAGAGATATTGCACTTCTTCATCCTAGGTTTGAAGGACTTGCAGGTATGGCACTTGTCATTTATGATCACCTTAGGCAGCTGGTATGTGGGTTGCTGACAGGCATAGGCTGTCTGCAGCAATGACAGGCCTTAGAGTTTAGGGACCAGGGCATCCCCAACCAGGTTCCGTTTGAAACTAAGAAAACTACTACGTACAACTATTTTACAGGATTTCAAAGTTTGCAAGAACAGAGAAGAAACAATGCTAGCAGACTTTCTAACACCATCACTTACAGCAAGAAGAAACTGAGGGTTGGGGGAGCCAGAAGCGCCCCTTATACCGCGCCATACGGGTGCCACTGGTCTCCTACAGATACTGCTGATGTAAATTTTTTTTTGGCACCGATGCATGTGGCGAGCACACACAATATTAAATGGACATGAGTAAGCACTCGAAGAACAACTCAGTTTTATCCTTTGCTGACAAAGCTAGAGAAATACAGCTGTTCATATTTTACCCAAGAATGGATGGACAAAAGGACTTTTAGAACTACTATTAAAACTGAAGTTTTTCTATCACTGCTTACACCAAAACTCTTGTGCCTTCATCAGCCATTGTTTTATCTGATATAGGAGCATTACGTTATAGCTATGTTAAAATCCCCAGAACATTTTAACTGAAATCTGAAAAGAAAGTTCTATTTATATTGGGTATCAAAAATATTTTCTTCAAAAGCCCAGGTTCAGGCCTAAATGAAGCCCTATTACAAAGGCATGAAGACGACCAAATTGCTTTGAATGAAGTGCCCCACTAAGAATCCTAAAGCAGAAATTGGAATGCTCAAAGCAGAATGTATTTATTGACTAAGCCACTGACCACCAGCAGTTGCATTTTCACAGCTGTGAGACTCAGACGTGAAGTATACAAGAGTGCTGGAAGGCAGGTATATCATCCTCAGGATGAGCAGGTCCCTGTTCCCTAGAGAGCCAAACAAATGCTACTCCAGGCTAATCAAGACACTTGATGCCAATTCGGCTAATAGAGACAGGTGGAGCCAATCTAGGTCTCAGACTGCTTAAAAGCTCCCCTTTCTAGTTCCCTCAGGGAGAGCCAAGGAGAAAGGAGCTGGAGGAGAGGAAGCTTTGCTGTAACCTGAGGTATGGGTGAAGCTAGGAAGGGGGAAGTGGCCCAGGGAATTGAAGCAGCATTAGTTGTGAAGGGAAAACCACCAACAGCTGCCACCGTTAGGGTCCCTGGGCTGGAACTCATGGTAGAGGGTGGACCCAGGTTTCCCCCCTTTCCCCCATACTCTACAGAAATCCTCTTGAGAGGAGAAGTGAGTCTCGGTTCAGTCAGGAGGCTGAATTGTGCTTACTGAGCTCTATGGAGCAACAAAGACTGGGGGGTATTCCCTCTTTCAACCTCCCATACTGGCCTGTGATGAAGATAACTCATTAGGCAGTGACTCTTGCCATCATACTGAGAAAGGAAGGTCACCCTGGGGCCTAAATGAGTTTGACGCCCCTAAATCCACCAGGAAGCACCGGACCCACAAACACAGACTCGGAGCTTTGTCATATAGCCTAAGATCTGCATTTCTTTTAGCAAGTAAGATGGTGTTGACTTGAGCATGTCAGTTTCTGCTTTAGGATTCTTAGTGGGGCACTTCACTCCAAATAATTTGTTTTTCTTCATGCCTTTGTAATAGGGAAGCAATCTAAAGGCATTCATATTTAGTAAAACATCTTTACAAAAAACACTGCTGTAGCAAGTGTCTGCAATCCATTATATATAGCAAAAGATAGGGGCTTACCTGAAAGTTGGTTTCCTTCCATCCAGGTTTCTTGGCCAGCATCCTCACCAGAGCTTGGCAAGGCATTTCACTTCTCTCCATCAGTTCTACAGCCTATATGGTCAAAATCAAATCAACCATTAGGTTCAAAACATGCAAAACAAAAGCCAAGGAAACTATTGGGAACGAGATCTGCAATTTATGCTTCTCTGCAAGATAATAGTAGTAGCCTGAATTTCATTTTACATGAATGGGGGGCCTATAAGCTGTTGTCCTTTAGACAAGAGGCCTTTTTAATGCATTTGTATTTATTTCCTTTGTTTTATTTAATGTGCACCCATACATAACTCCAAACACATGAGCAGCCAAACCCAACAAGTTTTTTTAAATGGCAATATTGTCTTGAACATCCTCCAAAAAAAATTCAATAACTATTGAGAGCTGCATCATATACCCAGTATCCTTTCAACTTAAAAAAGAGATTGCACCAAAGAACTCCTCAAAAGAATGGAGTCTAGACATCTTGGACTTAAGAGTCTACTTTGTAGCTTTTAAAGCTGCTCTTGAATCCATTCCAAGATGGGAAGTTGCACCACAGTGAAAACTTGAATGCTTAATGATTGGGCAGAGGCTAGATGCTGCTCTAGATCCCACTGGACTATGAAGTTCAGCCCTTTGCGGTAAAAGGGATGCACCACTACACTTAAGCCTATTTTTATGCCAAATACTGAAGCTCAATAGCAGCTGCAATAGAATATGAAATATCTGTAGATGTGCAGAAGCTGACTTTTAAAGCAAGACTCAGTCCAAAAGCATCACACAGTAGAGATGCTTTAAGGGAAGAAAGCCAGCTCCACACTAAATAGAGCAGTGTCTAACTCATAATGGTTAGGTTGTGTCCTTCCAGAGGAGACAATGAAGATCCCTCATATTCCCAGCTGTAAAGGCTGATGTAATACGATGCAATGAGCTGGTATTTGAAACTAGAAGTTTGCCAGCCAGCATTTTGTATTTTAATTGCTGCCTAGCGTGGAGCCAGCAGGGATTTTGGTAGACTGTGGCAGACATTTGCAATAGTCAGAGTAATAGTTTGAGACTAAATGGCAACAGAAAGTCATTCATTCTAGTTTTTCCATGCTTCCTTCTAAAAATGTCATTTTCTTACTATCCATTGCACAATACTTACCTTCTGAAACTCCTCCATGCAGGCAAGTCTCTCCTTCCAGTTAGCACTATCTAACTGCTGTATGCAAGAGGCTGGGAGGACAGCTGAAGCTCTCTCTTCACACACTTCTATCTGCAGACAGAATACAGCAAAGTTAACACCTTACCACATGCTCTCTTGTATACCAGTCAGTAGGCTGATTATTAAAGTGCAGAAGAGCATAGAGATAACGATACCCTAAGGCACTTACAATGTAGGAGATTCACATGGAAAATTGAGAGGAGGAACAATTTTTTCATTAGATGAGATGACTGATGTGGATTACAGTTTACAAGCCTTATGGAAGTGGTATTCAGGAGGCATTTAAGTTATGAGAAAGGATACCAGTGCATTGTGATAGAGGAGATCAATCTAAGCACAGTGACTAGAAAAAGTTCATCGAACATACTAGGAGAAGAACAAAGAGTAATCTTGTGCTGTCTGCTCTTAGTTTTAGAGTTAAGCAAATGTTAGAGAAGCTTTGCAAATATTATGAATATTTAGTCAGGCAGGCACAAAGTCAAATCACCAGGATGACTGATAATGGGGGTGGAGGGGCAGAGTAGAGAAGACATATTACATGTCCATTCTAGGAGAGGGGATGAGTAGCACTTAGCAAGGTTATTTTAGTGCATTATCCACAAGGAGGGAGCTTCTCTCATTTATTCACTCCCACTAGGTTCTTCCCTTGTACCTGGATCTCCCACAAGGGCTGCATATTTGATAGTCTGTGAGACATATTCACTTTTCACACCAGTAGCATCAAATGACTGCGATCACTCATTTTTAGGACTCTCCATACAAATCTAAACTATGAAGGCTACACGAAGGAGTCCAAATACAATGACTCTTTTTAATGCTGCTAAGCACACAAACAGCTTCCTTGTGGATTTCTAACTTTTTCTTGTCCGTCATCAAGACATAACTACTGCTACAAACTACATGTCTCAGTCTGAAACACTTCAGATTAAATTGCAAAACTCTCAAACTCTTTCTGAATAGCTCAGGAGCTGTCTAGGTTTTCAATAGGCAGGCCTGAGCAAAACACTGGACTATCTAGTGTATTTCAGTCTAGGTTTCAGTCAAGCTCCAGGATACTTTTGGGTTTGAGGTTTTTAAATCCAGAGAATATAATTCAGTTACACACCTGATACTTCTACAGACATTTCAGCCTCCCCACTCCTCCCAACAGCTCAGTTCAGCTGAGAGACAAAAGGACTCACTCTTAGGCCACAGTCAAATTCATAAAAGTCCCCATTAATATGCGAATAATGGATTGTACAGAGAATAACCTTACTGTGTGTTTATTAGAGGCTTCACAATTCAAGATCAACAGTTATTTATAGTTCTTCGCACACTGTCCCAGTTTAAACCCATTACTTTCCCCTGCCTCAGGTATTTCAAATCCCAACTTCAGGGCCATTAATTCTACAAAATCAAGAGAATAACCCAACTAGCACTGTTTACATGATACTGCATTGTACTTTGCATTTCAGAATATAGCACAGTACCTACCGAGAGTTCAGGTTCAAATATCTCTTTGGTCTCAGATCCTTTCTTGCCTTTAGTTCCAGTACTTCCCACACCAGCAACTGCAGCTGGCTTGCCTTTCTTGGGAGGGGCCCCGGACTACGAAGGAAATGAGAGTTAGCAAGGATCAAGCTTTAATTCACCAGAGTTCAAAAATCAATACTTAAAGTCAAAAAGTCTTGCTTTCCAACATTGCATACTCTATTTCCAAAGATACTTTAAGGCCGGGGTAGTTATTTATCTGTCGATGTCCAATTGCTTGGTCAAGATATAGTCAAGGCCCAGACTCTGGAAAAACATTTTTCACACTACAATAACCATGATAGTATTAAGTAAACAAAAAGATTTTGTGGTCCATTCAAAAGCATCTGGCAGTCTGGATTTGGCCTGAAATATGCCAACTGACTACCCCTGCATTAAGAGGACTTAAGTCTTCAGTTACATTGTTACTGGACAAACAAATCATTACTTTTAACCACAGTAATATGCAACAGGCTGGGTGATAACAGTGAACAGGCTAGCTCAATCAGACATACATCCAGGACAGTAAACTTCAGGAATTGGGTCAAATAGTAGAGAGAAGTTAAAGGCAGTGGAAATAGAAGTATTAATGTTCATTTGAAAAGGGTCAGAGAACAAATTAATCAAATTTACTTCCTTTGAGATTGCAATTAGGCATAAAGTGTGGCTGGCAGTCTGGAAAAATAAACTTAAGTTTTTCACCACAGTACTAAACCAGTGTTTTGAGACCCCTGATTAATTTAAATATTCACTTCTGCATTCCTCAACAACTGTTTGACCAAGCAAAGGAGATGGAAGGGTGCTAAGACGACAATATATTGCTTAAAACTTTTTAAATTTTAATGGTCACATGGATTTTTTTTAAAATCCAGATTGGTGGGTTACACAACATTTGATAATCAGGAGGATACAATACTCCAGAGCAGGTAGGCAACCTATGGCACGCATGCTGATTTTTTCAGTGACACTCACACTGCCTGGGTCTGGCCACCGGTTCGGGAGGGGGGCGGGGGCGGCTGCCTTTTAATTTAATTTTTAAATGAAGCTTTTTAAACATTTTAAAAACCTTATTTACTTTACATACAACAATAGTTTAGTTATGTATTATAGACTTATAGAAAAAGAGACCTTCTAAAAATGTTAATACATTACTGGCATGCGAAACCGGAAATTAGAGAGAATAAATGAAGACTCGGCACACCACTTCTGAAAGGTTGCCGATCCCTGCTCCAGAGTACGTTTATTGCAAGAGCAACGCATTGTCATTGAGTGTGTTCTCTCTCCAGCTATATGCTAGTATTACACAGCATGCCTAGTTGTATTATTGCTTACAGAACCCTTTGAAAGTATTCAGTGAATTGTCTGCAGTATATCATCATTAGGACTTGGCATTAAAACATTTAGACAGATAAAAATGGCAGAATCCTCCATTCCACACCAGATTGCTTTCTGAAAGAGTACACAATGCATTCTTTTAAAGCCTGTTACTGTATAACAACCAACTCCTGAACATGACGTAGAACAGGAAAAGAAAAGATTTGTTCTGATTAACTTGTAGATTAGGTTTGCAGAGAACTGCAACTGGATGAAATTTAATAGGCCAACTTTGGGTTTTCAAGCAACAACTATCTCAGGCCACCATGTACAAAGCAGACAGAGTATGTTCCACTTACCTTGGCAGCAGGAGCCTTTTTCAAAGGCCCTGATTTGGCTGAAGCATCTTTTGTATCCTTGTCCCCAGCAGCCCCTGAAAGAACAGGGGTCTTTCCAGCAGCAGGTCTGGATTCCTTTTTATCAGCTGCTCCACCTGTGTTTTTACTATAAGCCAGCTCCACCTTTTCAGCACACTCTTTAATCTACGGAGCAATGTTAGGAGACCAAAGCCATTTAAAAACAGCTGAAGCATTTAACCAGCCAAAGCCACCAATCCAGAGCCAGCCCTGAGCCATTAGAGCTCCTGGAGCTACGTGAAAATCATACAACTTATTTTACTGCTAAAAAGATAATGCTATTTAAGCAGCACTTAACGTTAACAGGACAATGGCATCAATTTAAATTTCTAGTCCATGCAGTACACTCATAGAACTCCCACTAATGCAAGTGGAAGATGCGTATACAGAGAGGAAGACCTTATGAGGTTAAAAGCAAAGTCAGTCTTTAGAGCAGGTATTATTCAGTGACTGATTACATCAGGCCTGCACAACTCAGAAAGCAGCGAGGGTCATATTACTGCAAAAAAACAAGCTGCAGGCAGAAAAGCCCCGCCCTCACCCTGCCCCCATCTGCTTCCCCCCACCCCACCACTTGGCTTGCCCCACCCCTACTTACCCCTCGCAGGCCGCACAGTGAGCCCATGCAGGCCACATGTGGCCCCCGGGCCATATATTGTGCAGGCCCAGACTACATAGTTTAAAGCTTCTTTAACAAGCCTGTCAGCATCTGTAAATTGGTGAATGCCTCACCCTGAAGGGACAAGCCCATACAGTGTTATGCAGGATTTGAAGCTTAACTAGAGTCCCAAACCAGATGGCAGAGTCCCAAACTCCACCTGGCAGAAAGGAGATAAGAGACTTCTATTACAGACACCACAACCTCCAAACCAATAATAGAGGCCTCATATCTAGACCAGGATTTAAGGAGCGATGTTAGTTAATGTACGCTAACTAAAAAGTTTTAAAAGTCAGTGCCTTTAAGGATCCTAACCTGACCAAGTTAAAGCTGGCATGTGGTGAGGGGGAGGGTAGACCAGTGAACATCACACCTTTAAATACTAGTCTACATTAAGCCTGAGAGAATACACCTTAGAGATGGATTATTCCCTACATGAATTTTAAGAAATTACCTACTACACACTAGGACACTGCAGAGGTATAAAGACACTTCACTAGCTACTACATATTCAGCATTCTGTCCAAATCCATAAGCTCACCCGATCAAGTTTGAGTTTGTCCACGTCTGCTAGGAAAGGGTTCACAGCTTTCTCTCCAGCCACCTTCAGAGCTGTGCCTAGTGCTTCAAATGCAGCATCTCTAACTTCAGGGGCAGAGTCATTGATTTGCTGTTGAGAAGATTCATTTGTAAAGAACAAGTACTGTTATAAATTACAGTAGCAATGTCCTATTTTTACTGTAAGTACTTCTGGTGAAGAGTACTCTACTGCCCCCTCCAATTTCATTTTATGACAGAGTGGTAGAAGTTTAGTTCAGTGGAAAAAAGCTTATATAATCACAATTAGGCCTAGTCACTGGGAGTCTCTCCTAAGCCAGTGATTTCCACTCTTTGTCCTAAAACTCCACCTGTTATCTAGGGAAGAGTCCTTTTCCATTAAGGAAACTAAACAAGACCAAAGAAAGTTATTCCACTGGAATAAAAGAAACTAGCCTCTATTGCTGCAGGCTAGTTGTCAGCCAACCCTCCCAGTTATTTTACTTGCTGCACCAGAATACGCAAAACTTCACTACATGGTACATCCCCATCATAAAGGCTTCTCATCTCACCCAATCCATTGCTTCCATCACAACACACTAAATACTGAAGTATCAATCCACCCTGTTTTACCTTAAGAAGAGCAGCACAGAAGGGTTTTAGCAGGCTCTTTGGCAGGGTAGAAGGTGTACAGTGACGAAAGCTTCTTGCAATGAATAGGGATGTCTGTTGCTTGATTGTTGGGTTTTTGTTGTCCATCACAGCCAAAATATCCTCACTTAAATTCTGCAATGTAGTCTAAGAAGTTGGACATGTGAGGTGGTTAGCATCAGCAGAGGGATAGAAGAAGAGTCTTCTGAAATAACCAACATGACTGATTCTCAGTAGCAGAGTACTGACAGAGTTTATAACACTTGTCCTTACCGTAAGGAAGATTGCGTCTATGGCTTCCTGCAGGGCCTGAACCACCTGAGGCTTCTTCTCTTTAAACTTCTCTAGGATAGTTGGGACAACCTGTTTTTAAAAAGTACACATGTAATACTTCAATTACCTACATACAGGAAAAAAATCAACACACCTGCCCCAATGTGACACTTTACACTTATGATTCACGAGTGTAGGCATGTAGTTAAGGATTCTTCAACTTGCCTCCCTCCTATGCCACCATCACCAGAAAAACAGCAGGGCACTGTCCCTCACACATTAAATGACAAATTTTAGAAAAATCTCTGGTTTGTTTCTAAATGTCAGGGAGGCTGAGACTTCTAACACCTCCCTCCAGCGAAAGAGCCACCACCAGGAAGACTGCCTAAGGGCTCTGCCCTCTGAGGAAGGAGCCCTGAGCCCCAGTCCTGCTCTTCTAGCTTTTGCTGCCACCTGTTGGTCAGGAAGCCACTTTACTGTTGTAATTCAACCTACACATAAGTACTACCCCTCTTCCCTCCATTCCATCTCTTCCCCCAAGCAGATAAGAGCATTAGGGACATCATGGTACCAGAAAATTTATGTCAAGGAAACAGGAGGCATTAATGGCATCAGGCATCCATTTTTGCTGTGCTCATCATTTCCACTGTTATACCACCACAATTATAGCATACTTACAACTACTCTAGGAACATACTTTTCCAGCACCACACTTTCCATCGATTCAACCAGGTTATAGTTGCTAAAAGCTTTCCAAACAGATTTTTCCTACAGTATTTTTCTACCCATAAAACTTGTTCCTCCACTCTGATCAGTCTATGGCCCATTCCACCTTTCAGGCCCCAAAAGGGAGGAACTGTACAAAGAATCAGCAGAGCAGACAAATTAGATTCCAGACATTTAATACCGATACACTGCATAGAACTATTTTACCTCAGCATGAGCTGGAAACAGCCAGAACAAAGCAAAAACAAACAATCGTGCCTACTGAAAGGCTGGAGATGCAAAAGTTCAGAAACTCACCTCCTCACTCATCTTCCTAGGGATCTCACAGATCATCTCCAGGCCAACCCACAGACTCTGAACCTAATCTTCAGCCACATCAGCATCAAGAGGATCACAACCCAGCCACTGTCTTGAATAGTCCACCACATCATTAAAGTCAAGGATCTTTCAGCTTCCAGGTAACAAGATGTATGATCCCAGTTTGACCACAAAGACTCCTTGATTCTAACAAATTTCAAGATATATGAAAGGATAGCTGAACTGAAAAGGAATTGAAGATCTGGTAAAATACTGTATATTAAGCTTAGATCATCAACACCAGTATCCTAAAAGGTCCCTTCCTCCTATCAGCCATACTGACCCAATTGGTTTCCTGAAACTCTGCATAAAATGAATAGAAGGGATAGAAATTCGAGCACCAGCAGCGAACATGGATTGATACAAACAGGATAAACAATGAATTCCAAGCCTATCAGGCGGCCGTATTACAGGCCAACAGAACATTCCGATCAGCCTCCACTAAAGCTACTAAAAACCACCCAAAGGACCTATACAAGGCAATAAACTACTTCAATCCTAAGAGTCAATGGCACACAGCTCTGATGCTGACTAAGTGCTGTGAAGAATGGTCACCCTATTTGGCTGAAAAGATAATGAACATTCAGAAAGGCTTCCCAAAATGTCTGGATCTGCCCCACTTATACCTACCAATCTACAGCCCTGCTTGCATTCCTGGAGCTCAATACATCGACTTGGTAAGAAGTGCTGGACAACCTAAAGAGAGTCTTGACCCATGCCCTTCCCAGCTTGTAAAGTCATGAGCAATTGATACCACTCCTGGCTAAAATAGCCAACATGTCATTCACGGAAGTGATCTTCCCCTCCTTCTTCAAACAAGCAAAAGTCTGGCCAGCACTGAAGAAACATGTGTCGATTTCAGCCAGCATCAAGCCCCCCGTTATTGTGCAAGCTCTTAGGCTAGCTTGTCTAAGGCTGAGTTCAAGCTCAACTAATTGAAGCTAATATTCTAGACCCAGCAGACTTTGGATTCAGGACAAGACATGGAACTGAAACCACTTGAGTAGCACTGACAGATGATCTACTGTCACTGGCTAGAAGACAGACATCCATTTTCTGGACCCTTGGCAGCATTTGATGTTGCTGGATATAAAAATATTTCCGACTCACCTGAAAGAAGCGTCAGGGGTCCCAGGTAATACAAGAAAATGCTTTGAACCCTTTCTGGAGGGACACATTTGAAGAGTGGTGATGGGAACTACATCTCCACCACCAGATCACTCACTTGTGCAGTCCCACAAAGATCAATTCTCTCTCCAATCAGATTTGGATGGAATATCCCCCTCTACCATGCAGAGCATCCAGCAGTTTGAAGTGTTTTGGGACCAGGCACGGTAGAAAGGGGACAGATGGGATGCGAAGGTAAGAGGGGAAGAATCCCTAGTCCAGACTGGTAAGCCATCCTTGACTGCACCTTCAAAAGGGTGGTCTAGGCCTGGGCGGCAGCTTGGGCTGCCCAGAGGAGAGGTTTTGCCTTCTCCTACCACTCCTGTTTCGCCTATGCAAAGCGTCCTGGTGGTTCTGTAGCTGGTAAAGCCGAGGGGCAGGCTGAGGCTTAAAATGCCTGCACTCAGTGGCTGGCGTGTGGAGCCCTAGAAAGCAGAGTAGCCCTAGAGTCCTTCAAACCATGAAGTCTCTTATCTGTCTTTTCAGAAAAAAGGGAGGATCCCTCAAATAAGAGCTCCTGTATGGTCTGCTAGACCTTGTGGGACAGTCCAGAGACCTGCAGCCAGGAGGCTGGCCTCATCACCACCCCTGTGGTCAACACGCTCCAAAGCCACTAGCAGAGAAGCCGGGAGAACAGCTTCCCCTCCTTCACCAGAGTGGAAAACTCCACCCACAAGTCCTGAGGCAGGATTTCTACTAACCTAGCCATTGCCGAGAAGGTGTTATGACCGTAGCGGCTCACAATAGCCTGCTGGTTGGCGATGCAGAGCTTCAGGCCCCTGGTTGAGTAGACCTTCGGCCACATAGGCCCAACTTCTTGGTGTCCCTGTTTTTAGGGGTGGAGCCTTGTAACCCCTGGCACTCCCTCTGCTTGGCCGCGTGAACCACCAAAGAGTCTAGGGGGAGGGTGAATATAAAGGTAATCATACCCCTTAGATGGTACGAAGTAGTGTCGCTCTGTTTTCTTGGCAGTAAGAGCCAGAGACTTGGGGGGTCTGCCACAAATTTCTGGATGTATCAGCTACAGTTTTTGTCAGCAGCAGAGGAACCCTGGACAGGCTGGAGGGAGCAAGGATGTCCACTACAGGATCCAAAACCACCTCCACAGCCTGTATCCCCAGGCTTTGAGCTGCCCTCCGCAATAGCTGCTGGAGAACCCAGTTGTCCTCAAGAGCCTGGGGTCGATGTCCCCGCAACCGCTTCATCAAGCGAAGACAAGGATAGGTAACGGACCTTGCTTGCTACCCTCAGCCCCTCTGGGGTCTCTTGGCACATGGTACTCAAGCTGCGGTGCCAGTAGATGATCTGGCACTGTGGCTGGTGCTGGGGCCAACAAGTCAACGGTGCCGACAGGGTCAAAGCTGGAGCTCCCGGCAGTGCCATTGTCTGGAGAGGTGGTTGTGTCAGTGGTACCCCTCCCTCAGATGACAGTGCCGCTTGAGGTGGTGCCAGCGCTGGTACAACCGATGCCGAAGATACCAATACAGTCCTGCATCTAGGACCATGAGTTTGACCCTGGCTTTGGTGGTAAGCCCAGGGTGTCCAGAATGGGCATTGAGAGGCAGCTGCCACTGTTGCCACCACGTGGCTTCATCAGGACCTGGACCTCCTGCTCCGTGAATTTCTGGAGTAATAAGAGACCACTTCTGACTCAGAGTCACCAGCGACTTGTCCCTCCTTTGTAGGGAGGGCAGCATCAGGAGGCACATCAGGTCTGCGTCCACCTCTAACGTCAACGGTAGCTATATGTC
The DNA here is from genome assembly GCA_007922305.1 of Dermatemys mawii. Lineage (NCBI taxonomy): Eukaryota > Metazoa > Chordata > Testudines > Dermatemydidae > Dermatemys > Dermatemys mawii. The sequence goes on from ML677332.1 coordinate 34,481,245, forward strand.
CCTCTGGTGATCTGGGCTCAACTGGACGGGGCAGAAATCGATGAGACCCTGGGTGAAGGCAAGGAAGGAGCGGTCTGTCCCAACACTTGTGGACGCTGCTGACCCATGATGGGGGAGACTGACCCCCGCTTACTGGCCTCCTCTTTACCAGCACCAGGGATTGAGCTCGATGTCATGCTGAGGCCGACTTCTTATGGCCAGAGCCATGGTGGTGCCGGGCCTTAGAGTCCTTAGTCTGGGCTATTTCACATGCTGTTGGTGCCGCACATCGAGTGAGTGAAATCTCTGATCCTATGCATTAGCATGTGGCTTGGGATAGAAAACTGGCAGAAAAACGTCCTGGCCAATGTTGAATTGGGATACCACCTTGGGCAGGAAGGCTGGGTACAACCTGAGCTATACCATGTCCTTGTGGAATACTGAAGGGAGTGGGAGGTTAATGCTTTCAACTCTGAAATCCTCATGGCCAATATGATGGCAACTAGAAAAGCCACCTTCCACAAGAGACACAGAAGGGAACTTGTAGCCAGTAGCTTGAATAGGGCTCCCATTAGTCTAGCTAAGACTAAACTGAAGTCCCAAGCTTGTGGATACAGCCATTCCATGCTCTTAAGGAAATGGCCCACCATAAGATTAGTCAATACTGAGCGCCCAACTCTTCCAGGAGGAATATTGAGATAGCAATGGGGTGTACTTCAATGGATGATCCAGCCAGGCCTTGCTGCTTCAGATGCAGTAGATAGTCCAGGATGACTGGTATTAGATGCTTGAAGTGGGGGTATGTGACTGATCGCATCAGCATGAGAATCTTTTCCATTTGGCCAGGTAAGTGGTCCTGGTGGAAGGTTTCCTGCTACCAAGGAGCACCTCCCTCACCAATTCCATGCATTGGAGTTCCACTGGGTTTAACCATGAAGCTTCCAAGCATGAGATGGAGGGACTGGAGGTCCAGGTGAAGCAGGCAGCTATGATCCTATATAATCAGATCAGGGAGGAGCAGCAGTGCGATAGGAGTGTCCACTGCCAGCTCCAGAAGAGTGGTGTGCCATGCAGGAGCCAGCAGAATTATCTTCGCCTTGTCTCTGCAGATCTTGAGGAGAATGGTACGAGAGGGAAGACATATAGTAGATGGCTTCCCCAGGGTATCATGAATGCATCAGAGATAGAGCCCAGACTGTGCTTTTTGAAGTGATAAAATATTGGACACTTCCTGTTGCTCTTGGTGGCGAATAGGTCTACCCAGGGAAACCCCCATCATTGGAAGATGAAATGTATACTGTCTGGCCGGATGGACCACTCGTGACTGTGGAATAACTTACTGAGGATGAAGATTGGTCACCAACTTTACTCCACTGGCACAATGGAACTTTCTATGATAAGGTAAAATGTATCTGTGTGGGAGACCGTGCTTTCTCATGGGCCAGCCTGAGATTGTGCACTGAACTCCTCACAGAAACTAAGGACTATTACAGACCTCACCACCTGGTGCTCCAAGAGCAAGGTGCATTTCAAATGACACTCCATTGTGTACACTTCTCCCATTAGGGAAAGAATAACCAATGTGTAACAGAAGTCTGTCACATCACTTTTAACACACTACTGGAAAATGCTCACACTTCATTGACGAGTGCTGTGCAATAACTGATACAGAAGAGAAAAAGAGGGAGTTCCATAGTCCTACTGGACTCTTGGTACCTCAGAAAAAGAGCTAAATTTAATATGATATCCAATTCATAGATGAGAAAGTCCCAAAATTTAAGGGTGAAGTAATAGGGGAGTTGGTCAGACAGTAAGAAGAAATTCACTTGCAAAATCTCCTTTTCACCTATCTTCCTTGAACCTGCTGAGTTCAATGTACGCTAGTATTTCCAATGAGATTGTTACAAACTGAAGTCAGAGATGTTTAACTGAAAAGTCAATTTGCACTAGGCTATAAATTAGCTTGAGATATGTTTCTCATATTGCTAAACCTTGGGTTCAAATGCACTCAGCTAGGATCAAGAACAGATTTCTACATGGAGTGATTTCATTACAATCAAGCTGACTAAACAAAGCTTCACGAGAATGTCAATGCATTTGACTCTGGAAGCGTTCATACTGTACATAATTCTTTGGAGGATTAAATGCTATGCTAAAATATTGGCCAACAACTCACAGGAAAGGTCCAATTTTTTAGAAAAACTGGCCAAACCAAGTTCCCTAGCACACGGCTGTGTACTAAATTTGTCCAAGTCAGAGATGCCCATTATAGTACTGCACAGAGCATATACTCAGAGCAGCTCACCTCACATATCCCATAACTATAGAATGTACTTCTCACATCAGAATTTAGCTGCAAAATCTCACCTCTTAAATTATGTTACTATCTCTGCAGCTATAAAGGGCTAACTTTTAAAATACTAACCAAGTGTAAACAGAGACAATAACGCTTAGTTGTGTCTGCCTGAAACAAGCTCAGACAATGTCCCATTCATCTCTGTCAAGGCCCTCTGGACTCAAGTGATTCGGCAGCAGAAAAAAATTGGCGTTTTTCCCCAATGTCAAAGAACTCAGCATTTTAAAAACTGAATGTGTCATTCTGCTGCAGCCAGGCACTTCAGTTCTTTCTACCTACCCTACCTGCAGCTCCCATTTGTTCTTCACAAGAGAGTTAATTGTTAATTATAGTGCATACTCCTTGCACTGCACTATGGAGTCTGGTAACAGTTAGACAGCCAAAGCTGGAATCTAACTTGTAGCCAGAGAGAGGGGGGAGCCAGAAGCTTAGGCTAGCAAGCTGAACTGCCTAGAGCAGCCTCTCTCAAATGCTGCCAACAGGCTTTTCTTGGGGCCAGAGCCTCCTAAGGTGTGATGGGGGGAGGTAGGGGAACAGAAGCCTTGCACTGCCCCCCACCCCCAATGGTGCTCCTGGACACACAGCCTCGGTGTTGGTTGCTCAGGTTTCCAGCAAGGATTGGGCAGATGGTGAGCTCCCCATCTTTCCAGCGGTGGTGGGGCTCAGGATTTGGGCTTCAGCCCAGTGGTGACAGGAAAGTAGGCTCTGATTGCAAGGCTTTGGGCTCCACTCTCCGACCCCACTGCCCCGGCGCCTCCTCCGCATCGAGGGCTTACTTTGCCCCCAAACTTCCCAGGGCTGAGTAAGTCTACTGTGAAAAGTGATACTTGTACGTTTGTTAATATCATCAATCACTTTTCACAGCAGACTTCCTAGCTAGCAGTAAATAAATTACAATGATTTGGGTGTGCATATTTATTTATTTTTCCTAAAGTTAATTGAGTATTTTAGGAAAAAGTGCAAGCGCAGCCACTAGCAAGAGTTGGTGGCCACACTACAGCCACCAAATAATTTGTCCTGAGAATTTCTTGCTTAGAGAACAGCATATCAGCTGAGGTCTGAGAAATCAGATAGATAAGCCACTGAAGTCTGCTATAAGCTCCCCTTCTTCCCCAGCATTTGGCATTTTAGGTCAGTGAATATTTTCTTCTAGGATTTAGAGATCTGTGTTTCTGAGGGTGTCTCTCCCCTAATGAGGAAATAGGAATAAAGGGTATTTGAGGGCAGTAGAATAAATTAACTAACATTATGGACTTTAAGAATTGTTCCCGCAATGACACCGGACCTTGCTCATGCTTAGAAGTGAAGAACAGAAAAACAAGGACCTTGTAAATTAACACCATGACCAATCCACCACGATCCTTACATACCTGGAAACTTTCACACCTTAATCCAGCAAGTATCAAAACTATAGAAGGAACATGTACATATCAAGTTTACTTTGTTTAATAAGAGAAATGCCAAGCCCTGACAGTCATTAAAAGGAGTAGTTATCTTTAAAGCAGTTTTATTACTGTACCACATACCAAGAAAGAAATGCAAAGTGAAGTATACTTATTACTTACTTGTCCTGAATATTGTCCAAATTTCTTCCTGAGGCCAGTAGCCAATCCAGCAAGGCATTTGGCAGCCAAAGCAACCAACATCACATTTGTGTCCTTTCCAACAACCTGCAAAGGAAGGACAACATTACAGGTAAATAGGACAGATTTCAGAGAATCAGAGGTAGCATAGACAGAGGGCTACTGGCATTGAAAGATGAGCAAAGCAGTTATACAAGCAGCAACAGTGAATCTGTCCAAAGTTAAGTAGTTACTTGGGGTACCAACTCAAACTGGGCCAATCATTCAATCCCAGAAGGATACAACATCATTGTCCTCGTACACTGAAGCAACATTTATCATTCAATCAGTGAACTCCAGTAGTCCTGACCAGTCAGTGAAGTTACCATCACACTAAGTTAAATTACTCCTGGAGGAATTCTGTCCCACTGTGCAATGCTGAATTAACAATCCATGCAGAATTTCATTTTGTCCATGGAATTAGTGCAGCAGAGCTGCTGGACCCAGCAGAGCCTCCAGCTCTCCAGCTTGTAAATACAAAACACTGCCAAGGGAGAGGGAGAGCTAGAGGGAAGTTGCAGTTCCCAGTACATTTTGAATTAAGGTGGTGGTGTGCAGGAAACTCCATACAAGCCCTAGAGCCAGCATCAGGCTGTTTCTCAATCTGGATCCTTATGCATGGGGGGGAAGGAAGGGGTAGGGTGCAGGTATCTGAGATGAGAGAAGCAGACTTCTCCCCCAACATGTGCCCAGGTGGCAAGTGAGATGCACCAAGATTGAGGCGCTCAACAAAAGTGCAACAGAGAAACAGAAGAGACAGTTACCTACCTTGTAACTGTTGTTCTTCAAGGTGTGCTGCTCAGATACATTCCAAATTAGATGTGCGTACGTTATGTGCACGAACATCAAACTTTTTCCCTCAGCAGCTCCTGTCGGGCCAGCAGGGGAGCCCGCCTTTGTGGCAGTGCATATATTATCCTACCGGCCCAACTCCCCTTCAGTTCCTTCTTGCTGTTGACTCTGGCAGAGGGGAAAGCGTGTGGGTCTTGTAATGGATGTGAACAACACATCTCGAAGAACAACAGTTACAAGGTAAGTAACCATCTTTTCTTCGAGTGATTGTTCATGTCCATTCCAAGTTAGGTGACTTCCAAGCTTACCATACGGGGGAGGTTAGGAGTCATGGAACAATGAAGTGAAGAATGGCCCTGCCAACCACTACATTGTCTTTGGGCTGCTGGTTGATCACACAATGGGCCGTAAACCTATGCATCAAGGACCAGGTTGCTGCTCTACAGATGTCCTGGATTGGGACCTGGGCCAGGAATGCCATCGAAGAAGCGAGCGCTCTGGTGCATTGTGCTGTGATCGCTGGGGCCAGAACCTTGGCCAACTTATAGCAGGTACGACTGCAGTCCACAATCTGGGAAGATATGCACTGTGCCGAGACCGAAAGACCCTTCATCCTGTCCGCAATTGCGATAAACGACTGGGTCAACTTCTGGAAAGGTTTAGTCCACTCCAAATAGAACACCAGAGCCCTACCAACGTCCGGAGAGTGCAGACTATGGTGGCTTGGGTCTGTGTGAGGTTTTGGATACAACAATGGCAAACAAACGTCCTGATCCATCTGGACTTGCAAGACCACCTTAGGAAGAAACTTAGGGTGCAGCCTGAGTTGCACCTTTCCCTTGTGAAAGGCTGTATAAGACGGCCCGGAGGTGAGGGCCCTCAGCTCAGATACCCTCCTTGCCGAAGTAGTGGCCACCAGGAACGCCACTTTCCAGGAGAGGTGAAGCAGACAAAAAGAGGCAAGGGGCTCAAACGGAGGGCTCATGAGCCTAGAGAAGACCACGTTTAAATTCCAGGGCGGTAAGAAGGAACTGAAGTGGGGGTTGGGCCAGCAGGGTAATATATGCACCACCACAAGGGCACCACTCTAGGGACCTTCCCTGCCAGCCTGACGGGAGCCGCTGAGGGAAAAAAGTTTGACATTCATGCAGGCAGCTTGCACACACTTAATTTGACAAGGATGTGAACAATCACTCAAAAAAGAACTGGGTTGTTATAGGGGTTTAATGCTCTTCTCCTGGGAGAAACATTTTTGTACTCTTGTATTGTTAGACATACTTGCTGACTGGTATTTTAAAATAAAATCACCAAAATAATTGAAACTGGTGTGATTATGTTACGTTATTTTGACAAATATGCAGACTTTTATAATATTGTGCACAAAAATTTTTTTGGTTCAGAATTTCGCCCAGAGTATTAAATGGCTACATACCACAGTTTGATTGCCATCTTCGGCTATGAAAGTTTTAGGATGTTAATGCAAGTTATGCCTTGCATCTGGACTCAAGAGTGTCATTTGGTTGCTTCTACCACAGGCCTGAAACTCAATGGAGGTGTATGTGTACACATACCTGTGTGTGTACATTTTACAGAGTGCATGACCGACCTAAACTCAAAGGCAATCAGAAACCAGATTCTAGTTCTTTCTGCAGAGAATTCTATTCTGTCCAATTGAGTATGCAATAAATTGTGAGTGTGTAACAGGGTGGTGGGGAGGGGTTTTTTAAGTGGTTGATCTTAAAAAGGTACATTTCACGACAGCCTTTAAAAGGGATATACTTAGGCACACTGTTACTGGCAAACTTGAAAATCTCAGTCAGGAAGCCATATGGATTTCTGATGGAACAATCAGTCAAGGGCTGGATGAGACAAGTCTTCTGCATTTTGCAGAACTATCCTTTAATCAATAAAGACTGAAATTAACTTAAGACTGTTTGGATAGGGAGCTAAAAAGGTATGTTGAAAGCATACGTCTAAATGCAGGTACATATTACACATCTAAAATGTAGTGCCATTTGTGTGTCTAAAAATGGCAGTTTCATGAAGAGCTGCAGGTTGTGGAAGTAGCATTCTTTATTTGGACTTGTGAATTCCCAAACATGCAACCAAAGCCCTAGAAAACTGCAGTCCCCTAAGGGAGAGTTGAGTAGGGAAAGCATTTTGCATGCTACTCATGCCAAAAAATCAGATTTGAAAGTTAGGATTGTAATGCAATCAAGTGAAAGCATTAAATTTTCACCATTTTTGCACCTTCATAAGCAGACCATTTAGTCTGAAGGTGGAAGGAATATGACCAATCCCTAGAGACTTGTGGACAAGGCTAAGAACATGGGAATTGCCACACAGGTCAGAGACCACTGGTCTGATCCAATCTCCAAAAGTAGGCTGCACCCCCTGCTTCAAAGGAAGGTGCAAGAAGCCTGCAGTAGGAAGTTGTGCAATAACCTACCCGCAGTGTTACAGGACAAAGGGGAAGTTTCTTCCTAACCCCCATTAGAGGTTCTTTTTCTCTGAAGAATGGGTTTTATAAATCTTCCATATCTTTTTATTTTAAATCTTTACTATAAGATCTCTGAATATTCTTGCTATTTGTATAATCATCTAATCTTTTCCAAATCCAGTTAAGCTTTTATCCTCTGATGTTACATAGCAATGTGTTCTACAGGCTAATTGTGTCATGTAAAGAAGTGTGCTATCTTTCAATTTCACTGAGCACCTTTTGTTCGTATTACAGTAAGAGCATCCAATCTACCTTCTCTACACCAAGCTATTTTGAATATCTTTGTCCTATTCCCTTTTATTTGCCTCAAATGCAAACATTCCAAAATATCTTCCACTCTTCATAGGTATGTTTTCCATGACTAATCATTCATTCATTGTACATCTCGAAATCCTTCTAATTCTGCTATATTCCTTTTTGAGAAAGGCTGACCAGAACTGAACACAATATTCAAGATGAGAGCATACCTATGATTTATATAATTATATTTTCAGTATTTTTCTCCATCCCATTTTTCTAAACTGCCCTCAAGTAACTGCAGGAAGAGGGACATATGCACATACCCAAATGTATTATTAGAACAAAGTATGAGAATCCAACAGACCTATCTGAGAAGACTACAGGTCCCAGTGTTCAACAGGACAGAAGCATGCCGAGATAATTTAAGCACTACCCTATTGGGTGAATCTGTTCAAAGGTGTAATGTTGAGAGTAATTTGGACACAGGCATAGTGCTACAATTTGATGGCCTTTCAGGCATTAAAATCTAATCTTATGGCTTTAAGAAGTTAACTACTGCAATACACCAATTCAAAATACATATGACTGGTACAGTGATTTTTACCTTCTTAAGGACTTTCACCAAATCTGCATAGTCCCCTGCTTCCAGTTTGGGATTCTTCACCAGCATTTCAACAGCTTCCAGAGCTTCTTTCCTCTCTTGCCACTTTTTGGCTTCCTGAAAAGCAAAACATTTGTGTACACCAGACACCTCACCACTCTAGAAAAACTTCACTCTAGACAGATTGTAGACTCTATAGCCTAACTTTGTCCCAAGAAATTCAACTACTCTTAGTATCCTCACGTACGCTAAGCTTGGTGGTTACAGCTAGCCATTGGAATGCACAGACACATTTCAGTTTCCATTTTGCTTTTTGATTTTACAGCTATTTATGCAGATTAAACAACCTATATCTTGCAAGCCAGCTCCCTATTATTCAGGTAACAGTACTACCTATTTGCAGGATGTAAGTCAGTCTTAAAATCCATCAGAGCTCACTTCTCAACATTGCAGAATTAAGAGTCAGCAGTTTAAACTTACTATTTTGTCATAGAAGTCTTTGGGAAGTTTGGAAAGAATCTCCACAGCTTCTAGCAGCTCATACGCATCCACCTGTGGGATAATCTCATCCCCATCATCTCCGCCTGCAGGCCAAGAGAGGAAAGATGAGCAGAGGTATGCAAGCTGAACAGAGAGGCTTGTCATGTCAGTCAAATTTCATTTTACACATCCCCATGCTCCCTTTGTCAAAGACAAGAGGGGAAGTGGACTATGCATGGTAACGGTTTTGCTACTTTGATACTAGGATGTTGTTTGATACTATTTTCTCCCTCAGCTGTGCCTTGCTGATAGGATGGTGTTTCCTGCTTGCTTTATATCCCTTTAAACCGAATGCACCTTTTTGGTCTGTTCTGTTTCTTACTGTGTTTTAATAATGATGTGTTTTCAAGTAGACTACCAAGATCACGTTACCTCCATCTGCATCCCCTCCAGCTGCCTGCTGCTGCTCAAACTTGGCTTTCAGCTCTTGCTGGGAACGCAGGAATCTGGTCTGTTTGGGAACTGCTGGCGGTAGCTTGACCCATTCTTCTTCCAGTTCTTTTAGCTGTAAGAATCACAAGAATAATTCTTGAGGCCTTAAGCATGAAATGTAATATTCCCCAACCACTGATACAGGAAAGTTTCCACCTTATTAAAAGCAATGGTATTTTCCCCCAATTGTCAGAAATTTTCTTCTTTAGGTTTTAATCTTATGATCTGGTTGGGCTATCTTTTCAGTTCACTTGCAGTGATAATCCTACAATTTTTGTCCTTTTGTGGAGTTGTCCAGAGGCAATAAAGCTAACCTCTCTCCTCCCAGAGGCATGGTAAACTCAGTGTTTAGGATTTTAACTAGTTCTATTTATAGTGCATAAAAATATTACCAGGGGTGAGGGGAGCATTTCCTAAAACAAACTGATTTGAACAGTGGGAAAAGGTTTGTGTGAAGAGGTTACGAGCTAAAAAGAGAGGAAAAATGGCTGGTTGAGTATATGAAAGTCTTTATGCTACAGCCATACCATCATATGCAGAGAGATTAATAAAGTCACTAGATAAGCAGGGTTGGGTCAAGCCAACTTTGAATAACTAGTTGTAGAAAGCAGTACTGGTAATTCAGTTTTTCAGGGAAAGGAATATCGTTTTTAATATCTCTCTGTATACCAGAGAGGTTACTACATTACCGTTTAAAACCAGCAACTTTGCATCTGACCACAAGACTCAATTAAATGGGGGATGGATGTGTGGGCATTTGAAAAAATCACTGAAGACTAAGTATTTAGCTTCCATAACACTATTACATTAAGATCTTTCTGTGTATAGAGAATGCCTATCAAATCCTGGACATTACCAGAATGTTTTTTTTTTTTTTTGGTTATAATACATTGCAAGTACTCTCCTTTGCCAGGAGAGAATGGTGACCCGACACCTAGTTATTAAAAGGGAGCAGATGGTAAGTGTAGTTGCCCAAAAGAGATGGGGAGAGTCTAACAAGGTAATTCCATTCTCCCCACCTAAACTCCCCCTCTAGTTGCAATTCAATATGGTATTTTTCCCACATCTCACCCACTGCAGAAGTAGTGAACTGATCTGCTATGCATCTTTAACTGGAATGTTGCTTAGTTACCATTTTGAAGTCACAAAAGTGAGAGAGAAAGATTTCACCAGACAGTAACAGTTTTCAGTAAAAACAGAAAGGCTCAAGAAAATACATGCTCAAGTAAAAATACCCCATTAATTCTAATAACTCCTTCTATATACCAGTAGTTTGAACACTGGACTATTTATGAACCTTAGTTCATAAAACTTTGTTCAGATAGACACTTCATGTACCCTACCTGAACTGAGTTTATGTTCTGTAATGGTGGTCTCAGAGCATCCCTTATCCAGCGGTAGATCTCTACAGCAAGGAGTTTGGCTTCATCTCGAACAGCCTTCTCTCGAGACTCAAAGAGTTTTGGCAACACTTTGATAATTGGCTTTAGTGAGATTATTTTTGAACCAAATTCACTAAAAAGTTAAAAAGAACACATACAGGTGTCAATGGCAGAGCACAAAATCCAACAGAATTCATCCACAAAGACCATCATTGTTAATTAGCTATTATCTTGACATAGCTGGGGTCCTAGCTTATACAAGCAGCTTTGTCTAACGCCTTTTATAGGCTGCTCTGTACAAAAGGTTGCACCATAATACACACACTCGGCAACGGTTCTAACGTATGTTTTGCTACCACTTACCAATATGAAGCTACTCATGTGTTGTGTTAAAGAACAGTTGCTCTATCACAATTCCTTCCCTCCTTCACATAGTTTGGAATAATAAAACCAGGCTTTTGAAACCACTTCAAAGCATGTAATCCAACCTGTTGCTTAAATCTGTCCACTTGCCAGAGAACAAGAAATCTCTTTAGACTGGAGTTTGGGACACCTATTTTTCTGATCATGCTAGAATTTCCTTTGACTATTCCTTGGAGACACACTGCAGAAAAGCATTAGTTATTTTGTTATTTGTTGGACCAGATTAGAGAGCCCTGGGTCACCTCGCAGTAAGTGTGTGCTTTGACACACACTTCCCCTCTCACCCCAACTTGGTCATCCACCCTTTGGTAACAGATTCTGCAAGCTGCCCTTGTGCCTGTTGCACAAAGTTTCAACTTTCAATCACTGTTGAATGGGAGCACATCAGTACTCTTTCCATACTCCGCTACTAAGAACTGGTCAGGTGCTATTGTACTCTTATGCTTTCAGATGTTTACAAAAAACTTTAACAGATTAGCTGCAGGAGAAACATCCCAGTCATGGATTAAGATATAGAATACAAATGAGTCACCAATCCTGTGCAAGGAAAGGTTAATATATACCAGAGTTTCCCAGGGAAGCATACTAAAGCCAATGTCAGTCCATACATTAGCCTACAAACATGGTTATGTCAAGGGACTAGGGACGATTGTGAGTAACTATGGAAAAAATTAGCTAGTTAGTAGGGCAACAACAACAACAAATTAAAACCGGAGAAGTGAGAGAATACACATTTTATAATTAAAACAAATAGGTTCTAACTGATTACACGCTTGACAAATCTAGGCACTGATGCAGACAGCTCAAAGATGCCTGCTTGATACACAGGATGGGCCACAAAGGCAGTTTTTTATTCCATTCTTTTATTAATGCAGCAAAAATGCAGAAGTAGTCTAGTCCTATGGGTCAATGGCGAGTTCCCCCTTCAATAATGAATTTGGTTTTACCATCTCACATCTGAAGGATAAAATAAATTTTATGGACTGGTTTAAAGAATGAAACAACTATAGAAGGAGCTAGAGCTGAGATGTGGTAGAGAAGGCTCGTCAGGATTACCAATTACATTGTGTTTTTTTTAATAGCACAATATGGCAAGATTAAATAAGGCAACTTGTAACTGATAGTTACTCTTCAGTCTGGGACACTACTACAGGATTCAGAGGCATTTCTTAGAATCAAAAATAGGCTTTAGACATAGGACAACATCTGCAGTAACGGTAGGTGGTACGACAAAGGCCATCTATCCCAGTGCTTCAGGAAAGAGTTGATTATTAGGGGGTTACTCTCTTCAGAAGGACCCAATATTGGCCATCCATATCTGTTCTAGAGATTCCTATACTTAAAGTTTCTATTTCACATGCCAAGTATTGACAGGATCATGCATCAGACAAATCAACAGATTTTGCAAATGTAGAGATATTCAGACTGAGAAAAAGGAAAAAAAAAAGTCTGAGGGGGGAGAGAAGAAGAAAACAACGATAAACCTACATGTAGCAAAGAGAACTACTATAGGGATTTGGCCAACTCCACACACTGCTGAAATTAGAGACTTCCAAGGGAATATTTTTTAAAGTTCGCCTACAGATTAAAAGGGACAGTTAAGTAAATGATACTACATGGAACTCAAACTAAAAATCTGAAAGTGCAAAAATATAGAAAAAGTATTCAGAAATGGCTATGAGCAAAATTCCTTTTTTTCAGATTTCACTCATATAAGACACTCTGAAATTTGTACCCAAGATGGGCTGTAAGTCTAAAATTAAATGCAACTTTTTACTTACATTGATTGCACTTCTGAGAAGTTTTTCTAGTATGTTATAGCCTTTCCTATTAAGAAAACTCCTAGACTATGCCAGACACAAATTTCCTTGCCCACCACTTCTAGCTTTAAAATAAATTATTGCATAATAAGATGCATCTTCTTTGGCTTGGTGTACATGCAATTAAAGATATTTAAAATTCGCTTTAGGCATGCCCTGAACAATATCATATTCTTTAGTGAAAGCTGAGAAGGTCCCAAGTGAAGCTTGTTGTTTCACCAACACCACACTAACAGATTACATTACTTTGTGCATTAGCAATCAGCAGGGGGAGCATTTGTGGAGAGGACACAGAAAGCCATTTTTATTTTAAAACACAGGATATTTGCAATTTTTCTAGTTCATTCAACAACTTTGTTTTATCTGTTCAGAAGAGGGAAGTTCCCAAGCCTGGAATCAATAGATCAGCTGGGCAACAACCCTGCTTCTATCATTCAAGGAAATGTTTTCATTAAACAAAGTCTGGCAAACAGATCATGATACAAGAACAGTAATTGCAGAGAAAACACTCACATCTGACTAATTCCCACACTGTCCCTGTCAAGGTAAATGCTGCCATTAAAAAAGGTTCAGTTCACTGAAGTCATTAGAATTTAGAACATTCAGCAATGCCAAATTCCAGAGCCATCTATAGCCTTATGTTAAATTATCCATTACTTAACAGCATGTGGGAATTTAAACAAGAGAACTTACCTCAGTGCTTTCCTCAATGTCTCTATACATGCTACTATGATCTTAGGGTTCTTGTTGTCCAGGCCTTTTAACAGCTCTTCTTGTACAGGCTCCCCTTTCTCAATTTCTATATACATTAAGCATATGTCTATACCCAACTCCTTTGCTCTGGCTTTAGGTTGATTGAACACTTTATTTACAACTCCAGAAATCACTTCTCCGGTTGTCCTGAAAACAGATAACATATTTAGTTTTCAGCAGATTGAACAGTGATGTAATTAGCTCTACGACCCATGAGGTATATACACATTTAGTAATACTGAGATAACTAAGCAAGCCTCACCTTCTGGAAACTAGATCCAGATAACTATTTAGGTTAACCATGGCAATAATATTCCTTGAAGACTCTCCACTATGTTACTGAACTTGGCTGGATGCTACACATGCCTTTTACTAGCAAAAGGGTGTTCCCAAACTCTATGCTTGTTTCATGTACCTGTTGTATCTTGTCTAAGACTGTAAAGCTTTCATGGCAGGGACTGTACAGTGCTAGCACAGTGGAACCCACCACACTGGGGACCACTAATAAATAAATTTTATATTTATTTATACACACACACACACACACACACACACGTCTTTGAATACATGCAGAACAACTTGATGCCCAAGGAGACTAGTTTTAAGAGTTCCAAGGCATCAACCAAAAATGGTGTGAGAGAGAAATATATATACATGAATATATACACACACTGCTCCCTTATAAGTATATACCGCTTCAGATAGAAAATAAAAATGCAAATCCATGCTCAAGAAACTTGCAATCTAAGTATAGTACAAAAAGGTACCAGGAAAAGAGGGAGGTTCTTATACAGCAGTTAAGGAATTAGATGTTCTGGCCTTTATCTTATTTTAAAATCTTTTGATAATATAGAAGGTTGGCATAGAAGAGTGGGTTTGGGGGATGAGAAAGAAAACATTAATTGAAGGCGGGATTTGGAAGAGAATAAGGGAAAGTATGCTGGTATGCACCATCAGGATTGATATTCCAAGTACTGGAATTTAACATGTGCTATAATTAACTGCTATAGTTTTGAAACTATCGACAGGCCTTTTTATACAACTCCCATCTGAGGTGTTAACATTTTGCATCTTCAATTTTATCATTTGAAATAGAGTAAACATTTCCAACACAGGTGCTCTCTTCATTGAGCTGAATGTCAAATGGGCAACACTAAGTCTGTATCTGAGGGTACATCTATACACCAAAGGAAAACCTGCAGCTGGTCCATGCCAGCCTACTCAGGGTTGCAGGGCTCAGGCTGTGGTGCTGTTTCATAGCTGACACGACTTCCAAGCTCGGACTAGAGCCTGAGCTCTTCGACCCTGTAGGGTGGGAGGGTCCTAGAGCCCAGGCTCCAGTCCAAGCCTGGAAGTCTTCACAGCAATGAAATAACCCCACAGCCAAAGGCCCGTGAGCCCACATTGGCTGGCATTGGCCATCCCCAGGTTTGTCTTTGCTATGTAGATATACCCTTAGCCTATGGAAGGAGAGAAAGGTTAGGATACTATTGCTGCTAGCAATACTGTACTTTGGTTGGGAAGGACTGTCTATTCTAAAGACTTATTGTTAGTTTTTTAATTAAAAAAAACAACAATATTAGATCACCACTGTTCACAATACAAACAGTTCTAGCTGTCTCTGGCCTGATGGAGCAATTTGCAAAAACATGACAATTTTAACTTCTCCAGTTTACAAGAAAAGATCTTGGTGTGCTGTTTTCTTGACTGAGTTAAGATTAATTGATTTCTAATGCTACATCCAACCAACATGGTGAAATGGGTTGCTATTTTTGAACTAGAGATAAAGTCCATTTGTTTAATTTCTACACATTTCTAGAGCACACAAGATTTTCCAGTTAAATTCTATAATTTGACTCATTTAATTGCAAGACTTCCCCTCCCCATTTTACTTTTTCTGCAACATGAGCATAAGTTTAGAAATGATTAGACTGCTAACAATTCACTATATATTAAAAAATACTTTATTATTAAAAAACTTAAAATGTCCCACACTATTATTCCCTGTAAGTTCCTTATCACAAGTAGTGAAACACACAGTTACACTCAGTTTAAAGTAACCAAGAAACAGACAGGCATTCATACTTAATTCATCGTCTTTTCTTTTCTGTGCAACTATGCAAAGAAAATAACCAGGAAATAAGAACTTAGCTAGCTGCTAGGAAAAGTGTGGATAAAAATCAATTTAAAAAAATAAAATAGAAATGTTTTTTCCCCTAACTGCCCCAACCCCTATCCACCCTCCCACCCCCTAATCATCACCGTGGAACCCCACCCCCTATCCAACTCAGCCTGCTCCCTGACTGCACCCGCCCCTTATCTACCCCCGCTCCACCTGGGCCCCCTTATCATGAGGCTCCTAGCTGCTCCGTGTGGCTCCAGGGGAGTGCTGCTGTGTGGCCCGTGTGCTGCCGGCACTACCCCGGAGCCACGCCGTGCCGGCCCCGAGTGCTGCCAGCATGGTGTGGCTCCGGGGTAGTGGGGCAGCACGCAGCCCCAGCCCTTGGAGCTGCTGCCTGCGTGGTGCAGCTCTGGGGGAGGAGGGCAGCATGCAGCCCCGGCCCTCCCAGAGCGTTGCCAACGCAGCGTAGCTCCCGGGGAGGGAGGCAGCGCGTAGTCCTGGCCTCTGGAGATGCTGCCCACGCAGTGCGGCTCCGGGGGAAGAGAGGCAGCACGCAACCCCGGCACCCGGGAGTGCTGCCCACGCAGCGCTGTTCAGGGGAAGGGAGGCAGCGTGTAGCCCCGGCGCCCAGTCTGCCTGTGTGGCTCTGGGAGAGGGGGAAGCACGCAGCCCCGGTCCGGAGCGCTGCCTGGCGGCGCGGCTCCGGGATAAGGGCTGGGGCCAGGGGACACAGGGAGCTTGGTGGGCCGCACAGAAGAGCCCTGCAGGCCACATGCAGCCCATGGGGTTGAGACCCCTGGTCTAGAAGATACCATTAGAGAGGCTTAGTTTTGCAGTTCTCAAACTGAGAATGTGTATCTCCAGAGATAACATGCTTGTTAACAGCAATATTTGTAATAAAATAAATACAGAGGTGAGAAATAACAGACCTCAATCCTATTGTCTCTTTGCAAATTTGTGTACACGGTCAGTCCCATACTGCTCTCTAAGAGAGTAAAGTTTCAAAAAGTTCAGTGAATAGAGGATTGTTGGGGGCAGAATAGATCTGGACAAGAAGTCTGGAAATAAACGTGAGAAGGGAGGGACAGGCAGTAGAAACAAAAGTGAAACTGTTGGAGCAGCATATTCCAGAAGTCTTGAGGTCTTTGAGTGTAGTCTTCATTGATTTGAGATCTATCATACCATTCTCTCACTAGAAGGGAAAACCTATAATGGCAGCAGGCCATAAAAGAGACCCAGTTTGACTCATCTATCTCTGAGTTGCAAAGAATATGTATTAGAGGTTGGCTACACTTGCCAATTAAAGCACATTAAATCAGGCCCGGGCACTAACTCCTGAGGTGTCCACACTGGCAAGGCACATAGAGCACCTGGACTCTGCAGCTTGAGCATTCTGGGTAATCCACCTCCACAAGAAACAAAGCTTGATGCACCCTGGCTGAAATGCCCAGGTGTCAATGTGGATGATGTGTTGCATGACTGTGCTATGAATGGCCTCCAGAAACATCCCATAATCCCCTGAAGTCAAGTGGCCACTCTTGTCAGTGTTTTGACCTCAGCTGCAGGCATGCGGATATCCCCTTTCAAAGCTCCGTTTCTGACATCTGGCATGCTTATCTGCTCTGGGACAAAGAAAACCATTACTGTGGAATGCTGCTGCTGGGGGCTGTGGGCGGGGGGGTCTGCTGCTGTCTGAACTTAAGACAGCATGCTGACACACACGTGTGGTCTCTCCCCTCACACACGCCCATATGAAAAAGCACGCTGCAGGCACTTGCACACTGGGTTAGCTACCACAATCCACTGCTCATTGTGGCGTTGCAAGAGCTGCTAATGTGGCCACACCAGTGCACTTGCAGTTGACAGTGTAAACACATGGCACCGTTTTCCCTGCTGCAGTCTCCAAAGGTTGGTTTAACTCCCCGCGCTCTATATCTGCAAGTGTAGCCAAGCCCTTAAGGTTATAACAATCAACAAGAACGCACTTTTATGTAGAAACCCATGATTAAATCAAATCTTGATTTAAAACGAATTCCACCCTGCTCCAGGAGGAAGAAAGTTAACCCAGTTGGCTGTTTTCTAAAACTCAGAAGGTTTGAAGAAACAGTTACCATAAAAACAGCAGCTTCTGACTTCTTGTAACCTTGCACAGTATACTATATTGGATGATAGACTAGATCACTCACCACATTTGAATGAGTTTTCATGTGTATGGCTTGACATCACAACAAATTCACAAAGACTGTTAGTTTGATGGGACTGTGTACATTAAAAATCGCATAGTATTTTTACCTTCTATAAGCCAGGCAATCTCACCTAAAACTTGACTCTAAAGCCAATTAGGTATTCTACTCACTCCATACAGGTCTATTGAGGAGTAGTTCAGGTTAAATTTAAGGATTTTTTTTAACTTTGAACTTTTTATTCCACTTCTATCCTTCAAGTTATAAGACTGCTTACTCATCATTGCATTTTACTGGTCTTTCCTGTTTCAGAAAAGATAATTTTTTTTAGGGATTTAGAATATTCACACTGTTTTGTCACAGAGCTTATGAATACAAGAAGTTAGCGTCACAGCATAGCAGCGTCATTAGCAACTGGCCATCTAGTAAACAGTTTCTTCACATCAGGGAGCGAATGAGCAACATGGCAAAAACGCTGAAAGTGGCAGCTACACAGGGCAAATTAGCTCTTCCTAGGAAGGTCACATTAAATATCACAAACATATTAGGAAGGAGAAAAGACTTACTTTCCTGCTACATGAGCATTTTCAACATAGACAAGTGCTGCTTCTAATCCTTTCAACTGAGCCACTGCATTGGAGTCTGTCACAAATTTCTTTATTAGTCCCAGATACTTGGACCATTCTGGGCTTTTCTCATCTTCTATTTTCTGAAAAAGCTTCAGAGCTTCTTCATAGCCATTCACTCTGGCTTTCCACAACTAGGAAAAGAAGTCACAAGTTAGGCATTATGTTTAGTTAAATAGCTTGACATTTCACTTTCATTATAACTTCTTGTGTAGATCTTCTCAGTACATAGCTCGAATGGTTGTCTCTGATCAAAGGAAGCACTGGATAAGAATAGCAAGCACAAAGTGATCAGTTGTGAATGAAATGTGTAGATTCACCAGCTGCAGCCAGTCTGCTTAGTCTCCATTAAAGAAACATCATGTTCATGTGATAGTTTTACCCATAACTAGTATTATTGCTTATTACTGCAGTGAGGGTTTGAAAAAAGGTTTAATCCTGCAAGCCCTGTATGTGCAGAATTCTTATTTCCCTCAGTAAGAATTCTGTACAGGTTCAGGTCATAAGTGTATGCTAATATCATGTAATGCACCATCTTTGTATAATTGGTTTAACTGTGATCGTGGCAAGAATTATGATTAATATATTTACTCAGTTACAGACATTGTTTACTCTGCCCTAGCCTGTATGTCCAGAAGAGTACATATTAGGTCACGTTTGACTTTTTTTAAAACCCCAAACAAATACAGCCAAGACTACTTAGAATATGGAAGCTAAACAAGAACATTTTAGAACAGTATTTAAAACTTCTCCATTTGTATCAACTAGTCAGCTATATAATCCTGAAGCACTCTTTCCAAGGATGATCTCAACATAAAATGCATACAACTTGATGACATACATCAAGACAGAAACTTCCCAGTGAGGGAAAAAACAAGACAACCTTTTTCGGATGAGCCTAAGAAATCAGACAATACAACATCTAAAGCAATGTTTCTCACACAGGAGTGCAGGGACCCCTAAGGGTCCCTGCAGGGACCCCAGTCCCTGCTGATCAACTCCTCCCCCTCAACTCCTGTACACTAAAAGTCTGTCAGCATACTGGGGGCTAAGGTAGGCTTCCTACCTGCCCTGGCTCCACACTGCTCCCTGAAGCGGCCGGCACCTCCCTGGGGTCCTTGGAGGGGGAATCTCCCTCCATGCCTTGTGGGGGCAGCACACCAAGACCCCCCTGGCCACTTTCTGGCAGTGGTACCTAGATATGCCAGTGGCTTTCAAGAGCCACTGGAGTTAAGTACCACATCCCAGGAGCCCAGACCCCTCACTCCCCTCCTGCATCCCAACCCCTTGCCCCAGCCCAGAGCCTGCAAACTCCCTCCCACACCCAAACTTCCTCCCAGAGCCTGCACCCCAACTCCCTGCCCCAATCTGTGAGGGTGGGAGAGCGCGAGCCATGAGGGAATACAGCAAGTGGGGGGCAGGGCAAGGGCTGAGCAGGGGAGGCTTGGGTAGGTCCCCCCAAAAATTAAATAAAAATGGGGGTATTGGGGTTGCTGAACTTTGAGAACCACTGATCTATAGATTTGTACAAGTTGTGGCTGTGGAAATCTAAGATTCTTACACTGATATGTCCGGCTAAGCATAGATAGACCATTTAGTTAATTCACGAGAAACCAATGTACTATATAAAAACAAAGTCATATCTATAGGGACCAATCCTGAATTAGATGAGGTGACTTGGACCCCTGTGTGAGAAATGCTGCTTTAGATGTTGTGTTGTCTGATTTCTTAATAGATCTTTTCCAACTTCAATTTGTGATTCTATGTCCATTTTACCTGGACTGAGAGTTTGGAAACTATTTTATATTCCAATGTAGCTTTTCTTGAAGGTAGAAAAGATTTTTCACAGTTAAGAAAGCATGGAAGATGCATAAGGATCTTTTTTTTTAAAAAAAAAAAAAAAAATAGTTGATCACCATTAGTATTTGCCCGTAAGGTTTTGGTTACCTCTCTTCCAGTTTGTTAAGTAAGATGGAACGTAAGGGTGCAAAAGCTCCTTAAGTTCACAGGTTAAGTACAATTCATTTTGGCCTTAAGAACCTCCCAGCTCAATTATACTTGCCAGCCAACTGGAACCAGACTCATTTCCTCCATGTAAGACTTATCGAGATTGAAGTGGGAATAAAATCCACAGAATGCACATATGTGCAAAGCTACATGGATACATAATCTCAAACTCCTAGTATTTACTGAACACTTGGTAGGCTAAAGAATTCAGTAAACCAAACTGAATTTAAATTCTGAAAGTTGTATTTTTCCTACATATCAAGACATCCTCGCTGTGTTGCAACCTCAAGATTTCTCTTCAAATCATTACAACATAACATCAGAGTTTCAAACACCTCAGGAATGGAGTTGGTTCATAACTGAACAAAATATTATGGTTGTTTGTTCAAAAGTTTACAACTGAACGTTACTTAATGCAGCTTTGAAACTTTACTATATGAAGAAACGCGCTACTTTTTTTTGTTAGTAGCTTATGTTTAACATAGTATTGTACTGTATTGCCTGCCTTCCCCCCCGGTCCACATTTCTGCTGCTCCCTGATTATGTGCTTCCAGTTCCAAATGAGTTGTGCGGTTGACTGGTCATAAAGTGGTGGTGTTCGTAACTCTGAGTGTCTACTATACTTGAAGGTGGACATGGAGATAATATATCAGTTCTTCTTCTTGGTAAAGAAAGATCACCACAGGTTGATATCAATTTTCCCTATCAATCCCCAAAGGTCCTGGAGCAGATCAACTGCAGAGAAGCTGACATGGACATCAATTTCACGAGTGGAACATTAACATGTTGGACACGACACACTGATCTAAATTCTGCTCTAGAAATACTACTCAGCTTTCAGTTCTCTCTTCTTATTAACAGAGCTGAAGCAATTTTAAATAAGGTTGCATGCTTTAACATGGGATTGTCCAGACTCGACCGGTATAATTAGTAGGTATAGCAGCTGCATTGAACCACCCACACCAAGTATATGGAGCAAGCCAGCTCCCATGGTCAAGTTCTCCTACCTTGTGTTCACATTTTTGGTCAATGGACAGTTTAATCCATTCGCTATCGTCTCCCATGGTGCCTCAGGTTCTCTCTCGTTATAATAATTCCTGGGGAGAGAAAAATATCCTTAACTCCAGCAAGCCAGGTAATTTCAGAAGGTGCTACATCTAGTCATAGTTTATTATTCCAACAGAAATAAAAGTGAAAATCCAGTATTACATAAGAACATTCTAATCCTTGCAGTTGTGCGTGGTGGTAGTGGGGGGGGGAGGGGGTGTTATTAAGATAGTGGTAGGTACCTAGATGTAATGGCTAAGACCATGGTAGTCTTACACGTTAAACATTGACACTGTAATCTGTTATATTCCAGGGGACTGAAGCCTCAGTCTGGGAAAGTTTCAAATAGGAAATAAGACATGCAGAAGTCAGACTAAGTGTAATAAATTCTCAAGGAAGTTTTTAAAAGAGCCAAAAAGGACAAGGTGCCCATCTACACTAGAAAGCTGACTCATTGCAACACTTGTCAGTAAGAGGTGCACTGAAAATAGTTGACTTGCTAGTATAAGAAGGACAGCCATTTCAAGGATCTTGGGGGGGAAAAAACATGATTGATTTAAACAGTGCTGAAAGAGGGATAGATCCATTTATGCTAGCAGTCAAATTAGTTTTATTGTTGGTCCAGAGGGACACAGAGCTAAGAGTTGTCAGCAGCAGGTCAATTTTTTAACTGTAGTTAGGGCTACAAATTCACATCCATTTAAATATTTCTAGAAGTTCTTAAACCTAATAAGAATGCGTAACAGACAATCCAGACCCAATCCCCATCTTGGATGTATTGTGTGACTAATCTGACTGCTCAGCAAATAAACCAACCATACTGCTACAAGGGAGAAGAAATTAGGAGAATGAAAATTCAGCAGCAGGAAGAGAACAGTTCCCAGGGCTCTGTATATAAACAGATGGAGTGAATCTGGAAAAGGGTCAACTTGAAGCGGTTGCAAAGAATCCACAACAGTGACTAGAATGTGTGGAACAGGAAGAAGAGTAATAGATAATACCAGGTGGGCAATCTTCTAGAGTTACTTTATAAACTCAGGCAGATTTTTTTTTTTCATTAAATCAGGAAGATCTATTCAAATACTCTCAGCGTCTATGGATATTGCTCAGGATTGTTCTCACTATGGACACAAACCAGCTAATCTGCACAGTCTCCACAGTGAAAGAGTCAACATTAGGCTTATGTTCAGAAATTACAAGCAAAGTAGCAAACCTATTCTAAAGTGTAACTATGTAATTTGCCTTTCCCATTTTGCAAACACTGGTGTTGTTTTCTTCCTTTTCAGCAACAGCAGAGTTACTTAAGTGATACTGAAAATAGGGCAAGTTTGTTTTTGCAGCAGTAGAGACAAATCAAACATAAGGTGACAACAAAAATGAGGACTTGTCCTATTTAGTTATAAGAACATTAGGATAATAATAAAAGAGGCCATCCCCAGATCATTCTAAGATTCTATGTATAGGAGGGTGGGAAAGCCACAGGACTCTGTCACTTCAACAATGGCTGAATTTATTATTCCCGTTCGCCAATTTAATTTAGATTATGGACCAAATTTAGCTTTTTGTAAGTGGATACAACTCACAAATTTAAATGGGCATTTCACTCATTTATACCAAAGCTTAATTTCAGCTTACTAGCCAAATTCTCCCCTTAGTACATAAGGGAGGACAAAGCATCAACTTCAACAAAAGAAAAAAAGGTACTCTTTATCTAAGGTAGAATTCAACCCTTGTGGTTTGTGTTAAAGGAGGTGCCATTAAAAAAAAAACCAAACACCATTAAAAAAACCCATACACTCCACAGAGGTAGTACAATAAGGTCAGTTTCACTAATGCACCTTCTGGCATCAAAGCCCCTCTGTTTCAATCCAGATCACCAGCATTCTGTAACTAAGTTTACATCTACATATCTGATCTGCTCTCTTCCTACACATTATACTGATCCCCTCTTCCACCAAAAGCTCTCTAAACTACCCATTGTCTTTCACTTACTCCTAAAAGAGTGAGACACATCAAGCACTATTTTTGAACAGCTTCCCAATTGAAAACAAGGAGTACTTGTGGCACCTTAGAGACTAACCAATTTATTTCAGCAATTAACATTCAAACCACCCGTCCTTCTTCAAGTCACTCTGAAAGACCCACCTTTCCCACAATGCTTGTGTGCAGTAAGTACAGGTTTGAAAAATACATTTACCAGTAACAAGTGGGAAGCTTCCCATATGTGTGCAGGATTGTTTCTAACTTTTATAATTGTGAAGGTAACCTTCCAGAAGAGAATCAAATGTAAATAGATGGAGTTGTTTTCTCCAATCTGCAGACAGCTTCAGTGTCTGCTATTCCGTTTTGCCAAGCAGCAGGGGTGTGATATTTATAAGACATTGGATAGATTTATGGCTCCTAGTCAGAAACCTGGGGGCAGGAGTGAAACTGTTTCTTGTTTATTTCATGCTCCTGCAGAAGTCTACAAAGAACAGCAGACACAAGGTATCCAGTTATTCACAAGGAGAAAGCTTAGAACAGATAGGGACATGTATTAAAATGAAGGTACCTGAAAGCAATGTCCTACAACAACTGCAACAAAAAGTTTAACACTGGAGCTGTTCAAGACAAACCCTCATCTCTGTCAAAGAAGAGAGATTGGCAACATGAACTCACTGGTCCTGAAGTTAAAGGACACGTTTTGCTTCTCTCCAAAGTCTTTCAGTGCTAAGTGCAAAGTAAAGGTTGGGAATAGGACAGAAGTAACCACACTAGCCCCAGAGTTGCTTATAACATTAGGATCAACACAGCAACTGTGAAAGTTAAGTAGCTTTCTAGTGAAGTGTTAATGTAACACTTGGCCAAGTGGACCTCTCTCTTCCTACAGATATTTAATTTTTGAGCCTGTTATTAGTGTCACAACTTCCAAAGATTAACTCCATAACTTTTTGTATTTTAGGGATCATTGCATGACCAGAAGTACAGCCAGCCCTAAAACAGGGGTCCTCAAGCTTTTTCACAATGTGGCAGAAAGTCAGTCCCACAGAAACCTTCCTACCCATTCCTCATCATCTATATCTGTGTGGACTATCTTCCCTCCCACTCACCATCACGTGACATCTGTGGCAACTAAAATAGGAAAGTAGTTTATTTTAACCTGTCTTCCAGATGCCAAATCACATAGAAGTAATGAAAACCAAACCAGCATCCTGTAAGCAACCAGTTCTCTGAAGATCAGCACCACACACAATGGTCAACAGATGGAGACTTGCAGTCTTAAAGATCACTTCTCTTTAAGCTTAATTATTGCCCCACATATTCTTAACATCTTACATAGTCTGAATTTCTCCTCTGTCAAAAATAGCTTAAAATGAAAGTGAAAACCCCCTAAGATCCTTTAATGGGTTCTGCATGCCTCTCCAATTTTTCAAGTCTTGTAGGATACTCCCAAGGCATCATTTGCAACCAAGGTTCTGCTTTTATTACCTGAAAGCTCTTTACAGGAAGCTTGTGAATGCCACCTCATACTTTCTAACATCTAAATAGCAATTAGCCTCCATAGGTGACAATGCATGCTATATTAAGACTGTTTTATTACTAAAAGATTTGCAGGACTGACGTATTATCTCTGGAACTTTTCCTACTAGTTTCACTAGTAAACAGGATGAAAAGTTCAAAGAAAGAACAGACTAAGTCAATTCTTACAATTCAGCACTATCAAAAAAAAATGAAAGCCTCCTAATCAACTGAAGAAAGTTTTGCAAGACTAGTTTGGTTTTGGATTGATAAGACATTTATAACTGCAAATCCCCAAATTCATCTGCAGATATGAAAGACATACCCTCCCTAGAAACTCCTGGCTGGACAAGTTCCTATAATACAGAGGAATTGACATATAAAGGATGCCAAGGAAAGGGGTATGTCTACAGACTTCACAGGTAGTTTACAGGCAAGAGAGGGGAGAAAAGGCGTGACAAATGGAGAATTTTCTGTAATACTTATTAATCCAATGTGTGCCTCAGTCTCCCTCTGCACTTTATTGTAAATAATGTTTAAGGCTCCTGGTCAGACAGTATAGGAGGCACGAAGTAGGGTGTCACCTGGTTGTCTGGATGGAATGAACAGGGTCATAAAACAACTGGCTGAAATGGACCTTGAATCAGAGCAACCACAAGACAAAGATGTGCAATGACTGAACCATTAACACCAAACAGCAGAAAACCCTGGAGAGACAGACAAGGGGGAGAGGGAGAGCAAGAGATGGAGTCTATCACAGCTTTGCTGGCTCATCATGTCCACCCAGGTCAAACTAGTGCCTATAGCTTAGATTAGCACAGAGAGGCACAAGTTAAGGACTTTCAGTTTGTGTGTGCCGTGACTAATATGTTACCTTGTTTTGAAACGGCTGCCTATTTCACTGTAAATACTCAGTGAGTGTGTCATACTCTGAAGGGGTACAGTAGAAGCCTGGTGCAGTACTCTGGCTTGGCTGGATTTATTGCAGAGAGCCCATGGAGAGAGACAGGGACAGCTGGTGCCAAGGAACTAGCCTCAGAGTCCTGGAGGCCATGGCCTGCCCAAGTGGAACTCTGTGGGTCCTTGGGGCACAGCACCCTACATGGGCCCCTCCCAGGAGATTGTTTACAGGCTGGGGCATAGACCAGACCCTATGACTCTAGCAGAAGGTTAATATTTCGAGGATTCCAATAGACATAAAGTGTTAAATGGGAAGTGCTGAGAGAACATTATAAAGCTGTGGACAAAACTGCCCAAAGTTTGTTGGGAGATAATGAGGAAGAGACTGTCAAGTAAAAGTTTGGAGTAACACTGAAGAGCAACAGTTAGCTTAAGTTTCTAGTTAAATTTGGCAGCCATGTCTACAGTAGGACTCTCAGTGTATTATACTGTCAAAATGCTCCTAGTCTGGATGCAACTATAATAGCAAAACTGCACTTGATTGGTTTGGCTGCATCTACAGCAAGGACTTTTGACAGTGCAGCTATGTTAGTCAGGGAATCACATTCCAGAGCAACATGACTTTGGCTAACAAAAGTCAACAGTGTAGCTAAAGCCTTAGCTCTATTACCTAAATCTGGCTCTTAAAACCTTGAAGATGCAAATAGTGAAGACATTTGGTTTTGAGATGTTTAGAAACATACAACTTATTTAGCAAAAGTAGTACTGTTTCAGCTTCCAAATGACCTTTCCATAACAAGTGCAAATAGGAACAAGACTAATTTGTCCTAAGCCAGAATGGACACGTTACTGGAAGGACGCCTGCTACTGCTATCTCCATATTTATATGGCTCCCCACCACTTCAGTATCAAAAGATTACTGTTCCAAAAAAGTAGATACCTACTGTTTCAACATGGTTGTACTCTTACAAGTTAAATAAAAAACTTTTCTAAAAGATCATTTAAAACTTTAAATTCTGATAAATTGGTCAGATCAAATCAATTTCCAAAGAGGCTCTCTTTGAAGTATTAAAAAAATAACCACCCCACTAAAGTTTCTCCTGCAGTGGAGGCACTGTTTTGCCCACTATAAAAAAAAGCTACAATATTAGTTGAATGAACCCGTTGAGATTAGACGTGCCCGTTCAGGTTGTTTTCTTCTGTCAGTGTAGTGTGCAGTCAGTCCTTCAGGAAGGACAGGATTATCTGTCCAAATGTACTTGTTTTTGTAGTAGTTTTATGTCATGCTTAATTTCTAGCTCTGAAAATGCCAAATTTTACTTGAACTAGATTAAAGTTTGCACGTTTACAATATTTGCAAGTTTCATCACCATGGCATCTGAGCCTGGAGTTTTACCTAAGTTAAGATATGAACATACAAAAATAGCCTGATAGAAAAGTTCTTCAGACAACCCAAGAGATCAGAGCAGCAGATACCCAGCTTTTATTTTACAGCTCTCAAAGGTGCAACAGAAAAAGTGAAGTAAGATCTCCCTAATCCAAGAACTATAGACTGTTGAATCAGACCAGAGTAATAAATAATACCTAGTTAGAACTCTTTGGCTGTGTAGCAAGTTCTACGTTACTAAGTGAGAAACTGGAGTCCATTACCAATCCTGACCTCTTGACACCTGCAAGAGGAGCAATGAGAAATAAGGGGAACTTCAACCATGTCACTCAGTAAAAATTTCTCAAGATGAATAATGAGAAACACCCGCAGGCTTCAAGTCAATGACTGGATATTCCTCAGCAATGGAAGAGGGCTGGGTACTGTTCAGGGAGAGTAAAGAGAATCTTATTACATGATCTGCAGGATGTCAACTATCTTGAAGAAATCATGCCCAAAAATTATGGAAACCTACAGCACAAGTCCTCAATGGAAGCAGCAAACAGGAAAAGCAGATAGGGAGAAAAACTCCCAACACAATGGCAGAGACAGCTGAATAAGGTTGTTTCTCTCAGCTGAAGAGACAAGATAGCTATACACTAAGGCAGGGGTTCCCAAACTTGTTCCGTGGCTTGTCCAGGGTAAGGCTGGCCGCAAGATGTTTTGTTTACCAGAAGGTTCGGCCACTCACAGCTCCCACTGGCTTCGGTTTGCCATTTCCGGCCAATGGGAGCTGTAGGAAGCGGTGGCCTGGCCAAGCCATGAAACAAGTCTGGGAACCTCAGCACTAAGGGCATGTCTTCACTAGCAAATGCTGAAGTGCTGCCATGGCAGCACTTTATCATGGCTGTGTAGCTGGGGCACCCAGTGCTGGGAGAGGTCTCCCAGTGCTATAAAAAACCCAGTTGTATGGGCGGAGGGGTTGAGGGTGAATAGCTCCCAGCGCTGGTGCACTATCTACACTAGCACCTTACAGCGCTAAAACTTGCAGTGCTCAAAGAGGTGTTTTTTCACACCACTGAGTAAGAAAGTTGCAGCACTATAAAGTGCCAGTGTAGACAAGCCCCAAGATGCCCAGCAACGAGGCGTTCTTAGTAAGTCTCCCCTCTAGTATTCAGTAACTTTGTTCTATATCTGTCTTGCTGAGACAGCACCAAAAAAAAAAAAAAAACCCAGAGCAAATGCAAATTTAATCACATTACTGCTATGTATTGAGGGAAAAAAAAGAAATTCTGGAAAATGTAACTTTTCCTAAATGTGCCCTTTGAATGCAATTTAGATGCATTCTGGAAAGAATATATGCAAGTTACTGAGCTAGGCCAAAGCAAACTGATTTTTCATCATGGCTAAGAAAGCAAGAGTGACTTGTGCTGTAAGAATAAAACCTGAAACAAGGCCAACATTAGAAGCAAATGGAAAAGAGGGGGAGAGGAGAGGGGAAAAAAGGACAGACAAAATGTGGTCAACTTTGGAACAAGTAGGCTAAATTCTAATGCTAGATATGAGAGCTCCAAATGCTTGTGGGTCACTACTTACAGACTGCCTTGCCTCCCCTCCCCCTCCTGCATGTTTACAAAGCTAAGGGCCATGAAAACCTTAAAGAAATGTTAGGCTGAGGGACTGAATCCTCCTTCATCAGCACAACATACAGGAGCTACCCCTAATGAGAACTCCTAAATGATCATCAGCTGTCTCCCCCTCCGGAGACACCCTCCAACCCTAGTCTAGTTCACACACTGCCACCCTCCCCCAACACCTAGAGCTGTCACCCAGCGGATTTCTTGCTTAATCCCCCTCCCCGCCGGCCTTCCAGCAAGCTACCCCTCAAACTCTGCCAGATCCTCAGGCCTAACCTTCCCCCAGCCAATAAACAACTCATTTTCCTGCCAAATTCCCCCTGCCTAACACACACGGGGCCACAAACGCCCTCCCTTCCAAACTCTCCAGCAGGGCCCCACCTCCTTCAGATGCGGCAGCTCGGAGACGTTTTACAAGCAGTCCCCCTGCAGCCAAAACAGAGCGGTTCCACGGATTGATAGCCTGTGAGCCCGGAGCTCCGGCTCGGTGCAGCTCCTAGAGCTCGGCTCCGAGGCCAGAAAGAGGCGAGCAGGCCGCCCGCCCGGCATTGTTTATTCTCGTAGTCTCCTCCGCCTCCTCCCGGACGCTAGGCCCCGCCATCACTACGGGACGGGCAATTATCCCCCGCCCCCACCCCGCTTCCCTTGTCCACGACAGACCAAATCAGACACTTACCCGGGCGGCAGCGACCCGGCTCAGCTGCAACAGCGGGCGGGGCGCTTCATCCCAGACCAGGAAGCAGGCACCTCCTCCTCCAGGGCGGAGCGCAGAACGCTGCAGCCGACGCCACCAGTCCCCGCCTCTCCTCGCCCCCGAGAGGGAGGCATCCCCTTCCATGTGTCAGACAAAGGCGCTCGGAGTAGTTAGGACCTTACGGGTCCCATTCTATGTTCCCTTCTCCCAGCGTCTTCAGAGGTCAGCGGAATCTCCCGCAGCCTCATGGCGTCCAGCTTCTCTACAGCTGTCCACAGAGCACATGGATCCATAGTTCCAGAGGCACCAGGTCTCCTCCGGCCCTTCAACACTCATTTCCTTCCTGAGCCACAACTGAGGTGTCCTCTTTGGAGGGTCTGGATTCCTCTGCTCGGAAGTTAAAGAGTGAATGCTTGGCTCCTGTGGGAGAGGATGTGCTGTTCCAAGTCACTTGTCTCCTTTGGCAGGCCAGACACCCTTCAACACTTTAGGCATATCTAAGCCAATCACTGAAGTAGATAAGCACCAACATGCAGTCAGTGAGCCACCAGGCTGGCCCTTGAAATGCACACTTTTCATGGGTAACAATAGCACCTAGCTCCTATATAGTACTTCACAAAGAGGGCAGTATCATCCCCATTTTACAGATATGGAAATGAGAAGTGAAGCAACCTGCCCAAGGTTAAAATAGATCAGTGGCAAGGCTGGGAATAGAAGCCAGGTCTCCTAGTCCTGGTCCTAGTCCATTACTTCTGAATTCTGACACCAAATCACAGCATTTTTATCTGCAGGACCCTAGCCCAATGACTAATAGTTATTGTAATATTTAGGCTTCTTAGTACTTGCATACAGTGCTAACAGGAATAGCTGGCAGATTCTCTCTCAAAAGTGATTTTGTAGCAAGTACTAACTGGAGGAGTTTAATCATAGAAATGTAGGACTGGAAGGGATCTTGCTCAATCACCTAGCCCAGTTCCCTGCGCTGAGGCAGAACTAAATATTCTCTAGACCGGGGTGCCCAACCTATGGCCTGTATGTCACCAACTAGAGTATTTCATAAGGCCCTTGACATGCTTCAACACAATATATTAATGGCCAGTTCATTAGCATTTTGTCATATTTACATCATTTAGTTTACACAAGGAAATATGTGGAATCTGTTTGGCAAACACAAGGTTGTGTTTAGGTTTATGTGGTCCTCCTATGTAATAAGATTGGGCATCATTGATCTAGAACAGAGTTTTCCAAACAATGGTGTTCCGCACGATGTGAATAGATGTTCCATCAAAGAATCGTAATTAAAAAAGGGTCTTTATTTTTTTAAATTAGGCGTATTGGAAGCCTAGTTTACAACTCTTTTTGAATGACTATAATTTATAAAATAAAATATATTTGAGCACAACACAATTTTTTATCTGAAAACCAAATGACTACAAAATAATATTATAAAAGTTCTGTAAATATATACCAGGCTAAAAAGTGTTCTGTGGCCAAAAAAGTTTGGGAAACACTGATCTAGAACATCTGTAACAGGTATTTGGGGGGATTTATTATTTATTTTTTAAAAAAAACTTGTCAAGTCCTCAGTGGATAAGGAAGATAATTTGTTATCCTCCTCTTTATAACAAACTTTTACATACTTGAAGACTTATCAGGTTCCCAGTCATTTTTCTTTCCTTATTTAGAATTCACCATTGGCTATAGAGAAGGAACAGAGGTAGCAGTGACAGGCTGGAGCTGTGGGACATTAAAGATAGTAACCCGTGAGAAGATCATACTTTCAGCTAGTACTCTAATACAAGACGTCCACTTACAGCTATCCTTTGGAGAAGATCAGCAACACTTCTAATTTGTTGATTGATGTTTTGAGATGCATTTTCTTGACTCTTCTAAACTACTGTATCCCTTTCAGTAGTACAATTTGTCTTGCATACCCCCAAGTTGCACCTCACTTAAATATTACTTGCTTACAAAAATGAGACAAGTGTCAGAGCACACTAAAAAATGCTTACTTTCTCATTTTTACCACACAATTATAAAATACATTAACTGAAATATAAATATTGTACTTACATTTCAGTGAACAGAACAGTATAAACAAGTAATTGTATGACATTTTTGTCTGTACTGACTTCAGTAGTCCTTTTTATGTAGCCTGTAGTTGTGAAACTAAGCGAATATCGAAACTGGGGTCTTCAAACTTTCCCCCCGTGGCACCTTGCCGCGGAGGGAAAAGTCTGGCGGCCCCCGGGGCGGGTATGTCTGCCAAAATGCCACCGCAGAAAGCGGAAGTTTCTGGTGAGGGCGGCATTTTGGCAGTACCAATATAGCCTGCTCAGGAGTTCTGCGGTCTCCCGGGCGGGATTGGCAGCGGTGCCAGGGTCTTGCGCACCCCAGTTTGATGGCCACTGACCTAGATGATTTGATGTACTCCCAGAAGACCTCTGCATACCGGTAGGGGTACATGTACCCCTCATTAAGAATGTACACCTGTTCTAGAATAATTGTCATTTATGACAAAACCTGGTACAATAGAAGCCGTGGTGAAGAGTTTCCTCTTGAGAACAGTACTGAAACAAGTAATCTGCCCTTTCAGCCTTCTGCTCAGCTAGCCTGAAGAAATAAGTCTGCTCTGGGCACTGGCGTATCAAAACTGCTCAGGGAACTGATCTCTGAAGATATCTTTCCACTATTACACCTGCCTCCTGAGGAATCAACAGCACACATTTTCTTCTGTCAAACGTTTTTCATTCACTGTAGCCAAACTGCAGAAGTAATTGTTCCAGTGATACCTTGCTTCAAGTTCACAATCCCAACTCAAAAGACAAGAATCTTTGCCGCAACTCACTTCAAGAGACTTCTTCGGTTGGATGGTCAACCAGAGAACATTGCTTTTTCATATATGGTCCAGACAGGATTAAATTTCGATGCAATCATACTAGATTTCCCTGCAGCACACATCTGAACCCACCACAATCTCCCCTTGTGAGAAAATATCATGGGGAGTGCTGTTCCTACTACACTGTACAATGCCTGCAAAGTTGATGCAAATCTAACCAGTTTCATTCCACTATGGAAGGGCAACAGCCATTCAGTCCTTAAGGAAGGAACAGAACTTCCAGTAGTACATCAGTTGTTTCAATGTTAAAAAAAAAAAATTAAAAAATTTAATATTCTATAAAGTTAGGAACACAGGAAATTCAGAGTTAAAAACAACCTACCCTGAATCTCCACTGTTAATGATGCCCCAAAGGAGTGTGGAAATCAGAGGAACACTGCAACCGTATTTTTCTGTAATATGCAGCTTTATTTTAGCCTGTGACCAGAACTTTGAATTCCATAACCATATTTGATGGCACCACTTTATGGCTCTTTAATCATACATGAATGAATCTTACAGAGTCCTGCAAAACAGTTAACAGAGTAACCATTTATTTTCCATTTTTCATTATAAGACCAATCCTAAACAACTCAGCACCTCAAAGGACTGAATGCTGTTCTTCCATCAAAGTGATGAACTCCCCCCTCTTCCACTCCTACACACATAATTATCATGTCTTCCCAAACATATCACATACCTAGACCATAGAGCTATAGCACGTAGACAGCAAAAGTTCGCATGGAAATAAGTAACATTTCAAAAAGTTTAAAATGTTACTCTATGGCAGTGGTTCCCAAACTGGGTTCCTGAACCCCTGAGGGTTCACAAAATGTTACAGGAGAGTCTCGGGAAAAACCCCCTAATGGCAGACAGAGCTCTCCCTAGGGACCCCAGGCAGCACGGGGCCAGCAGCCCTAAGCCCCTGGGCTTCCAAGAGCTAAGCAGATCAAAGCAGGCGTGTCTATTACACTGAGGAGATTTAAACTTCAAGACTCCTTACAAGAAATGGAAAGGGAGGTGGATATCTTTTGCTGCTTTTAAAATTAAAAGGCAGCTAGTATTGTTTTTGAAATTATTATGAAGAACAAGTTTAAGCTTGGTTGCAATGTTTGGTGTTTGCCTGGACTGCTGAAGACCTGAATGCTTGCGCAGAAAGAACTCTGAGTTGGGTTCTTAAATACCTTCATGCTGTTTCACATCTGATACTCCTTGATGAAACATACGAGCCTTGTCAAACAGGCTTTTTCAAAGTAATACAAGCTATGAAAGTGAGATCTTGGAATAGTGTTGCTGTTTTCATAATGTAATAAAAATATTGTAATGACATATAATAATAAATAGTGTGTAATAAACATGTCAAACATTTTATATTTCCAAGATCACTACTTTTATAAATTATACTCGGATAAAGGAGAAAATCCCTGGAAATACTCATTGTTAGGAGGGGGTTTGCGAGATTTGACATTTTAGTGAAAGGGGTTTACAGGTTGTTAAAGTTTGGGAACCATTGCTCCATGGAGTACAAACTTGTTGTTCCAACAAAAAAGAAAGATAGGATTCTTGAATCTCTCCGGGGAAGAGAAGGTAGTTTGACTACCTTCTCTGGTTTTCCATACTTCAGAAATCCAGCTCTTCAAGTTTAACCTGAATTGTGTGCACACACATGCATCCATCTCTCTCACACACACCCCTGTTCATATTGGAACTCCCATCTACTGTTCTAAACTTCCCATTTTTCTGAGAATTTTCATCAAACTACTAATTGCAAGTTTAAGGTCCTCTGTTTTGAGCCACATTAGTGCAATGACCACTGCTTTTTCTGGCCTTTTCCTCAATATAACATGTTCTTTGAATGTAACCCAAGTGTTTTAATTTCACTGCAACTCCATTTATTTTTAAAAAAACATTTTCAAATTTTAAAGAGGGGAGCTACCTGTGCTGAAAGGATAAAAACCTCAAACAAGGCCAAACATGGCAATAGAAAGGATGTGGGGGGAGGGGAGGGAGGGAAATAGGAGAATTAGATCATCTTTTGAATTTATATGATCAGCTGCTCCAGTGTTAGAGCTTATATTCACTACTCTAAAAAAACACATTTAAAAAGGACACACTGGCAGATAAATTTCCATAGCCTGCAAAGACAAATGCCCTAATTAAGTTAGTAGAGCTGATACCATGTGATCTATCATGAGGGAGTTCCCCTATAGCAGACAATCCAAAATTCAAAGTTGCATTTTTTTTTTCTGAAAATTAGATAGCTAATAACAAAAAAAAATTTGCTCAACATTTGCAATTCTGAAGACTAGAGTAAGCAATTGTGGAAACAAGCCACATTTTAACAAGATAAACAGAGCACCATCTCCAGTCACAGCCCATTTCAAACCCTATTTACACCTCTGTACACAAACAAAAGTCAGAATCAAGAAAGGAGAGAACGTAGCATAATGAGACAGTCTATACATGGATTAAAATATGCTCCAATCTAGCACTGTAAATACACTCCATGAGAAATATATGGCAGAATGATTTGCTTGCAGGGGTAGCATCCAGTCTCAGCTTGTTATGTGCACACAAGCAAAGTTACATGGTCTGTTCTCATCTGCTGCAACATATCAAAACTGTGCAACATTTTCAATTGTCATGACAGCCAGATTCAGCCAAAGTAAAACTTGCAAAAGGTAATAGTCAGCCTCGCTTATTAGCTGGTGCTGTGATAAGTCACAAGATATCTTTCTACTTAGCAAGAACACCAAAAGATTTGACAGAAATAAGATTATTATTTGCAGGGGTTATCTTGTGACTCACACCACCAAAAAGTCAGTAGGAAACTAATTTTGAAGCTAGATCACCAGAGTCAAAACATCTTAAGTCTAAGTATTGAGAGCCGTAAAGAACCAACTGAGTTCCAAGAGTTGTGCTTCAAGAGAGAACTCAGCTCACAACACATACCTTTTTTTCAAATCACTTCCAGAGGCAGGAATTGTCAAGCATCATATAAACTGGTTTCCACCTAGGAAGTCTGACCTGATCTCATTTCTACAACAAAAGCTCAAGCGATCATTTTCCGAATTATTTGTTAGGAAGTCTTTGAGGTGCTAATAAAACTCAGCATACTGGGGTAGCCGATAACCTACACAGTGAACCAAAAAGTACTTTGAATGCTGCCAGGCAACAAGAGCCCGATGCCCTACACCTTAGCTCAGAGAGCCCCAACTGTCAACTGAGTCCCGCAATGACAACTCACGGTAAGTCCAAGGGCTGCCTCCGACACCTTTTCAAGTAGCGCATATTTCAACCATCAGCTGCGCTAACACAGAGGTGCGAGTACCGTGGAGCACGGCGGCTTCAGATCTGGAACCGCTCGTCTCCGCAGGCCACGCGCTTGGCCCCACCTAGCGTTGGCAGGCGCCTAATGCGGGTGTCCTACGTTCCCCACGGGCGCCCGCGCAGACTCGCCGCACGGTCTCTCCGGGGAAAGGTCGCTGTCGGCCAGGTCGCTTGGTTCGCGGCTCAGCACGTTCGCGGCCTACGACAGTTCCCCCATCGCCGCAGGGCCGGGTGCCGGCAGGGCCCCAGCTCTGGCTCCCGGGAGAGTCCCAAGGGGAGGGGTTTATTTTTCCAGCTCCCCACCCCCGCGCCGGGGTAGATGGGCCTCGAGACCCCGCGCCGGGCCCGCGCGCCCAAGCGGGACGTTAAACTGTCCGCTCCCTTCACAGCCCCGGCCCCTGTTGGGCGGGAGGAGGGAAACGCCACCGCCGAGCAGGAGCCTCATGACACGGGCGGGGAGGCCCCGGGCTAGGCGTGTAAATCCGGCCGGGGGGGGGGGGAAATACTGGCGACACTCACCTGAGCCGCTGCGGCGAACCCCAGGCCGCTCCTCAGCGGGGTTTGAAATCACTAACGCCCCCCACACCTCGCACTGTCCTGAGCACCCATTGGTTGCTCCCGGCCCCGCCCATACCCTCAACCTGACATCTCATTGGGTAGTTTGAATCCGGTAGCGTCACGTACCGTCCCCGTTCTTTAAAGGGGCAGCTCCAGGCCACGCCGCTGCGTCTAGCGTCGGAAACTCCCACAGCCTGTTCTCCCGCCAGAGCGGGGCAAATCCCCGCCCACCTCGCTGCCGGCGGGTGCCGGGCTGTGCCCTGCTTGGTAGCCAGCGCCGGAGCTGACTCTGGCAATGGCAGGAAGGCGCCAGGGTGGGGAACCAGGGGCCGCGTTGCGCCTCTCGCCGCTGTACTGACAGAGGGACGAGGGAACGTGTGGAGCGCGGGGAAGGCAACACGTGACACTAATGAAATGATACTTTTTATAGGACGCGTAATTGGCCTGCGGAACTCACCGTCACAAGAACCCGTCTGACGTCTAGCAGGATTCAAGACCTGGTTGCTAGTTCGATGCCCACTGAACATCCCTGTTCGATTAGAGATGATAAACCTATACAGGGGCCACATCCACCGCTTACTTCAGGAGGGGAGCAAGGTGCTAATTAACTGGTAGATGAAGAAAAAGCTTTGGCTGACAATAATTTGATAATTGCCCACTTCATGTTTTCATAAGTCTTCCTCTGAGACAAAATACTGGACTTGATGGACCACACCTCTGAACTACTATAGAAATTCCTATCTAAAGTGATGAAAAAGTAATATAGTTTTACCTGGGGCTTTTAGTTTTGCCAGCCACTCGTTAACCGTCATGGCCTATCCACCACAGAGTGCATTATTGATTAGACAATAAAGATACAAAACCCATAAGGAAAATAACAGCTGAAGAATAAGCAAGGAAAATACAAAAAGTAACAAATTCCTCTCTTCTTTAAACATGCCATTCCTGGAATCTGGCACTGAAAAGAAGCCATGGAAGGTAGATGTAGGATGCAAATGGCAAAAAGCCCTGATAGTGGGGCTTTTTTTTAATAGGGGCTACTATTACCCTGAAACTCCTGTTCTGATTTTTCACACTTGCTGTCTAGTCACCATAGTGAAGGGCCAGGGATTTAAATTTCTGACCTAGGACAGCAGAGTGATATGTTCACTGATCGTCTGCAGACTTTGCTTTTTCTTAGTAGGAAAACAGTCAAAAAATGAAATCTATAAAAGGAACCAGTCAACAAATGAAGACTTGTCTGCAGGAGACAAAACTTTCACAGAAGTTGGATCACGTCTGGAATTTACTTCAAGATAAATAAAAATGACCACTAACCTTGCTGCAGGTGGAACTAACTGTAGGGAAGGCTGGTCTTCCAAAGCAGACCACAACAGAGTAATTCAGTGTGGGTATGGCAGCTGGGTGTGCCTGAGTCATCACCTTTTTATTTTTTAATGGGGCAGTGGCAGTTGCCTCTGGCTCCGATTTCTGAAACAAGTTCTCTCTATTGCCAAAACAGAGATCAAGGCCCAATCCTAAATTGGCAGGGTTCGGGAATTATGCACAGAATGCACCTAACTCCAGGGAAGGGTGGAAAGACAGACCCTCCTGTCACAGATGAAGGAGTTACTGCAGCATACGGAAGCCTGAAAGGAGATCCATTCCTCTTTGACAAAAGGCAGGTGGACTTTAACTTAGTTTTCTCAAAATAACCCTCACAACCATCAGCATCCTTATATTTTGTATATAAAAATATATATACAGAACTTTAACCTGTTGCTGGTGACAGGATTGAAAAGAAGGGCTTTTCTTTTTGTATTTTCTTTTCAGAAGAGGTACTCCGCTATCACTATGTCAACCACCGTGTAAATTCCTAGACAGAGGAGTCAACGGATCTAGGTGTTTATACTGTACTCCGCAGTGCAGTGTTCAAGCATCTTAAGGCCCAATCTCATCTCATGGGGGAGCCTAATATCGTAAACTAGAAGAAGTGGGGAGCCTAATATTGTTGTAAGTGAGAAGAAGTGGTTTTCTGATGGCTTTCCAATTGCGGTATTAAATGCAGACATCTAGGGTTAATGGAAATGGTTATGGTAGGAGTTTAAATGTTCCTAAGTCAAGAAATGCACCAGTTTAATGTTCCCATGGGAACTAACTGCCCCACAGGTTTATGTAACTACATTTCATTCTGGCAGCCATCCTTGGACTGAAACTCCTATTAGTGAGTCTAGGTTCTACTGTACCTA
This sequence comes from Dermatemys mawii, assembly GCA_007922305.1. Taxonomy (NCBI): domain Eukaryota; kingdom Metazoa; phylum Chordata; order Testudines; family Dermatemydidae; genus Dermatemys; species Dermatemys mawii. Next base: position 34,519,759 of record ML677332.1, read on the forward strand.
TCTGAAAATAAGATGATGAAGAATTGTGACATCTTAGAGACTAACCAGTTTATTTCAGCATAAGCTTCCATGGGCTATAGCCCACTTCATTGGATGCATAGAATGGAACAGAAGTAAGATGTATTTATAAAAATACATCTTAAACTTGTACCTATCTGAGGATATCAGGGCAGCATATACTTTAGTAGTTAGGCCTGTTAAATGAGACTTTAAGATATACTACCATGCAATGTGATAAGTTAGCATTATGATGAGCCTTCTGTATTGTGACCAACCCAATTGCCTTCTATGATGAGATAACTGGTGTTGTGGATATGGGGAAAGCGGTGGATGTGATATATCTTGACTTTAGCAAAACTTTTGATAGTCTACCACAGTATTCTTGTCAGCAAGTTAAAGTATGGATTGGATGAATGGACTATAAGGTGGATAAAAAGCTGGCTAGATCGTTGGGCTCAACGGCTCGATATCTAGTGGCAGCCGGTATCAAGCGGAGTGTCCCAGAGGTTGATTTTATTCCACATCTTCGTTAATGATCTGGATCATAGGAGCTGAATCAGTGGGTGCTCTGAGGCTGGAGCACCCATTGAGAAAAATTAGTGGGTGCTCTGCACCACCAGCAGCCAAGCTCCTTGCCCCACCACCCCGCTTCAATTCCGCCTCCTCCTTCCCTCCCTCCCTGTGCTTGCCACCACCAAGCAGCTGTAGCATGCTCTGGGAGGGAGGGGGGGAGGAGCAGGAACATGGCATGCTAAAGGGAGGTGGCAGGGCTGGGGTGGGGATTTGGGGAAGGCATTGATAGGGGCAGGGAGGGGGTGGGGACTTTGGGAAGGGGTTGGAATGGCTGTGGCAGGGGAGAAGTCAGGGCAGAGGAGGTCTAGTACCCATCAGCACCAGAGGAAGTTGGTACCTATGAACTGGATGATGGGATGGATTGCACCCTCAGCAACTTCATGGATTACACTAAGCTGGGAGGAGAGGTAGAGGTGTTGGAGCGCAGGTATAGGGTCCAGAGTGACCTAGAAAAATTGGAAGATTGGGCCAAAAGAAATCTGATATGGTTCAAAGACAAGTGCAGAGTCCTTCGCTCAGGATGGGAGAATCCTATGCACTGCTACAGGCTGTGGGCCAACTGGGTAAGCAGCAGTTCTGCAGAAGAGGACCTGGGGATTACAGTGGCTGAGAAATTGATCCACTGAATATGAGTCAGCAGTATGCCCTTGTTGCCAAGAAGGCAAACAGCATATTGGGTTGCATTAGTAGGAGCATTGCCAACCGATCGAGGGAAGTGATTATTCCCCCTCAGGCACTGGGGAGGCCACATCTGGAGTACTGTGTCCAATTTTGGGGCCCCCACTACAGAAGGGATGTGGACAAATTGGGGAGAGTCCAGCAGAGGACAATGGTTAGGGGGCTCGGGGCACATGACTGAGAAAACTGGGCTTAGTCTACAGAAGAGAAGAGTGAGGGGGAATTTGATAGCAGCCTTCAACTACCTGAAGGGGGTTCCAAAGAGGATGGATCTAGGCTGTTCTCAATAGTGGCAGATGACAGAACAAGGAACAATGATCTCAAGTTGCAGTGGGAGAGGGCTAGGTTGGATATAAAGAAAAACTATTTCACTAGCAGGGTGGTGAAGTATTGGAATGGGTTACCTAAGAAGGTGGTAGAATCTCCGTCCTTAGAGGTTTTTAAGGCCCAACTTGACAAAACCTGGGCTGGGATGATTTAGTTGGATTTGGTCCTGCTTTGAGCAGGAGGTTGGACTAGATGACCGCTGGAGATCTCTTCCAAACCTAATCTATGATTCTATGACTTCTTACTGTTCAAAGCCATAACCTTAAGATTAAATTTACAATTTCTGCATTTAACTTTCCTATTTGTTTTGTTCTAAGAAATCAGAAATGTAAAATGAATAAATAGACTGCAATTTGTCCTATTGATCTAAGTGAGTATATGTGTAAGATGTGATACACACACACACCTCTGGAGTCTCCCCAGGACAAATTCAAACTTTTAAACAGTCCACCTTATGAGAGTTTACAGAAAAAAATAAAACTTCTGAGGGCAGAGTCCAAGATAGTAGGGGCTAAAACTCTCTATGAATGTTTTGCAGAGGAACAAGCATGCGTACATGGAATCAGAATAGAAAGTGACTTGTACTCATTGACATTATAACAAAAGGGAATTCAGGGTGTTGCAATTATTCAGCCTTCTTTCCCCCAATGAATTTTACTTCCTACCCTATGCTTAAGAGAAAATCAACCCTGCTGGCCAAGGCTCCCTTGTCATCCCCTGCATGTGTTTTGGAGTTTCATGGCAGTCCCAGCTCAGGCCATTCATCACCCCATTGATTTTGTTATGTAGTTGGGGACATCTGTACTCCCCCTTTTAGGATAATCTGTCAGTGCCCTAAGAATAGTTGACTCCCCTTGAGTCTACTCTCCTTTTAGCAGAGTGGATCTCCTCTCAGGCCTCCTTATGCTGCAGAAACTCCTCCATCTGTGACAGGAGGTTCTGTCTTCCCACCCTTCCCAGGAGTTAAGGGCATTCTGTACATAGTTCCCAAACCCTGCCGGGTTAGGAAGTGAGTTTGAATCGGGTCTGGCTCTCTGTTGTGGCAGTGGAGAAAACTTGTTTCAGAAATTGGAGCACATGTACCCAAACACAAGTATCACTGCGACATTTAAAAAATAAAAAGGTGAGGCCTCAGGAGCACTCAGCTGCCATGCCCACACTGAATTACCTTCTTGTGGTCTGGTGTGGAAGACCAGCCTTCTTTGCTCTTGTTGCCTGAATACCATACTGGGGCTGGTACAGAGCTGGATCTCTGCACAGAGAAGCTTGATTGTCCTCTTCTTTCAGTTTTAAAATATTATTAAAATCAAAAGGTCCAAATCCCACTTCTCTCAGTAAACTCTGTGAGAGTCAATCCTGTCTTATGGTTACAGCAGGGAGACATGTCTGGAGACTTTGGTTCTGTTTACAACTCTGCCACTACACAACCCCTACCACCAAAAATGACTTTAAAGCATCACAATGCATGAAGTGAAGGCACCAATGAAGAGAGGAGTCCTGCAGCAGCAATAGAAGAGGCAACACTATCCATATATGGCTTACAACAATTTGGTCCCAATATTCTTCAGTAAGACTAGGTCACTAGCCCCTGTTGCCATGTCACACAAAGTGAAGGAAGAATGTGAGCTCTCTGCCTTTGAGCCACAGCTGTCTCTTTCCTGGCAACGAGCCATAGTTCAGGCTTCGCTGCTGAAGAATGTGTGTGTCACAGTCAGCTGGATTATCCACAGAACACTGCTTCCATTTTCATCTCAATCCCTCCAACTGCAGTGATCAGAGGTGAGGTTCTATACAAACAGGGCCTGGAGCGCCTCATCCTCCAGAGGGAGCCAGTATAACATGCATGATTCACAATCCAAAGCCAAGCAGAGTGATTAAGAAAAGCTAAATTTATATTAAATTATCATCTTCTAAAATACTGAACATAGTGGTTAAATAACTCCAGAAAGTCCAATCTCTCCAGTAAGTAATGTTAAAATAATTACACAAGAATGCAGGGAAATCACTGCCCTTAGCTCAGGACAGACAGGAGAGAGGTTTGCTTTTTACATAGTAAATCAGTGCTCAAGAGATCATCCCCCAGTTCTGCCCTTTCTACATTCTGTACAGCCCTCATGCAATAAAGGCCTTTTCCTCCCCAGAATGGGGAAATGCAACGCACCCCCTAGGCAGCATCTCACAGGGGCTGTTTGCTCACATTAAGGAATCTTATGTCTGCTCACATCAGTAGTGGAACTAGGGCTGTAGCTTTCACTGCTCCATCTCCCCAGTGTAGCAGACATATGACCTCTGTCAGGGTTGGAGGGGAAGGGACTGGGGAAGTTTTGAGGGTAACTGTGTGAATGGTGGGGCTGGAATGTACACGTTTCCTTCCTAGGTGTAGGAATGTGCATAGTTTCAGGCAGAGTTTGACCACCGGTAGCTGTTGAAAAGGCTGATTGAGCTTTTCCTTCTATTCTTCATTCTCAACTCAAGCAGCTATTATTTCCATAGGTCCACTGAGTCCCCACTGAGAAGAATGGGTGGGTGTTTCCAGTCCCTCTTCCCCACACACTTCGGATGTTTAATGTGCAGTGCAGAGTGATGCATTCACATAGCTCAACAGGATAGAAGAGAAGTAGGGCTGTTATCCCAGGATGTTAGAGCCTTTTTCCGCACAGGCTAGTTCCCCACCCTGCTTCTACTGCCCTCCCTAACCCCTACACACAGGCTCCCTCCCAACTGGGGTCTTCCTCCTCCACTTGAGCCCTTGCTCTTGCCCCTGTGTGATGCAGCCTGGCTCGCCCAAGTCCATGTTAGTGAGATAGCAAAGCTTTGGCTCCTGCTGCTCTTTGTGCCCACTGAATCCAGACCTGGGAGCCTCAGTCCCAAAGTGTCTGCAGCTAGTACCACACAAAGCAATGGTGGCATCTGGACCAACAACGCCTACACTGGAGCCAAATAAATTAAAATAGAATTTTAAAATATTCTCTGCAAGCAGGAAAATGTCCCATATTAATATGGAAATTCCCAAGCCCCAGCCCTAACTCAGTTCCCACATGAGTACACACCAGTCAGGCCTAATGGTATAAGTTATAGATGGAGTTTTAGGCCTGGCTTGCAAATTTAAGATGAATCCCCCACCCCTTAACTGCAGAGGTATCTCTGGGTGTAAGTAGTAGTATGAGCCTGCTGATAACTGCCACTTTCTCTGGGCAGGGTTTCTGGGATTTGAGCAAAGCAGAAGGGACTCTCCTCTGTTCACTAGATTAAAAAAATATTGGCTGGTTATCCCATCAAAATGACAACTCCTTGCAGCACCCCTAGTGCTAGCTAGGTCCTCCCAACATCATGAATGGAAATGCACATGACCTTTTCACAGCAGGAGGCAACGCTTGGATTGTCACAGGGATCCCTCCTTGGAAACAGAACTGTCCCCAAACACCTGGCTTGGGATTTCATTTTACCTTAGATAAAATTCCTATGAAGGAAATGTGGGGACTAAATCCTCTTTTGGAAGGGGGAGAGTTTTTTTTCCTTTAGATCTGGCAAGTCAAGAGACTATTAAAAGGAGCTTTGGGCCCAGAGGGAGCTAACTCTTCAAATGCTGCCAGGGATGTCTCTCTTGAAGCTCAAATAATTAGATATGTGGGTTTTCCATCCCCTGCCTTCCCTGCTCTCCCCTTCCCTCCTAAAACACAAGGATTTGCAGAGACTAGTTCAAATGTGATTTGGGTTTTCATGAGCCCTATTCCATGTGGGTGCCTATGTCATGCTTGGGTCACCACTCAGCACCCACGCCCAAACACACCCCAAAGCTACTAGGGCCAAGCAGGAAACCAACCAGGCACTGTGTATGGGAGCCAGGTATAAGTGAAAGGCCTCATAGGCTGCAGAGACAGAATAGAACTGGATCCTCATACAGCTGAGGGGAAGAAAAATTATTTGCCAGTAAAAACAATGGAGCTTAAAGCACAGCTCTAGTTGATAAAGGACTATTCAAAAATAGCCCCTCGAGCTCCATGGTTATTTTCTCTGATTCCATGTCAAATGTGCTCAGTTTACTAAGAGAACGGTTTCCCCAATCATCCCATTTCACACATCACTAGTAAAAAAAGGTTCTACCGGCCACAACAGATGCTTAGTGACATCGAGTCAGCCCCATAACCTTCCATAGGTTTGCACAAGTGTAACTGGCTGGCCTTCTGATTGGAATTTATAAACAGCTTTGTGGATATAAAAGAAGGAAAAAAGACTCCAGACTCTCTCCCTTTAAGCTAAGTTTCCCCTCAGTAGGCCTGGGGAGCTAAGAACAGTAAAAATAGATTCTGTTCCCCAGTATGGCAACTCTCACTCCAATATACACTGAAAGCAGTTAGGAGAGTCCTATCTGCATTCAGTTACTTTTATAAGTGGGTAATAGCAACAAGGTGAATAGGAGCAGTGTCCATTGCCAGCAACAGACCCAGTGCTCCAGCACCAGACTTCATCACTCCTGTAGAGATGTGCCAGAAGGTGGGGAAAGTGGCAGTGACATTCTAATGACATCAATCACAAGAAAACAGCAGCTGCTCTCATTATCCCCTTAGAAGTGACCTGCTGCTACATTGTCCCCTCTTTCAGCCCTCCACCAATTCCCCGAAATAGAGAGAGCAGAGCTGGCCTATGAATGAAGTGGGGCAAGAGGTGCTGAGCCTGATGAGAAGCTGGCAATGGAGGAGCTCTGCTCTCCCAGAGGCATGAATTGTGAGCTTGACAGTGCAGGACTCGCAGATTGCCAGAGGGGACAGAATCTGAATTAGACTCAGCCCAGAGGAGTTACTGCAGAAGTTACCATGGCAGCTTCCAGGAAAAGGGAACATATAAATAAATCACAAAACAGTAAGAATGAGCCAAAAGGGTCCCTGGAGTCCATTCCCCCCTGCCACGAGAGAACAGTCTGGCCCCAGCTCCTTGCTGAAAGGCAGTCAGTCTCTGGGCTCCTTGCAATAGGAAGGCTAGTCTCTGGGCTTCTCCCTGCATGGCAGAATGAGTCCTCTCTCATTCATATGAAGCAGGGGCTGGGGAGGAGCTGGGCATCTCCAAGGTAGTGCATGCTTTAGACCTCGCTCTCTGTGGAGGGCTTGCATTGGTGTTTCCAGCCTGTGTCTGGGAGTGAGCCGTGCCGTTCTGGGGTGGCTGCTGCTGTGTTGACACTGCTGCACTCAGACTGCTCCTCCTGCAGCAGCTGCTCAGTTTCGGTGTCATCCAGTGAGCCAGAGCTAGCCTGGATAGAAACAGTGTCAGTCTTCATGCAGACGTGGTCCCGGAGTATCCCTCCCCGGGAGCTTCGTATCTGCTTGAGGTCATCCCACTCAGACTCGTCACCGGACAAGAGGCATATCCCTTCCACAATCTTGATCTTTTCCTTGGTGTAGCAATGATCATGACCAGTCTAGCAGGGAAACAAAATGAAAATACCCAGAGAGCTTCAGTCGCTTCGAGCCAAAGAACAAAGCAGAGGCTGGAATGAGGACAGACAAAGAAGCAAGCAAAGGGAGGGCCCTCAATGAAAAGAGTAGCTGGTTCCTGCCATCAGGGCAGCACAGTCCATTCTAGGCTTCTCCCTCACAATGCTCCTTCCAGCATACCCAAGCCTTTCCCAAGGAATACCCATTCCAGGCTCCTCCAATCTGTGGGAAAAGGTGAGGGAAGATGGCTCTTCTGCTTCACTTGGACAAATGGAGCCAATGCCATTTGAGGGCAGGAATAATGCCAGAGCCAGAGCCTGAACTGGAAGGAGAAACTGGGAAGCAGGCACAGCCAAGAGAGACTAAAGGACAGAAGTAGGCAGGAAATCAGGTAGGAGTTTGCAATGGGATAAGGCTGCTAAAAAGGGTTAATCAGTTTGGGAGCTGCATATGCAATGGCTTTATATCCCAGAGCAGGGAGGGGCAAGTTGCCATCTATACACATCTTGAGACAGCCCATCTGGGCTACTGTATTGGGTCTGAGTACCTCACTGCAACGAAAATAATGGAAGAAGTATAGAGAAGAAGAACAGAAATCAGAGGGCTAGAGGGACAAAGTTATGAGCAGAGATTAAGAGTGAATTCTGTCTAGCTTGGCTCAGTGATGACTTAAGAGGCATGGGGGTAGCCTTCTCATAGGTGTTTGTAAATCCCCCAGAGGAGAGAATTACATGCAACACACATGTGGGTATATCTAAGTAATGGGACTAAGAAAAAATGTGAAAGGTTTAGAGTGAATCTCAGGGAAACCATTCTGACAGTGGGGTATTGGAGGCTGTGAAATACAGAGGAAAGGTTGGGGGGTCTATTTCTTGGGGCATTTAAAACAAAACCACTACAAATTGTCCTATATTGAACAATCCTATCCGGGCCCCTGGAAAAGGGAGTCAATGGTATAACAGGCCTTATCCATCTCCAGGGTCCACAAGAATCATAACAAATTCCCCCAGATAAATTATTTTATTTAAATAGCATAAACTGCAAACCCTTAGCCACACAACCAAAAGAGCTGTGCTAGAAAATGCCCTCTGCATCCCCAGCCCAGAGAGGTAGTTGAGCTAGTTCAAAGGCACAGACACAGACACATGGGAAAGCCAGCCAAGCAGCAATTAGTGCATGATAGTGTTAGAGCCTTTCAGTGCTGCAGGAGTGAGGGAGGTGGGGGTCACTCACACATACGCGCACACACAAAGCAGTGATACCTGAGGTGAGGATGTGAGCAGAAATCAGAAGAAGAAAGATGAGAAGCTATCAGGGGGATGAGAAAGTTGCTGAGGAAACAAAGAGGAGAAACTAAGTGCTACACAATAAAATAGATACAACCCTATACAGGGCCCATACTAATGTCCTAGTCATTAGGATTTTCATTTCCCCTCTCTGTCCTGCCCCTCCAGACAGTGCGTAGACAAGAGCCGTATCCTTTCTGGCCAGACTCTTCCTGGTTCTCTCTGTGACTGCCCAGGGAAGCGTTAGGGTGAATGGGGAAGGAAGGACTCAGCCAAGGAACATGGGTCCAAAGGTAGAATTTCCCCTTTTGAACCCAATAGGCTGGTGGCCAGCAACACTGTAAAAGGGGCACAGGAGACTACAGGAATGGAGGGGAAAGTTGAAGCCTAAGGCAGGTCTGTGCAACTAGGAAACAATGAGGAACTGAGAGATGCTGCTAGTTAAGCCCTGTGAGTCTTGCTTGGTATCTTACTGCAGCTGCCTTCACCCATCCCAAGGATCTTCCTGGGACAGACTGTGGAGAGCTCTGGGGATGGGGATGTTTTTGGGGTTCAGGCATCTGCCAAGAACCAAGCACAATTCACACTCACTATTTACATAGATCTGTAATATTAGGACAGTCTGAAGGCCTCTAACAGCAGCTATTACCTCCTTCTTATAGCACAGCTGGTTGTACAAGGTTGGCTTGGGAATAGTTTCGATCTTCACCTCCTGGGTAGATGTCCGGTATGATGGGTTACTGTAAGTCAGGTTCCCCAAGCCAGGGTCTGTGAACTTAGACTTCTTGTGCCTGTAGGAGAAGAAATCAGGAAGAGGTTGTCGAAGAACAAATAACAGAAATATCCAAAACACATGACCTGGTACTAACAGGAGACTAACTACCCTGATATCTGTTGGCAATGTAACACAAAATGTCCAGTAAGTTCTTGGAATGTGTCAGGGACAACTTCTTGTTTCAGAAGGTGGAGGCAGTAACTACAGACACAGCTAGTTTAGACTTAATTCTAACTAACAGGAAGGAATCAGTTGCTAATCTGTAGGTGTAAGGCAACTCGGGTGAAAGTGATCATGAAATGATGGGCTTCATGATTATAAGGAAAGGAAGAAGTGAAAGCAGCAGAATATGGATGATGGACTTCAAAAATTCAGACTTTAACCAATTCAGAACTGATAGATAAGGCCCCATGGGAAGAAATTCTAAGAGGAAAAAGCAGTTCAGGGGAGCTGGTAGTTTCTCAGAAATGATATTAAAGGAGCAACAGAAAACTATCTCAAGGGTGAGGAAAGATACAAAGACTAGTAAGAGGACAGTATGACTCAATCAGGAGCCTGTAATGACCTGAAAATCAAAAAGGAAACCTTCAAAAAGTGGAAACCTGGACAAATTGCCAAGGAGAAGTACAAAAGAATAGCACAAGCAGTCAGGGACAAAGTCAGAAAGGCTAGGACACAAAACGAGTTACACCTAGCAAGGGACATAAAAGGCAAGAAGAGGTTCTATCAATACACTAAGAGCAAGAAAAAGCAAATTAAACTGTCGATCCTCTGCTTAGTGATGAAGGAGACCTAACAGAGAACTCCAGAAAGCTGAGTTATTTAATGCTTACTTTACTTTAGTCTTCACTAAAAAGGTTTATTGTGACCAGATGCTTAATAGAATTAATTTAACAAGGGGGAAGGAACACAAGCCAAAATAGAGAAAAAACAGACTAGAGAATATTTAGACAAGTGAGATGTATTCAAGTTGGCTAGGCCTGATGAAATTCACGCTACTGTCCTTAAGGAACGAGCTGAAGCAATCTCAGAACTATTACCCATTATTTTTGAGAACAGATGGAGAACAGGTGATGTTCCTGATGACTGGAGAAGGGGAAACATAGCAACTATATTTAAAAAGGAGAAATACAGAGCACCTGCAGAATTATAAACCAGTCAACCTAACTTGGATTAGGAGAGAACAGGGTTATGAGGAATAGTCAAAATGGATTTGTCAAGAATAAATCATGCCAAATCAAACTAACTTCCTTTTTGACAGGGTTACTGGTTTAGTGAATAGAGGGAAAGCAATACTCATGATATATCTTGATTTTCGTAAGGCTTTTGACACAGTTCCACATTATATTCCTATCAGCAAAATAAGGAAATGTAATTAAGTGTACAACTTGTTGAAAGACCATACTCAAATCGTAGTTATCAATGGTTCGCTGTCAGCGTAGGGGGACGTATCTAGTGGGGTCCCTCATGGGTAGTATCGTCCTGGGTCTGGTACTATTCAATATTTTAATTAATGACTCTCATAATGGAGTGGAGAGTATACTTATAAAATCTGAGGATGACACCAAGCTGGGAGGGGTTGCAAGCACTTTGCTGGACAAAATTAAAATTCAAAGTGACTGACAAATTGGACTGAAATCAAGAAGATGAAATTTAGTAAAGACCAGTATAAAGTATTACATTTAGGAAGGAAAAATTAAATCCACAACTACAAAATGGGAATAGCACTGCTGATAAGGATTGGGAGGGTTATAATGGATCACTAATTGAATATGAGCCAATAGTATGATACACAGTGAAAAATGCAAATATTTTTCTGGAGTATATTAACAGGAGTGTCACGTGTAAGACATGGGGGTAATTATTCTGCTCTAGTTGGCACTGATGAGGTCTCATCTGGAGTTCTGTGTCCAGTTTTGAGAGCCACACTAAGAAACGTGGATAGATTGGAGAGTGTCCAGAGCAGGGGTAGGCAATCTATGGCACGGGTGCCAAAGGCGGCACACAGGCTGATTTTCAGTGGCACTCACACTGCCCAGGTCCTGACCACCAGTCTGGGGGGCTCTGCATTTGAATTGAATTTTAAATGAAGCTTCTTAATCATTTTAAAAACCTTATTTAATTTACATACAACAATAGTTTAGTTCTATATTATAGACTTATAGAAAGAGACCTTCTAAAAATGTTAAAATGTATTACTGGTACACGAAACCTTAAATTAGAGTGAATAAATGAAGACTCAGCACACCACTTCTGAAAGGTTGCTGACCCCTGGTCCAGAGGACAGCAGCAAAAATAATAAATGATTTACAAATCCTGACCAATGAGGAAAGGTTTAAAAAAATTGGGTATGTTTAGTCTTCTTTTCTCAAGACTGAGAAGGCACCTGATAATAGTCTTTAAATATGTTAGGGGCTGTTATAAAGAGGACTGTGACTGATTGCTCTCCGTGACCACTGAGGGCAGGTGAAGAAACAACAGGCTTAATCTGCAGCAAGGAAGACTTTGGCTAGATGTGAGAAAAACTTTCTAACTATATGAAACATTTAAGTGCTGGAATAAGTTATCAAAGGTGGTTATAGAATCTTCATAATTGGAGTTCGTCTAACATGTTCTTAAACCTTTCACAGACTGTCTAGATTTACTTGGTCCTGCCTCAGCGTAGAGGACTGGACTACATGACCTCTTGAGGTATCTTCCAGCCCTACATTTCTATGATTCTGTCACGAGAGAGGTAAGGTCCTATTGCCAAGAGGTCTGTTTCTACAAACAAGGCCCCAACCCAGTGACCAGAAAGCTCCAATAGCCTGCTGGTTCCCTCAGGATAGGAGAGCCTGTTTCATCAGGTACAGGTGTTCCCTTCAGCTGCCTGTACAGCCACCATGCACCAGTGCAACGCAGTTGAGTTGTGTCTCGTTTACACCAGTACAAGTCAGAGGTGACTCCACTATTAGGCAATGGAGTCATATTAGTGTAAAACCCATGAAAGCAGAATCAGCTCATGGACTTTACAGAGGCAGAGATCAGTAGAAGGAAACAAGTGTCCCTTAGGAGAGGTTCGAGCTTTGGAAGAGCTTGTGAGAGCAGCTGACTGAATGCGTTTGTAACTCACAGATTTACTAGACCAGCGTTTCTCAAACTGCGGGTCAGAACCCCAAAGTGGGTCCTGACCCCATTTTAATGGGGTCCCCAGGGCTGGTGTTAGACTTGCTGGAGCACAGGGCCAAAGCCTGAGCCCCACTGCCCTGGGCTGAAACTGAAGCCCAAGGACTGCAGGGCTCAGGTCTGTAGGCCCTTTGCCTGGGCTTCGACTTTGCCCCCACCCTCCTCCTCCTCCCCCAGGGCAGTACGGCTTGGGCTTTGGCCCCTAAACCTGGGACAGCAGTGCTTGGGTGGGCTCAGGCTTTGGTCCCCTGTCCTTGGATCAAGTAGTCATTTGTGTCAGACCTGCTCCCATGTCAGAAGGGGGTCACGGTAGAATGAAATTTGAGAACCCTGTACTAGATGAGATCCAGTTCCATGGCGATACAGATTCCATCACACTTCTGCATATGTTTTTCCAGATTCTCTATAAAATAGAGCCAAACAGGGTTTTGCAGAGCGGGGAGCAGGAGGGCTGGGGGCAAGTGCAGGGGGTGGCTCTTCCCACATGCTCTTTATAGGGAGGAAAAGAACTTTAGGGCTGCCCAACAACTCAGTCTGCTCCCCAATGTCCATGTGGGGCAGGGGTCTTTGTAAATAAAATTAAACAGTTATTATTACTGTTTCCAGATAATGAGATGCTTGTAGCCCCAGTGATAAAGGACCTTGTTGAAAGTCTCCTTCAACCAAAAGACTCAATTCACCAACAATAGGGAAGAAGGGGTCAGGATGGGAAGTGGGAGTTAAATACCTGTATATAATTAGAGCAGCAATAAGCAGCAGAATGACGAAGACACTGAGGAGGCCTCCAATAATGTAGCTGACATGCAGCCCTTCTCCTGAAAAAGAACAGCAAGGGTGAGAGGAGGCCCTTTCTGTGCCACTGGTCAATGTTCAAAACTAGTGTAGCTGTGTGTGCATACATGTACACACCTATGTACGGGGGTTTAGCAGCCCAGCTGTAGCGTGGAGCTTGGAACAGCTTGAGCCCATTCTCTCCTCCTCAGGAGAAGACCTCTGACACTGGGGTGATATTATTTCTCAAAGATAGAGGGGAGTTAACCCCCTTCTGCTCCCAGGTTACTCCCTGCTACTGGGTTAGTCTTTCTCAGCAATCAGACTAGAGGGGAAAAGCTTCCCCTGAGTGTTCCGCCTGAGTGATGAATGTGAGGGTTGGGGAGCTCTATTGTCCTTCCAGCTAAAATCCTCTCCTCTAGCCACCTGGGAAAGAGCCTGTTTGGGGCTGAAAGAGAACATGACTCATTTTTATCCTTGGGATACTTCTTGTCCTGCTCAGAATGAGACTGAGGAACGTCACATTCGAGTCCTGAACACCTTAGAGCGAAAGGCCCTGGCATAACCTGGAAGAAAGATTCAGCTAGCAGAGGGTAAAGAAGAAGAACGCACCTGCGGTTGCCAGTACTGCCTCATTCTTCCGTGTGCACAGGCGCTGGCCAACACCTTTGTCAGAGCAGCTAAAGGGCACAAAGACACAGAGTTATCTCACTGCACAGAGCAGCCAGTCATCTTCTGGGTATGGATGGAGCCATGCAGAATAGGGCAGGCTGCAGCTGGGAATGGAGGGTAAAAGGGGAGGGGGTCAGAGAAGGGGCACTGACAAGAGCTTCCTTTGCTGACTCAAGTATACCCTTCTACCCAGATGCAAGAGGATTCTGTGGACCTAACTCTGTAGATCGGGGTGGGCAAACTTTTTGGCCTGAAGGCCACATTGGGGCTTACAAAAAATTATATGGAGGGCCAGGTAGGGAAGGCCCCGCCCCCAGTCCGGCCCCCTCCCACTTCCCGTCCCCTGACTTCCCCTTCCAGAGATCCCTAACTACCCCCCAGGACCCCACCCCCTACCCAATTCCCCTGCTCCCTGTCCTGATCCCTATCTACCCTCCCACCCACTAACCACCCCCCAGGACCCACCCCCTACCCAATTCCCCTGCTCCTTGTCCCGACTGCCCCACCCCATCCACCTTCCCACCCCAACCACCCCCCCCAGAACCCCATCCCCTATCCAACCCACCCTGCTCCCTGACTGCCCCCTCCCAACCACCACCCCAGAACCCCTCCAACCCCCCTCCACTCCCTTACCATAGGTGTTCGCCCGGCTCTGGGAGAAGGGGGGGAGCTCACAGCCCCGGCCCCCTGGAGTGCTGTGCGGTGCGACTCCAGGGGAAGGGCTGACCGCGCAGCCCCGGCCCCCAGAGTGCCACCCGCGCTGCACTGGTCCGGGGGACGGGCAGGGGCAGCCTCCCTGGCCGGGGGGCCAGATGGGACAGTCCCGCAGGCCGAAGTTTGCCCACCCCTGCTGTAGATCCTAGAGTGTCCACACTCTTCTATTTCACTACAAGTGAAGCTGAGATCTTTGGACAGCTTGTGCATGGGACCTATTTGAAAAAGGGCATTAGCACTGAGCTGTCACTCTTCCCCTTCCCTCTGCAGTTAGGCTACATAATGCTCACCTCTTAGGAAAGGAACAGAAGAAAAGCCAGCCCTGCAGAGAAAAAAATTTCTGCAAGGATTTTTATTCCCAGCAAAGAGAAAGAGGTATGTCTTTGCTTGGAGTTAATACCCCAATATGCGACGGAAGAGCTCTCCCTGCTGGGCAGGGAGAGAAGTGGGCCAAGAGAGAATGGCAGAAAATACTTTCTATGCATTGAATCATAAAAGTAAGACCTGCAGACACGCTGTTTGGGCCCATCCTAGCTATCCCTTCATTGCCAAGGCAGGACTGCTCCCAGGGCTCTGCCCAGTCTAGTTTAAAATGATCAAAGCAATGGAGCTCCCACTCCATCCCATGGGAAACCATTCTCCAAGTTAAGAATTCAGCAGTCATACTTGGGGAGGTGTGATAGGGTGGTGAAAGGTAAAGGGGACATGCACATCCTGCATTTAACTCTCAAATCCAGATTGCAAGCTGCAAAGTCACTCACTTTCCTTCCGTTGCTTCCAGGGCTGTGTGGGGTTTGGTTGTTGAGGAGCCTGATCTGCCAGGTGAAGTCTGGCTCCTTTCGCTCACACTGGTTGTTTCAGGAACAGGGAGCACCATGCCAGGAACTAAACAATACAGACAGCAAAATAAGCAGGAGCCTGGTTTTGTGAGACAGAGAGAGAAGTCTACTAGATCACAGATCACTTCCTAAATAGCAAGACCAAGAATTTGTGTACAAAGCTCAGACACCCAATGCCCATCCTCTCCAGCAGGAAGCAATGTAAGAAAGGTATTTGCAGCTCACAGCTGCTTGACTTACAGTATAGAATATTGTAGGGACTTTTGTAGGTTGGGGAGACCTCCCAGATACGCTGCTTCCCAATAGCAGATGCTAAATGTCAGGGTGGGAGTGCTGGCTGTGGTTCATATATGGATGCTATTACCCCAGAGAACTGCTCTGTACTCACCAGTGGAGCAGGGTCGTCCATCTGGTTCATCTGGACATGCACAAACAAAGTCAGAAACCCTGGCGAAGCAGAGATGGGTGCAGCCTCCATTATTTACCCCACAGGCATTTGTACCTGAAGGAAACAACCAAGGCATTAAACCTGGAGGGGGTGATCAGGTGCCTCACTTCCCTCTCAATCAAGATACACTGCCCAAAAGACCAAGGAACTTCTGTACCACATGAACCAACCCCTCTACCCCACAGTGTTGAGAAAATGATGGAGAGAGTCATGGTTACCATAACCATGTCAAAAAGGGGCAAGAAAATTCTGGGAATCAAGAGAGAGAGGAGTCGTCCAACCAATGCAGGCAAATAGATCTTAGGAACAGATGTTCGGTATTACTACAGAGAACTCTTTCCCAGGTCTCTGACTGGAGGGTCTTGCCCACATGCTCAGGATCTAACTGATAGCCATATTTGGGGTTGTGAAGGAATGAGCAGGTCAGATTGGCAATGACCCTAGGGCCTTCCTCTGCAACATGGAGCACGGGTCACTTGCTGGTCTGACCTAGAGTAAATAGTGGATTCTCTGTAACTTGAAGTCTTTAAATCAAGATTTGAGGACCTCAGTTACTCAGCCAAAGATTATGGGCATAGGGCAGATGAGTGAGATTCTGTGGACTGGGATGTGCAGGAGGTCAGACTACATGATCATCCCTTCTGGCCTTAAAGTCCATGACTTTAAACTGATTGTTTAATAATTTGTTCCAGTACATTTTCCAGGTATCAAAATTAGGCTGACTGGTCTATAATTCTCCAAGTCCTTTGTTCCCCTTTTTAAAGATAGATACTATATTTGCCTTCTCCTGTCCTCTGGGAACTCACCCTCTGCTACATGAGTTCTCAAAGATAATTGCTTACAGACACTAGAATAAATTTCATCAGGTCAGGCCAACTCAAATATATTTAATTTATCTAGATATTCTTTAACCTGATCTTTCTCTATTTTGGCTTGTGTTCCTTCCCCCTTGTTGTTAATATTAATTGTGTGAAGCATCTGGTCATAATTAATTATTTTTGTGAAGACTGAAGCGAAATAGGGATGAAACACCTCAGCCTTCTTCAAGTTGTCTGATATTTTCTCTCCTTCCCTACTAAGTAGAGGTCTACACTTTCCTTCGTCTTTCCATTGCTCCTAACATATTTATAGAACCTCTTCTTATTGCTTTTTGTCACTTGCTAGAGATAACTCTTTTTGTTCCTTAGCCTTTCTGGTTTAGTCCCTACATGCTAGTGTTATTGTTTTGTAATCCTCCATAGCAATTTGTCCACATTTCCATTTTTTGTAGGTTTATTTTTTTGATTTTCAGGCCATTCAAGTACTCCTGATAGAAAGAATAGTAAAAGGCCAATATGACACCATCTTTCCCTCACATTGAGATAGACAATCTGAAAGGAGCAACAACAAACTCTTTGAGAAATTACCAGCTCTTCAAAACTCCTTTTTCTCTTAGAGTTTCTTCCCATTAAACCTTACCTACCCACTACAATATTTTTGCCCCATCAGGCATTGGGAGCTTAACCCAGAATTCCAATGGGCAGTGGAGACTGCGGGGACTGTGGGATAGCTACCCATAGTACACCACTCCGTGAGTTGATGCTAGCAACAGTACTGAGGACGCAGTCTGCCGACTTAATGCGCTTAATGGGAACACACAATCGACTGTATAAAATTGCTTTCTAAAAATCGACTTCTATAAAATCGACCAAATTTCATAGTGTAGACATACTCTTAGGCTCATGAAATCTACCATTTTATGATCACTTTCACCCTAGTTGCTTTCCACCTTCAGATTTGCAACCCAGTTCCTCCATTAGTAAGACTCAAGTCTAAACTGATTGTCCCCCTGGTTACTTCCTCCACCTTCTGAAACAAGAAGTTGTCCCCAACACATTCCATGAAATTACTGGCCATTTTGTGTTACTTTTTTAGCAGACATCGGGGTAGTTCAAGTCTCCCATTACCAAAACACAAGACCTGGTAGTATTTCTGTTATTTGTTCTCAACATACTTCATCCTCCTCCTCCTCCTCCTGATTTGGTGATCTGTAGTAGTCTCCTACCATGACATTGCCCCTGGGTTTTTTCCCCCCACTTATCTTCACCCAGAGACTTTCAACGGGCCTTCCTCTCACTTCCTGCTGGACCTCAGAACAACAGTATATATTCTGGACGTATAATGCAACTCCTCCTCCCTTTTTTCCCTGCCTGCCCTTCCTGAATGAAGAAAGACAGGCAGTTATAAGGAAGTTATAACATAGGCTTCCTCAGCTGAAATCTCAGAGAGGCAGAGAACGTGCCCAACCAAGACTGAAGGAAGAATTGCAGTTTGTAGGGCACACAGAGGGGTGGATGGAGGGTAAGGACTCTCTGGTGAGACTCTGCACACATTAAACATGCCAGGGTATCTGCAGCCTGCTTCGCACCAACTAGCAGATGCAGCAATTAGGATCACCCCATATACCTGTCTGCCTCTGTGGGGAGACTACAATGATATCCATTAGCCCCTCAACATTGGCCAGGACAGTCTCCTTGTTTCGGCCTGAGTATTTGTCCACTCGCTGGATAGATTTGGTTTGCCAGTCAGTCCAATAGATCCACCTGTCCTGCTGCTCAGAGGGAAAAATCAAAGGCATTAGAGCATTTGGCCACATATATACAGGAACTGCACAGAAGAGTGTTCATGGGGCTTAGGGCTCCAGACAAAGCCCCTTCCCAGCTTAACTTTCCTCTTCTCAATGTCAATCAGGAGCTTCCCGCACCCGCCTCAAGCCGCTTAGCCAAACTCTTTTTCTAGGAACAGCCTTAGGTAAATCCCAACCCAGAGAGGTACACACCAGATCCCCCACCCCCCATATAGACCCAAGCAGTCTGTACTATCCTCTAGGCCCAGGAAGCCTGGCTGTACAGCACTCATTGTGTTCTCACCCTACCCACGGGCTCCTCTTTACCTGGGTCAGGGCAAAGGGGTGCGAAACCTGGCTGACCAGCACCTGGCGTAGCTTCCCATTGAGATCAGCACTCTCTATACGGTCAAGATGTGCATCCACCCAGTAAATCCTATAGAGACGGGAAGAAAAGACGAGACCAAGCCCCACTGTTAGTCTTCCACCCATACTCACACTCCTCACTTCTGAGTCAATCACTAGCTCAAGATTCCTCAGATCAGGCAAAACACGTCAGAGGATCCAGCTAAAGAGGCTCAGGTGCACTACATATCTTACTCAGCTATCCTGGGTATGACAGCATCACTCCCACTCTTGCACTGACCTTCTAGTATCATAGTCTAATGTCAGTCCATTGGGCCAGCCCAAGTCGGTGTTGATTAGAATTTTGCGCTCAGAACCATCCAAGTTTGCCCGTTCAATTTTAGCGATGTGGCCCCAGTCCGTCCAGAAGAGGTACCTGAACAGAGACAAGGCAGATGCAAGAGACGAATAAGCCCCTGGGAGGTCAGGAGAAGGTAGAGAGACAGGGATGAGACTTTGCATTATTAAGGCCACTAAAAGCTTTACTTGTGGACTAAAACAGCTGAGTCTACATTTTTCACTAAAAGTTCCAGTTTTGTTCGCTTTTCGCACCGCATTTTCCCAATCTTGGCCCTCATCGCTCCCAGCTGGACCAACTCTTCCCCAGTCGCTAACATCATCCCACTTCACACAAAGGCAGCCCAGTCTCAGGAAATCTGCCAGTCAGACCACACATCCTTCCCTTCTCCCAGATCTCCCTCCCACTGAACTGGTCTTGGACAACCTGACCTCCTCCATCTTCCCATCCGCTTGGCCCTAGACCTACCCCTTCTTGGGAAAGGCAGCAATTGCTCGGGGTTCATCCAGGCTGTTATTAATAAGCACTTTTCTGCAGCTGCCATCCAGTCTGGCCACTTCAATGGTGTTGCGACCTGTGTCCGTCCAGTACAGGTTCCTGGCAACCCAGTCCACTGCCAAGCCATCCGTCGTCTTCAGCCCGTGACCAATGACCGTCTCCATGCTGCTGCCGTTCAGGTCTGCCCGCCTGGGGGAATCAGTGCCAAACAGGATAAGGCATAAGAGGGCTCCTCATGATCTTTCAAGTCTTCCTGTGCCATTCTTCTCTATCAATGGGACCACCAGCCCCTACCCCCACTTCCCATGAAGGCTACATGTGTCTTCAACAATTAGTTCATTAACACAAACTTCTCTGTGTGCTGTCGGCGACTATCACTACATTCCCAGCCCTTCAGGCAGGAACCACCTCTGCCTACTGGAAAACTCTAATCTAGAAGAGCAGTCAACAATGCAAAGACAAACTCAGCCTGAGAGGCTGGGTGCCCAGCAGCCACTTACCCCTGGGCACCTACCTGATGACATCAAGGAAGACATCTGTGTAGTAAATCTTGCCATCCACGCTGTCATAGTCCAGAGAGATGACATTGTTCAGCTCTGGGACAGGAACATGCACATCAGTGTGATCATTTGTATCCAGTGAGATGCGTCGGATGGAGCCACGGCTGGAGAAGAGCAGATAGGTCTCTGGAGAAGGGTCACAGGACTGCTCATCGCTCTTCAGCTGAATGCCAGTGGGGCAGGCACAGGAGAAGCCAGTAGGGTGGGGTAGGCAGAGGTGGGAGCAGCCACCATTCCTTATGCTGCACTTGTTAAAGCCTATGAGAAAAAGGTAGAGGAAAAGTCAGCCTGACGCCATGTTTCCAGAGACCGTCATATCTTTACAGGGCACGAATGCACAATTCACTGGCAGCTGATTTCATTTCAACCATATCCTTGCTAGGACTAGATTGTAGGTCACCACAAAGGGACACTTACTCAAAGATTCAGCTGTGCTCTGCAGGGATCAGTGGATGTGGGGATCCAGTAGGCTCAGCCCCCTGGCCTGTACCCCTTGATATCAGAACTTCCCAATGAAAGAAACAGCAAAAAGCTGGTTTCCATTGGCCATCTCAGGATCAAGTGACTCCATTTTAGCTGTGCTATTTGCAATAGCAGCAACAAGACCCCAGCCTGGAAGAGTCCAGGAGTGGCATAATAAGCCAGCCTTAGCCAGTCTGGCCCAGGAGTTTCCATTCTAAGCTTGACACTTGCAGCAGGGTGCTAGATATGCCCACATTAAGCAAATGGCTTCTTAGTGGGTTTGCATATTTAGTTTTATCCTGGGAATAGTCAGACTTTTTTTTTTATTAATAAATCTATATATATTTAGTGTGAGGGAGGAAAGTCCAGCAGAAGCAAGGGGGAAGGCAACAGGTGTGGGACAAGGGTGATATCAGGGCTGGAGCAAACATGAGGGAGTGGGGCTGGGATGTTGACCAAAAGCAGCAGGTCTTGAGGAAGGAGTGGGGTTGCAGTGTTAGGGAGGATGTTCCAGCCATGTGAGAAGAGATCAAGAGCGGTCTGTAGGAGAAGGTAAGGAGGCACATTCTATTGAACCAAGCCAGCAGAGCAGGGGAACAGTGAGGATGGGAAATGAGCTGGAGACAGGAAATGGCTGTGCAGGCCCCAGAAGGGTAGGGTAAGGAATTTTACACTGTCAAGGAGACACTGGAGAAGTAAGATGTGATGAAAGCAGCAGATGAGGAAAAGAGTTTTAGCAGCAGTAGTCTTGAGTATTTGCTGTGTCTGTGAATGGGCTGGACTGAGTGACAGCCTCAATATAAGGAGAGAAGGGGAAGCAGGAGTCAAATAATGACACTAAGATTGTGCACCTGGGTAACTGGGTGGATGATGGAAACAGTCAGTTACTGTGGGAGGAGGGTGGAGGTAGGGACTGGGGTTGGAGAAGGAATTTCTTTTCGGCCCTGCATGATCTCTCAATGAAACACCAGAAGAGTCCTGTCAATGATAGATTCCAGAGGCCCCTCTAGTCATAAAAGTCTGCTGATGCTCCTGACTCCAAAGCAGCCTAGAAACTCACCAAGAGGCCATGTCCTGTCAACAGCTTGAATATCCATCAGGCCGGGCAGGTTTGCCCTCACCAGAATGACGTTGGCGCCGGTGTCCTTGTCAGCCCTGTGAATGCTGCGAGTTTGCCAGTCAGTCCAGTAGATGTAGGAGTCCAGCAGGGTGAGACCATAGGGATGCTGCACTGGGGACAGCAGGGTGTGGCGGTTTGCACCATTTAGGTCTGCAGCCTCAATGCGCTAGAGAAGGGGCAAGAAGGAACACCCTGCTCAGTCCTTTCCCTTAGATAATGTCCTGAGCAAAGACAAGCATGTGTGAAGCCGGATCTGGAGTCCAAGCAAGCAACGTGGCTCTGGTCCACCATCCCGAGCAGCCCAAGCCCAAAGGAAGCCTCAGAGAGCTTCCGCACAACCCCTTTCTCTTCCAACTCCTTATCCAGCGGCTTCAGAAACGGCCTCTAGGATACCAAGGCTCCAATGTTAATCCCATAGGAATCGTTAAAGAGAAGACACAAACCTCTGTGTGTGCATCAGCCCACAGCAGCTGCGATCCAGCCTTATCCACTGCCAGCCCATTGGGCCAGCCCAGGTTGTTGCTGATCAGCACCAGACGTCCTGAGCCATCCATGCCAGAGCGCTCCAGCTTGGCATTCTCACCCCAGTCTGTCCAGTACATGTATCTAGGGAAAAGGGGAAAGCCAAGAACACATCAGAGAAACAGCAAAGGGATTAATGCCTCCAGGCCTTCTCCCTCAAGACAGTCCCCTGCCAGCACTAACCCCATCTCGTGATACAATGCTATTGCTCTTGGGCTGTCCAAGTTTTGCCAGACCAAAACCTTCCTCATTGATCCGTCCAGGTTGCCAACTTCAATCCGATTGGTTCCAGTGTCTGTCCAATATACCTTGCGGCCAATAGCATCCACTGCCAGCCCATCTGTGGTCAGCAGACCTGAGAAAGCAGAATTGTACCAAGGTAACATCTCATCCTTCAACACCAAATCAGATAACCCTGGGGATTACCCCTGCTCACCACTCTAGTCTGGGAGAGCTCCCCCTACAACATCTATAGGACTTCCTCCTCTGACCCCCCCTAGCTCCAGAAACCCAACCTGTGACCCCCCCCCAGAGCTGGAAACATCCCCCTCCATGCTGCCACATGAAGGTATGGTACACTGTGGCAAAGAATCCCTCACCTGTGGTGACGATGTCCTCATACTGTGAGCCATCCAGGGCTGCCCTGCTGATTTTCCGCAGTGTGCTATCTGACCAGTAAACCTTTCCTGGTAGGAAAATAGGGAGAATTTAAAATCAGCAAACGCCATCAAATAGCCCCAGGCCTCCTTGAGATTACAGGCACCTGGAGTACTCTGAAGAGCAGCAGGGTCATGCAATCCAGTGGTCTGTCAGTGTCCATCATCACAGGAATTCAGTTAAAGGGATAAAAAGCCACAGCTCCTCCAGTTCCAGCCTTTCCCAGAGGGAGGTGCCATAGTGAACGGTGAGGAGCACTGCCTCTGGGGAGCTCATGGCTGCTCTTGAAAGGGTCTCTGTACAGAATGATGCCATTTATTATTTAAAATGTTACTGACCAATAGTGTAATCAGACCCAGGTCTGGATTTCAGGAGGGTTTCAGAGAACAAGAGTTGGACATTCTAAACCACCACATAAAATGGGGTTCAACCCAGACATATAATGCTAGATACACAGGCCAGGTCAATCCTCAAAATTTAACTCAAACCCATTACATTGCTCAGGAATGTGAAAAATCCGCAACTCTGAGCAACACAGACGGAATTCTTGTTAATTGAGCTACTGCCTCTCAGCGAGGTGGGTTACTTATGCTGATGGGAGAATCCCCCCATCACTGTAGTGAGTGTCTACACTTGAAATGCTACAGCAGCACAGCTGCAGCTGTGCTGCTGTAGCATTTCAAGTGTACACAAGCCCTCAGTGTAAACCAACAGCCACCAGCGCAGCTCTCTTTACATTAACAAGACTTAGATAGGAGAATAAATTATTTAAATTCAGACTATGGGAGTCTGTCTCAGTGGACCAGGCTGCTTATTCCAGCTGGTTGGGGTTTTAGCCCTGCATGTCAGCCACCTGGAGTCTGTCTTAGAATCACAACAGTGGCAAAGGAAGGGAATCTATGCAGCATGCATTGGAGACACTGGAGCCTCCATCCGTCCACATTTATGACACTGAGTGAACCTCTGGCAGTGCCTTCCCTCAGAGAGAGGCCACCAACTGAGAGCTGCAGCCCTGCAATAATCAGTGCTGAACGTGGTTAGATATACGAGGCAGTTCAGACCTTCCCGGGGATCCACCCCAATGGCAATGGTGTTTTTCATAGTGACATTGACTGAGACAACGACATCTGCAAAATACGGGATATCCAAGGAGACCATGCGAATGTCTGTCCTTCTGGCAAAGATCAGGAAGCTGTTCATCCCTGCAGAAAGTTGAGGATAGATCGAAAGTGTCAGTGAAGGGCAGGGAAAAGATCAAGCCAATCGTCCCTGGGGCACCATCTGTTCAATCATATCCCTGAGCCACCCAAGAGACAGCTTCAGCCTTTAGGAAGAAGGGAAGGTCTTAGATCTGAAATACCATAACCAGAAAGACTCTCCCACTCCACTGAGTAAACACAAACCACTTCTCTAGTTACCTGTGGAGTGGGAAGGGGAAAGCCCTCATAGAAGTGCTAACTGTGGGAGTGGAAACCAGTTTTCCTACTGAGGTGAACAAAATGGAACCCAGGCAGAGTTATTGCGTCAAAGGCCTGAAGCCAAGACTCTTCATGGTACTGAAAGGGATGATGGCTGTGAGGGGATGCGTAGGCTCTGTTCAGCCATACTATAATATGGCACCTTTCCAGGAAGGGACTGAGCCCACTTCATACTCAAGACAGATTTACGGGAGAGACTGAAATACAGATGAACCATATGGCATCATGTTGGTTAAGTTTTCCTTTTGGACAATTTAATCTCCCCACACCCCTCCTGGGGCACCTCAAGCCAAACCACAGACTTTTACTACCAGTCCTGAGGGCACAAGCACTACATGGGCTTCTCAAGGAGCTGAGGATGGTGGAGTCACACCCAAGTCCCATGAGGAATGGGTTCCAGTAACTTGTGCCAAGGGGCCAGGAGTGAACGTGGGGCCTGAGATCCAACTGCAGTGGGGCCTCTACAGAGGAGACTTACCAGATGAGCAGATCTTGCCATCAGGTTGGAGATTGATACCAGTGGGGCAGGTACAGCTATAAGCTTTAGGGAGAGGAGCCAGGAGGCACAGGTGGCTGCAGCCACCATTATTAACTCCACATGCTGTGCGTACTGGAGGGGGGAGAGGAGAAAACCATGAGGCATAGGCACACACCCGAGAGCTCAGACTTGGACTCCTGGAGAAACGGCCACTATCGAAGGGGGCAACAGCTATAGAGATGCAGGCTCGGGGTATGGGAGCACACTCTCTTTAAGAGGCCAACAGGGATTTATTACACACACTTGCCAGATATGCAGGGCAGGGGGAGCCTGGGTGAGTTCAGAGCTCCCCATGGGGGTGAGGCTGACTCTGTACCTGTAGGTCTGTGCCGGTGGAAAACATGGATGTCCATGAGGTTCTCCAAGTTATCCTGCAGTGTTTCACGAGCCTGCCCCGTCCTTTTGTCTGCACTCTGGATGCTCTTCGCCTGCCAGTCTGTCCAGTAGATCAGCTCACCATAAAGAGTAAGTCCAAATGGGTGGGGTAGATTGCTTCCAATCAGCACCTATCAGACCCCAAAACAAGAGTCCTCAGGAAATCATATGGTGGTGCTTCCACCCACGCCTGCAGTCATCCCCTAGAATGGATGGGGCTTGGAGAACAACAAAGGTGATATGTAAATGGTCTGGAAGCATCAAAGTGGGGAAAGGTTGGTGTGGGAGAAGTGGCTACCCACATACTTTGCGCTCATAAAGGGGGCTCTTTTCCCTCTGTACAAGTAGCAGACAATGTCTTGATTTGGGAACTTTACTTTCATTTGGCCCATGCCATTCTTTCCTGCAGGCACTTTGCCCTCCAGGACAGGCACTCAGTATCCCAGCCTTCCCTTCCCTCTGGCCAGGTTCTCTTACCTTTCTCTCACTGCCATCCAGGTTGGCATACTCAATGGTCTTCATGCCAGCATCCGCCCAGTACAGGCGCTGAGACTCGTAGTCAATGGCCAGCCCATTGGGCCAAGTCAGATTGGAGGAGATGATCACCAGGCGGTTGGAGGCATCCATACCGGCACGCTCAATCTTTGGGCTGACTCCCCAGTCAGTCCAATACATGAACCTGAACACAGGGCCCAAAGGGAAGTGAGCTCCTGCACTCCTACTCCTGCTCCCACAGCTGCTCACCATTAGCCACAGAAGTCCAGCGCTTGGTGCCTTCAGCAGCCTGTGGGAAGCAGTGTCAGGCTAACATGATCTGTACTTCCATCCTTAGGGCCCTGCCATCTTTTTATACACATTGTCCTGGTCCAGAATCTATAGCCCCTCCTCTGTCAAGAACCTAGCAAGGAGGGAGATGGCAAGGAGGGAGATGGTAAGACTTAAATAGGATGCAGAAGCAAGTTGGCTTATTGTTGCCTTAGCAAGATATTTCTTAACTGGTTTCAAATCCCCGCAATCATGAGATGGAAGCAGAGCTGCTCTGCATCAGCCCCCCAGTAAACACTAAAGAAGAGAATGGGGGAGATTTATTCCAGCACTTGGAAAGCAAGAACTACTGGGCTTGTGCCCAGCCACCCAACCTAGTCTGATGCTGTAGCTCAAAGGCAGAAGTTTTTATTACAACAATTCACTTCCTACAAACCTGCTATTTTGAGGTTTTCTTTCTGCGGGAGAATGAAACCTTGGAGACTCTCTCACTGGATGTGATATTCCTGGGCCCACTGATTCTGCAGCTCACTTGGGACCTATAATGTTTGCACTAATTTAGCTGGTGACATGCCACTGTAATTCACTTCTGTCTTCAGATTAGCCTAATGGCCAAGCAGATAGCAGGGTCCTCACAAGAACTCAGCATCAACGTGGAATGAAGAACACACTAAATAAATAAACAAAACCCCTCATTCTCTTCTGAGACTTATTTTACACTAGTGTAACTATGGAAGTAACTATATGGACTCTAGTGGATTACCCCTGATTTACACTGTGTGAGTGGGATGAGGCCCAAAATAACAGCTATCACTCTGAGTTGCTTGTTCTAGAAGTGCCTGCTGCTTGTCTTGTCGATGCCACCAGCATCCACAAGTCAGGCCCTTCTTTTCAGTCCTTGTTAGACCTGTTATGTAGGCCTTTCTAGGCGTGGGTCTCTCTAAAGCTCCAAGCTGTCCAATATAATGGCAATGGCACCAGGAATCAAATCCAAACACTTTAGAGACACAGAAGTTATTGCCATGTAATCCCCAGAGGAAAGAAGTTCTCACCCTCCAACTGGATCCACCACAATATCTCGTGGTCTGTCTAGGTTCTCCCAGATCAATACAGTCCTCATGGTCCCATCTGTGTTGGAGACCTCTATCCGGTCTGTTCCTACAGGAGAGAAAGAGCAAAGACTTCTAGAACCACAGGAGAAACAAACATCGATATAGTGATACAGTTTCCCTGCCTGCCATCCCTTCACCTGACCTGGGAGGCCTGAAGTGAGAGTGTGGAACAGTCTTATTCAGCAGAGAACTCTCACATTCAACTTCGCAAACACAGCAACTGCTAAAATCCTATGCAGCTGGGAGGAAATGCTCTGCCAGGCCATCACAGGCATCTAGCTAGGACCCCGAGGATGTCTAGGGGTATGCCTTCCTGACATACCTCAGAACTCTAATTCTCCAGGAGAAATATCCTTCAGATTCTAACCATTCTGTCCTGAGGGACTTGGTTGGAAAACATAAGTGAGAGCCCTCTGCAGCAAGCAGCTGTTCTCCTCGGACATACACATTCCTGCAAACATCAGCAATGGGGTTGGAGCCCCAGTAGAAGTAACACAAGAAGCCAAGTTGGTTCCTGCTTCCTTAGAAAAATGGAGAAGGAGAACCCATGTTTGCCAAATGGAGAAAGACAAAACGGAAGCAGATTAGGCTGCCAAACTAATACTTTTTTTGAATTTTTTTGAACAGGGAAGAAGACTATACCCTGTAGAGAGCAGAAGAACCCAGTACCTGCATCAGTCCAATACAGCTTGTTGGTGACCCAATCGATAGCCAGTCCAGCTGGGCTTTCCAAGCTGGTATCCACCACAACCTGAGCAAGAACCAAAACAAAGGTTACCAAACAAGAAACTCCAGTGAGAAAAGTCCTTGAGCCTGGCTCTCTGCCTATCCACTGCCAGCAACAGAAACAACTCAGGCTAGCAAAATCCAAGCAGGAAAAATCCATGTGAGAAAAAAAAGTGTTGAGGACTTCAGAATTCAAACATGTCAGTTAAAGAATGGCTGTTGGACAACCCCATTTTCTACCTTTATTTCATTCCCCAACCGCCACATGCTTGAGCTCTATCAATGGCAGCCTAAACATGAGCCAAAGAGGATGCCCAGAAAGTAACTCAAGGGAAAGCACAGTCCCTGCCACGCTCTCAGTTCCTGCTGAGCCAGGGGAAAGGGGATTTAGAACCTTGTTCATTTGTATTTTATTAAGACTCCGCTTGTGAAAAATCGAAGCCGGAGCTGGGTATTTACAAATCAATGTTCTCTCTTGCCCTAACTGCAGGGAATCCCAGACAAGGAGCTGGGCACACACACAAGTCTAAGAGCTCACCTGGGATTACCAGTGATTAACACGAGCCAAAATTAATGTGGGCATGGACGAGACCAGGACAGCAGACCCCCAGAAGGCTGATACAGCCCCAATGGTTCATACAGAAACCTCAAGCCAGATTCACAACACAGAAGTCTGAGATCCCCAGAAGCTGCTTGGCCTAGTGACCCCACATCCACAGAATACTGTACCTCCTGGCCTGATCCATCCCATTTTGCTCTGCTAATGGAGTCAGTGCTGACATCTGTCCAGTAGACATAGTCATCCTTTGAGTCCCAGTCCAGAGCCACAGCACTGCGCACATCAGCCAGGGGGATGACATCATCTGACAGATCTTCTGTGTCAAAGCTGATCCGACGGATGTCCATCCTTCGGGCAAAAAGCAGGAACTTGTCAAGACCTGATCAAAGGTCGAAAGGTCTTCTTTTAATTTCTCTAAGTTCAACAACATAGTGACAGACACAGACAATTCTCCTGTTACATCGGAGCTCCACTGCATACACACCACTCAATGCTGATTCACACGCCAGACCCTCACTGCTGGGAATAGGGGGGGGGGGGGGGGGAGAAGAGAACATAGTAATGGGAAGCTGTTCCTGGGGTGGGAGAGAACACACTGCATGGAACAAACCACTATGGCCCTCAAAGGATGGCAGAGATGTGACCTACAGCAGGGAGCTTTGCCATCTTCTGTGATTCCAGGAAACAAGGAGGCTAATTCTCCTGTAATTGAGTGCACTGTAAATCAGGAGTAATTCCCTTGCAGTCCTTGGAATTAAACTATTCATTCCTCACAAAGGCCAAAGGATGCCATTCATGTGGGAGTTTCCAGGTGATACACCCATTGAACTGTGGACACACACTGTGGCATTAGCACTACCTCAGCTATCAGTAGGTTGAAATGGATATGCGAAGCAAGCATGCATCTCGCACCAACCTGGTGCTCAGTAGGTGGGGTGGGGGTGGGGGGTTGCAAAAGGAGGATGTGCGTTTACAGTAGGCCTCTTATGTTCTCTACTCTCTTCTAAAGGCTTTTTCTGCTGCACCCCTCTCACCCCATGCCTGGAAGTGACACGGCTGCTGCTTCCTCATATTTCTGACCCACTTCTACACATGGGACATGGGGCTGCATCAGCACATCCGAGACTGGGGGCATTTGGGACTGTGGCATGCAGGGTCCGATCCCACCCCACTTACTCTGAGCACAGGTGTGGCTGCTGGTCTTGCGGAAGCCTGTGGGGCAGGCACAGGTGTAATCCTTGTTGTTTGGTAAGCACAGGTGAGTACAGCCCCCATTGTTGGCCCCACAGCGGTTTTTCCCTGCTCAAATAGCCAAAAACAAAAACAACCACGCATAAGGCAACCAGTAAAGAGAGCAAGAGATGTAGCAGGGATGAGGGCAGGTGGGAAGAGAGAACACACAGGCACACACACAAGAGCTGGGAAATGTTCTACTCTGGGGTAGCTATTTGGACCTCCTGCCCCACAAGGAGATGGGCACAAAGGGCTTGCCTACATAGGGAAATTATTCTGGAATAGGGTAGAGAGTGAATTTAATGTGGTGTAACTATTTCAGAATAATTTGTGCATAGACAAGCCCTGGCCTAAACTTTTTTGGTCGTGTTCCCTCCCCTTACCTGATCCACATCACCCTGCCAGGAGCTGCAGTTGGGGCTGGGAGCTGTAGTTGGGGCTGGGAGCCATGGTTGGGAGCAGGGCCAGTGCTGCAGCTGAGGTCGCGGCCAGGATCATGGCTGCGTTCGGGGCTGGGAGCCAGAGGCCATGGCCGGGAGCAGAGCTGTGGCCGGGAATGGGACCACAGTCAGAGCCGCAGTCAGAGCTGCAGCTGGGGCCAGGAGTGGGGTTGCAGTCAGGAGCCGGTGGCTAGGGGCAGGGCCAGAGTGGAGCTGGGAGCAGGGTGGGACCAGAGTGGCACTCCCTCCCTGCCCCCTGTGGGGGCTGGCCCACACCCCACTGCACTCTCTCCCTCTCCTCCCCCCTCCCCCAGGAGGGCACACCCCACAGTTTGGGGATCACTGCCCTAAACATTCACTATCAGAAAGTAACTGTCCTCCTGTGCCAGCAGGGGGCAGGGCAGGGGCATAGTATACCCATCCAACAACTGGAGATGAGAGCCTTGAAATAACATCAAACCAAAAGTTGCTGGATGGAGAAGTTAGTGTTGGACTTTGATCGCAGAGATAAGCTTGGGGTCATGCGTAGTCCTAATGAGTAGAGGACAGAGCAGTATCCTTGAGGCCCAGGCCTGAACTCTCCCTGCCATAGATGCTGGGCAGTGACAGGTCCCCAGTTGTTTGGCTTTCCCCCTTCATATGTCTCTCCCTATCCCCTCTGCAGTTACCTGCTGGCTGGCGCTGAGGGTGCAGTGTGTGAATGTCCATGGGGAAGTGGAGCTTGTTGCGGATGATCTCCTGGTTCTTGCCGGTGAATTTGTTGGCACTATTGATGCTCTTGGTGTGCCAGTCCGTCCAGTACAGGCTATCCTCAAACACTGTGATAGCAAAGGGGTGTGGGAGGCCTGCAGCAAGAGTCCAGCACAGACATACAGGTTAATGTGGACCCCAGGAAAGCCAGACTAGCAGAAAAGCAGAGGAAAGCCCCTGAGCCTGTCCCTCCAGGGTGCTTCTGCACACCCAGGAGTCTCTGACCCTAACAGACTCAGCAGAGCCAAATCCAGCATTCACCAAAAAGAACTTTGCTTCTCTTCAAGGGCTGGAAGGAGAGGGGCAAGCCTGTCCCCAAGGGATGGCAGAAGTATGGCAGTGTCATCCATGGTGGTGTTTGGGGAGCTGAGGGAATGGGAAGTAAATGGAGCAGCCCTTATACAGTTTGCTCCAAAGCTCCTACCGTGCTGCCATCTCTTTCCTGGTGCAGCATAGCGCTCCCCACAGTTGAAGCCTAGTTCTCACCTTGGCTGATAACAGCCTTCCTGTTCCGTCCATCCAAGTCAGCCCTCTCAATGACATGGTGCTTGGCGTCCACCCAGTACATCCGGTGCCCAGCGTAGTCTATGGTCAGCCCGTTGGGCCAGAAGAGGTGTGTATCAGCAATGATGCGTCGATTGGAGCCATCCATGCTGGAGTATTCAATGCGAGGTGTGTTGCCCCAATCTGTCCAGTAGATGGTGCTAAAAGTGGGAAGAAGAGGCCTGAAGGTTAGACAATTGCAGCCCTAAGAATGGCACCAGGCATCACTTCAGAGCAAGGGAGAAAACAAGCTGGCTCTGTAACCTGAAGCCATAGGGACTGGGTCTCGGTCACAGAGAAGGCGAGATCAGCCCCGCCTGCCATGCAACACTCTTTGGATTCAATTTGCGGTGACCCAAGGAAAGGACAAGCACCTCCATGGATGCATCCTGGCCTGGAGCCTCCTGCTTCGTAAGGCTCCCTAACCCTGTGATCAAAAGCAATACCGTGTGCACAGATGAGGCCCTGGGCCAGGAAACAAGGAGAAGTCTGGACCAAGGATAGGGCCCTCACCGCTCGTTCCAATGTATTTGGAACAGTACTTAATTTGTAATGAAAGAGGTGCCGGGACTCAACCAATTCGATGCCAGGACTCAAGCAATTTTTTTTACTCTCCTAACTGATGCAGCAAGCCCAGAGGTGCCGGGACTATAAACTTCCAAGCTTAGAGGTGTCGGGGTCAGCCCTGGCAAGCCGTGGAACAAAATAAGCACTGATGTGGAAGGTTCCCCCAGTAGAGTTCAACAGAGGAGTTAGTGGAGTCCCAGGTCCCCACTCACCCCTCCATTGGATGGAGCGCGATTGCTCGTGGTTTCTCCAGGTTCTCCCACAGAAGCACTTTTCTGTGCGTGCCATCCAGATTTGCCACTTCAATCCGAGATGTCCCAGAGTCTGTCCAGTACAGCTTGTCATGGATCCAGTCAATGGCAAGTCCACCTAGCCAAGGGGGAAAATTAATCACAGACTAAAGCCAGGGAGGGCAGATTATGCTGCTAGGAACAATTCCTCTTCTCTCTCAATCCTTCTAGAGACCCAGCCTCTATAAACTCCAGGAGGAGAGTACCCTCCACCATCCCCACCCCAGGGGAACCATACACAGGGGATACATCCCGGCTGTCTCTCTCTTCCTCCACTCCCACATAGTGTGATCTGATCAGCTTCCCATGCCTTTGCCCCAATTGATGGCCACACACCTGGACTTTCCAGCCCCGTGGACACCACCTCCTCTACGTTGCTGCCATTGAGGTTGGCCCTCATGATGCGGTCCAGTGTGACATCAGACCAGAACACCAGCTCCTTGCTGTGGTGGAAATCAAGAGCAATGGCATTCTCCAGGTTGTTCAGGAGCAAGGTGTACTCCGAGCGGTGAGGCAGCACCTGCCGGATGTCAATCCGATTGGCAAAGAGCAGCACTGGCTCTGGCCCTGAGGGACAAACAGAAGAGAGCATGAGGGGAACCTGGCATGGTTGCCCCCGAGCCCAATGTCATCACTTTGTTACGCTGGTACCAGAGAGCCAACTGGTGGGTGTAAAGCAATGGGAAGAGGAGACAAGGTGAGTGTTCACACTAATGACGCTGGGATGGGCAGCTTTGAAGCACTTTGTAAATGCTCACCAAGAGTTGATCAATCCCATCCCCTGCTGAGTGTCTCACATCAGCCCCAGCAGCCATTCCCCCAGACACTACCACCTGCCCACAGTATGCTGACATCACAAGCATATGGTGTACTCCGCTTTCCCCCGCTACAACACAGCTTACAGTCTGAAAGGACAGGTTAGATAACAGTTACAGTCAGTCCTAGACAGCCAGAGCAAGCTGAGCAGAGAGGAGCTTCCTTTTTCCTTTCTTTTTTCAGTTTTGTCTTGTAAGCAGGTATACAACAGCACTTGCTGAGCTGTGTTACATTAGGGGAGCTAAAGAATCAAGCTAAGGTGAAAACGACGCATCTTTAAAAGCACATGGTGTCCACACTCAGAGAATGAAATATGCAAACATAAAGCAGAGTCTTGCCAATACAGAATCAGTGATCATGAGTCTGTTTCCATTTCTGGTTACAAAGCACAGTCCAAAGCCATACAGAAGCGACTGTGCAGCCAGCATGACAGGGAAATTTTTTCTGCTGCAGGGTCTGGCACACAAGGTAGCCAGGAGAGGAGCCGGGGTTAACCCTAGCAAAGGGAGAGTTGTGGCACTGCACAGCTACCAATCACTGGGCAGTAAACCTAGAGGGTGAGTCTCTGTCCTAAGCAGATCATACTGTCTCTGACACAGACTTGAGAGCCCCACCTTTCTTACATGTTGGTAGGACTTATCCACCTAGCCAGGTAAACCAAGTATTACTGAACTGAGTTACCAGAGTGTGCACACTCACACATGCATGCAACTAGAGGTGACAGTTCCGTCTTACCCAGAGCTTTGCAGCTGCGCTTGTCCGGGCGAAGCTCATAGCCTTGCTCACACCAGCACTGGAAGCCACCCTCACTGTTGGTGCAGCCCTGGCTGCAGTAACCCTCCTCAGCACATTCATTCACATCTACAAAAGGGCAAGAGAACAAAGTCGCAGTTAGGTCACCAAGACCCCGCCCCTACCATGGGCTGTCCACATCTCCCTGCTGCTCTGTCTCTATGTCCGTGCTCCAACTTCTACCCCTGTCATGGGCCTCCAGCTGCGAGTACCTTATTGCCGCAGTGAGGAGAGATGGAATGACTGTGACTCTGCCTGCTCACCTTGACATGATCGGCCCTCCTCCAGCAGCCTGTAACCTGTGTGGCAGGTGCACTGCACTGTCCCTCGTGCCATCTGGCACTTCTGGGCACAGCCCCCATTGTTGAGATTGCAGTTCTCCTCACCTGTCCGTGGACCTGTAGGGGCAGCACATGTAAAGAGGACAGAGATGAGACAAGGCAGCTGCTATTATGCTCAGCTGTTTGACAGCAGCCACCTTGTGGAGGAGACTGACTCTGAAGGGAGGAGACGCTCCTGCAGAAGGCTGCATCCCCTCAGGTGGCAGCAACACTTCGCTCAGACAGAGGGTAACAACTCCTCCCAAGATCTGTGCACTGGTGGTTGGAACAGGAACCTTTGGGATTCACTCTCTGAAAGAACATTCAGGTGTCTGACAGCACAGGACTGATCTTCCTATTGCTCCCGCTCCCCTTCCCCCAGCCTGCACATCAATCACCCCAGTGACCACTGTTGGGGTCTCTTCCTCAGAACTCCTGTTAAGATCACTAAGGTTGGTTTCCCAAGGCACATGGCTCTAAATAACATCACGAGGGTTCCCTCCACCTTCCCCAGCTCAACCATGAGGCGCTGGGAATGGGGAGACTTACGGCAGTTTTGGTGGGGACTCTCGTCGCTGCCATCTCCACAATCGTTCACACCATTGCACAGCTTCCTCTGGCCAATACAGCGCCCGTTCCCACAAAGGAACTGGTCAGGGGCACACTGAGGACTCCCTGTGGGGGCAGAAGGGAAGTCACACACTCAGAACAAGGATTCAAACAAGAACAACTCAGCAAATCCCAGG
The DNA here is from genome assembly GCA_007922305.1 of Dermatemys mawii. NCBI lineage: Eukaryota > Metazoa > Chordata > Testudines > Dermatemydidae > Dermatemys > Dermatemys mawii. The sequence continues at coordinate 34,554,613 of ML677332.1, forward strand.
GCCAAGAGAAGGAGGAGGAGGAGAAGGAGAAGACCACCCTTACCCCTTGACTGTGGTAGGTGACTGCATCTCCGTCACATTCATTACAGTGTTCTCTTTTACGAGTAGATTGAATCTATTGTTTTATGTTTCTGTGGATCCTGGGAAAGCAACTTAGGTCCACTTTGCACTTCCTACTACTGCCTCCTCCCTTGTGTTGCTTCAGAGGACTTCAGATTCCCCTCCAGACTGTGCCAAGTATTACTCTATGCCCTGCTCTACGCTGCGGGAGGGGCAGGGAAGGGGGAGGATTGACCTAAGATATGCAACTTCAGCTACAGGAATAGCATAGCTGAAGTTGACGTATTTAGGTCGACTTACTGCGGTATCTTCATGGTGCTGAGTCGACTGCTGCCACTCCCCTGTCAACTCCTTCTGCACCTCTCGCAGCAGTGGAGTACCGGAGTCGACAGGAGAGCACTCGGGGATTGATTTATCGTGTCTAGACTAGATGCGATAAATTGACCCCGAAAGATCGATCTCTACCCACTCCGATCCGGTGGGTAGTGTAGACCTGCCCTATGAAGAAGTCCAGATATTTTATTTCTCTCAGACTGAGTGCAAGATGATGGTTTAATTCCTGTTGGTGCAGATTCCACAAGCGTCCTGGGCCCCTTCTCAACATGTATCCGTGGAGGTAGCCTGCACACTTCCTCCTTCTGTAATCATCTGACATGTCACCCCAACGCAATCTCACATTTGTCGAAAACAGAGTTTTACCCTGTTCTAGATGGAAACCTCTTTAATGGATTTGGACTAGGATTTACACAAAGCCTTGAAAAGTCAGCTGTGGAAAGAGGATTTCACAAGTGAGCTACACTCTTCAGTTTCTGCTGATGGCAGGGAGACGCTGTGCAGTTTTATGCAGGACCTTCCTTTGTTTATTTCTTTTTTAAATTAATATTTTACTGTATAAGGTCACTATATAAAATGGGATCATCTTAATCATTAGAGTCAGATCTGGTGACCTGAGGAGTTCCTAAAATATGTTGTGACTGCTGTTTACTCCTGTTAGCCTTGCAGAACCAACCCAGCTCAGAAGAACCGATTCCTTCTTTTAAATCATCAGCAGAATTGGTCATGGTAACCCCTGTGCAAACCCATGAAAGGCAATGGGGCTCTACAGATGTACCGATGAAATAATTTGGCCTCCAGAACCTTTGTTATAAATGATGTGTGAGAAGAAGAAAATCAAGAGACTATGGTGATGAGCACCCACACAAGATCCAGACAGAAAGACAGACCTGGAATCCAACAATATATTTAGAGTCGTTTTTCAGAGCCGAGCCACAGTTTAAATGAGCCATTTTGATATCTGAAACTTGTTCATTATAACCGACAGACAGATGCCATATTATTTCTGGATCTGTGATCTCAAATAGTTGATTAGACAGACTAAAGCAACACTAACTGATCAGATTTGCCTCACTGGCAATGACATGTCCGGAAGGTGCTTGTGTTCTTTGTTTTTTTCATAGCTGGTAAGACTAATTTTCCACCTGAGCCAAATTTCAGCACCAGCTTTGGACTTTACATGTCAACTCTATTATAAGTCACTGAACATTAGGTAACATTCCTGGCCAGACAAATCCTCAGACATTTTACAGAGAGTGTGTACTGGATCCCATCAGTTAACTGTTACCAGCTGACCTTCACCATATTTATGGTAGGTCTTGACTGTTTAATGAAGAATCTCCAAAGAATTGGCTTTATTACAGTGTTGGATGTATCAATTCATCCTGATCCTGATATTTCGTTTCAGGGGTACTGCAGGTTTGGTTTAGTTTCTTGGCTGTCATCATTCCTTTGACTTTTTGCTTAGATACCTTCATTCCTGGGGTGAGGACCAGTGGTGTTATCAGACTCCTTGTAGTTGTGATTACATGTGCAATTGCGTTTTCAGGATTAGCGTCTCCTGCACAAAGGTACCTGCAACAGCTGATAGCTCTAAAACAATCAGCATGGACACTTGAACTTCAGTATCTACAGGGATGTTATTGACTAACATAGTAAGTGCAGTCTCCATACCAGAAAGTTGTTGCTGAAAGCGAGGAGGTGGAGGAATCAGTGTCTGGCTGCCTATCATGTCTAATTCAGAGCCATTAGCTGTAACAAACAGTGCAGCTGCCCTCTGCCAAGACCTACCTGTGTTCTCACAGCTCTCCTCATCACTGTTGTCAGAACAGTCGTCCTCTCCATCACAACGCCATGACAGACGGACACAACGCCCAGATTTACAGCGGAACTGGTCAGCTGTGCACATCGATGTGGCTGGGGAAACAAAGGAAAGACTACTATACAGAGCAAATTTAATCTACCCAACCAGCCTCAGATCCTAATTCCCTTCCACTCCATATCACCACCACAGACTGGACCTCTGCCTGGCATCCCAGACACTCACTGCAGTTCCTCTCATCTGACTGGTCATCACAATCGAAGTCACCATCACACCGCCAGCCTGCGTTGATACACAAGCCGCTGTTGCACATGAATTCCCCAGAGCGGCATGGCTGGTGAGATGCTGCAGAGAGGACACAGCACATGAGTACCAAGACATTGCAATTCCCCCAAGGCCATCCTCACGTCAAACTGGCATGAACCTGAACCCCATGCTGAGGGCAACCCTAAATCTCTGACTGCCAGAAGTAAAGAAGGAGGAAACTTGGGTGGATCACTCCAGCTGCTCTGTTCTGTAAACTCCCCATGAGACTCTGGTACTGGCCTCTGTTGGAGACAGGATACTGAGCTAAACGGACCATTGGTCTGACCCAGGATGGTCACTCTTATGTAACTGACCCATTCTGGAATGCTTCAGCCCCGTATCTAGGGCTCCTAGCTAGACAATGGCCCTGCCACCCAGGTCAACAAAAACAGCTTGGATTCCACCAGTAGGAATTTTTCCTCTAGGGCAGGGGTAGGCAAACTTTTTGGCCTAAGTGCCATATCTGGGTTGTGAAACTGTATGGAGGGCCGAGTAAGGAAAGCTGTGTCTCCTGAAACAGCTTGGCCCCCGCCCCTATCCACACCCTCCGACTTCCCAACCCCTGACTGCCCACCTCAGACCCCCCCACATCCATCCAAACCCCCCTACTCCTTGTCCCCTGACCGCCCCCTCCAGGGACCCCACCCCCAACCAGCCCCGCTCCCTGTCCCCTGACTGCCTTGACCCTCTATCCACCTCCTCCCCTGACCGCCCTCCCCCCAAACCACCACCCCAACCAACCGCCCCCTGCTCCCTGTCCCTTGACTGCCTCTCCGGGACCTCCTGCCCCTTATCCAACCCTCTCCCCGCTGGCTTCCCACCCCCTTACCATGCTGCTCAGAGTGGCAGGAGCTCGCAGCTCCACTGGAGCCAGCCACGCTGTTGCAATGCTGCCCGGAAGGAGCAGCAGGCCAAAGCGCTGGCAGCATGGTGCACTGAGACTGTGGGGGAGGAAGGAACAGCAGGGGAGGGGCGGGGGGCTAGCCTTCCTGGCCGGGAGCTCAAGGGCCAGGCAGGAGGGTCCTGCGGGCTGTAGTTTGCCCACCTCTGCTCTAAGCAGTGTCCCTCCCCAATCAATTCCAGCCAGGACACTGGGGAGGGACACCTTCCCCAGCTCCAGCCAAATCCTCCCATCTGGATCAACGTGCCAGCTGCTGGGGGGGACCCAGGGGATTACTCTCTCTTGCTGTTGACTCACAGCAGTCGGACTCATCAGACCAGTCCCCACAGTCATCGTCCCCATCACAGTGGTAGATATCCAGGATGCAGCGTCCATAGGCACACTGGAACTCCTCCAGGTTACAGGTTGTGGCTGGAACATCTGATGCTAACAAGGAAACCAAGGGGAAGGAAAGGTTAAGGGCAGGGACCACGCCAGTTTATGCTTATGTTGGTGGGAACAAGAGGGGCCTGGCAGGCACACAATGCAGCAGGTGCAGTGCACGTGCACAAGTGGTTCACTCCCTCTCTCCCACCCTCAGCATGTCCACAGCACTGACAGAGATTCAAATGCTTCACAGGAAAGCTGTTGACAGCTCCACGCAATGGAAACAACCCACTCAGCACCACACGGGGTCCATCCTGCAGAAATTAACGCTCATAAGAACGATAACCTTCTCTCTGAGTTGCAGATGGGGAACTAAGGCATGGAGAGGTGAAGCAATGGAGGGAAAGCCAAGGACCGAACCCAGGAGTGCTAACTCCCTCATTTTGTGGTCAGAGCACTAGAACACACTGCCCTATAACAAAGGCTTACAGAGTACCTCAAGGGCTGGAAGTGGGTTGATTCCATTGCATGCAGCTCGCAACAGCTTGCCAGCGAAGTGTCTGAGTCCCTGTCAGTGCTGTGGACATGCTGAGGGCTGGAGGGAGGGAGTGGACTCAAAGCAACAAGCCTGACCCAACCCTATACCTCTTAGAATAAAATCAGCCTTTGGGGTGCGATGAACCTCACCTTATTAAGGTAGGTCAGACTTCAGGTCTAAAGTATGGGACTGTTCCTTTAAGGACTCAGAAATGTGATGGGAAGGTGAGCAACGGGGCAGCAAGGTGCTCAGGTTTGCACCAGGCCTTTGAAGCGTTGCTTCCCCTGACACGCTGCCAAAACAAACTGCTCCAAATCACTGAAATCCTTTCCAGCAGACTCTGACCCTGTGCAGGACCCGGCACATTCAGAGTCAAGAGTTTGCCCGCTGCTTTGCTCTGGGACAGCTGGGTGCTGCACAGGAAGGTGCCCTCACCAAGGAATTCTTGGAGAGTTCAGTGCAATGGAGACTGACTTCCTCTCGCACCTTGGGCAGGAAGCCGTGGGACACTGTCCAGAGAAGGAAATGCAACATGTAAGCACATGGAGGCTGAAGAACCCAACTAATAACTTAGTGATCTCTGGAATTATAGAGAGGCTTTGGGATGGGGACTGGACCGAAAGCTGCCACTGCTGGGAATTCATACTGAACTGCCCCTCCAGCTGGGAGCATGGGGCAAAGGCAACAGACACCCAGTAACAGCTTTATTACATGCCAATGCCTGATATCCATATGCTGAACAGGAGCCCAGCTGACAAGCTCCAGGTGCTCTTCTAGAGAGCTGAGTAGGCAGGCAGTGGGGTTCAGGGAAAAGAGAGCAGCTGGAAGCCCAAGGGAGGGGGATAAAAGGAGATAAGGTAGGACACTGACCCTGCTATCCAAATAAAATGTTTATCTACAAAACAGTTAGAGAGTAGAAAAAGGGATTAGGCAGACTTTGGGAAACACAAACCAAGCCTGAGAGGAGGGGACACCATTTCTACCCCATCCTGCCATGCAGCAGGAAGTTGGAGTGTCTCCCTCTCCCTTCCCCAGGGCCTGTCCATGGCCAGCAGGGAAGAGACAGGCAGGGGAGTTGGAAGGAGGGAGGGAGGCTGGCTTCTTCTCAGAGCCCTTTCGGGCTCAAAAATCTTTGCAGCCCTGGCTCCCTGCCAGCTCTCATTATCTGGAGAGATAAAAGACAACTCCCCCTCCCCCTCCCCCGCATACCCCCTCCTGCCGTTCAGGAGCTGGCAGCCCTGATCCCCCTCCCAGAGTCTTTTGAAGTTTCCTCCTATCTAGAACAAATTCTGCAAAATGCCCTTGAGAGCAGAGTGGGGGAGGGGAGCTCTGCAACTTCCACAGGCACTAACTGCCGCTGGGAGACTCAAGAGCAAGGGGGTGGGGGGAGTAACAGGATCCTGCCCCTGTTGCTACATGCCGGTAGAAGGGAGACAGCTGCTGCTGGCTCCCCTACACTCCCGAGATCTGCTCCCAGCTCTTTTATCCACTTGGCTAATACTGGACAAAATTTTCAACAAACTATCCCAGTAAAGAGATGAGGGTGAGGGGGACCCCAAAGGGCGTGCAGGCACCGGAGGCTCCTTTAGAATTGTCTGCAAGAATCAAAGGGGGAGAGAAGGGACAAATCCTTCCTCCCCTTCCCCACTTCACTATGTGGCCCATCTGTGGTGCGCAGGATCCCTGGCTATGGCTCAAGGTCACACCAGCCTGGGAGCCGAAGGGAGAAGCAGCCACCCCGGGTTACCACTCAGAGAGAGAGAGAGATAGATACAGTATTTGTCTGCACCGTGGCGCTGATGATGGCCCCCAGCACCAGGGCTGGAACACAGCAAAGATGATCGTACAACCAGGGTCAGTTCATTTCCAGCATCCATCACAGAAGGCTCACTAGGCCCCAGGTTAGTAGCAGGGCCAAGCAGCTAGCTCCCAAGGCTACGAGGGAAGGAGGATACTCACGGCAGCTCTCCTCATCCGAGCCATCCTTGCAGTCTGTATCGCCATCGCAGAACCAGTGCTCGGCTATGCAGCTGCCATCGCTGCAGCGGAATTCCTTCTCGGAACATTTCCTCATGTCTGCAGGCCAGAGACAGCAATGCAATCAGAGCCCAAGACACCCAAACATGTCCATGTCACCCACTGTGTCCAGGTCTCCCACGGGACCCAAACATGCCTGTGCCACCCACTGAATCCCCCAGGGCACCCAAACACACCCATGCCCTCTGGTGCCTGGGCACACCAGCCATGCTCATTCTGTTTAGTATTGGGTGTTGGATTAGAAAGGAATCCTCAAAAATTCAGAGCTCTGTGTCAAGAAGCAACAGGTCCCAGCATGGACAAATGAGACCAGGCTGGGCTGCTGGTTGGAAGAGAAGCCCCACAGCCTCAAACCCCAAGCAGTAACCCTGGTAAGTATGTCCCCAGCTGCTCATCTCAGGCAATCCAACTATGTGGCCTTACCATGGTTGAGGAGATTAGTACCCAGTGGATGGGACTATATGCAAGCCCTTTTGTAAGCAGCTGTCCTAGGCTGCCTGCACAGGCACTCCATTCATGGCATTCACATGTCACGCCACTCACCACACTGCTCATCGCTGTTGTCACCACAGTCATTGTCACCATCACAGTGCCACAGGCTGCGGATGCAATATCCATTCTGACACGAGAACTCGTCCTCCTCACACTCCCGTGGCGCTACAAGGACAAAGCCAAAAGTGAGCTGAAGACTAGCTGATTTACCTTATAGAGCCAAGTCTTCAGCCGAGCACAAAGGAGCCCTTTGGAACAATGTCCTCCAAGAGGGTGCCACCATGAAAGGACACTTATCTCCCATCACCACAGCACAACATGGGGTAGAAAGAGTCAAAGCCAGCCCAGGATTTCAAGTCATCTCTTCAGATCCCCTCCCAGAGATTTCCTTGAAGGACAATGAGGAAGGGGCTGCAGTATCAGCATCTTTTCAGGGGGACCCTTCCCTCATTGGCAGGAACTAGATCCAACAGAAACTTTCAACTAGGACAAGAATTTCCTGTACCGCAGACTAGGCAGCTCACCTCACTGACTCAGCCCTCACTTCCTGGGAGCTCACGCATGTAGTCAACTTTGTCCTCCTTCAACCCACAGTTCTAAATCTCTCTCTTTCCCCTTCCCTACCCCCTGGAAAGGGCCTATCCACAGCCCATACTCCTCCAACACCCAACTCAGCATTTTAGCAGAGGGTAAAAGGTCAGCACAGCTCAGACCTAAACAAGTTAGCAATTGTCTGCTGTAGGCTTTGGTGCATACTATCTCAAGCAAGCTCTTGGCTTCAGGTCCAGAGAAGTCTTCCCTATTCCACAGCACTGTGCTCTGCAGGGGATAAAGCTGCTTCTCACCAACACATCCCTCTTGCGTGTTAGCCCCACACAGGAGCAGGAGCTTGCTGCTGGGTCCCGCTCAAAACACTGGTTTGCAGGTCTCCTATTTCCCCTAGATTTGCTGCCATGTAACAGTCATGAGGAAGGGTCCCTCTCAGTGACACCGGATTTGGTCTCAGAGTCTCCATTAAAATCACCACCCCATACCTTGCCGCTCTGATCTCCCAAGGTGGGGTAAGGGATGGAAGCAGAGAATACTGCCGTAAATGACCAAACACTTGCACCCCAAATCTAAGGGTATCCCAATCTCGGTCCAAAGGAATGTCCGTGTGGGCAGGCCGTGATTAATGAGCATTATGGATTGAGAAAGGCATGGAAAAGATACCGGAAAGCTGGACAGCCAAATTGTCACACAAAATCTCAAACCCACAGAGCCCTAATTCCACACCCCTCTACACCAAGTTTACGTAAGAGGCAGCAATCAGGGTAGCCCACATTAAATAGCAACAGTCCCATGGGGAGCATTCTGAGGGCTGGCAAAATGGCACTAGGTGGGTGTGAGTTAACCTCTGCAGTTGTCAGAGAAGTGGAAGGGGGTCATCAGGAAAAGCATCAAGTGAGGTGCTCTGGGAGCAGGCTCAGGAGCACCTACACCTGGATCACTCTGCACACTCCTCCCCCATTGCTCAGTGTAGCTGGGGAGAAGTGTGTGTTGAGGAGCTGAGAGCACCAGCCTGACAGCACACGTCTCATCATCTAACAGCAGCCTGACACCAACCCCAATGTCCGGAGCAGCTCCAGAGAGCAGTCGTTGACATGTGCTGCAGGAAAAGCTGATTCCCTGCCACATGCTGACAGTCACTGAGATGGGTGCAATGAGGCAATCGTAGAGCAGGGAGGGGAACTTCAATCACTTTACTTACAGAAAACATTCCCAAGTAACCCCTGTTCCCAGCCCAGAAGGAAGAGGGTGGAGATGCAAGAGATCAGGTATGTTTCCATTCACGTTCTGTCAACTTTACTGACATGACAACAGCCTTAGGTACTGCCAGAGCTATTGTGGTACAGTAAAAGTGGCTGGGCTCTCTCATGTGGTGCCAAGTTGCCCTGTCTCAGAGTAACTGGGCCTCTGGCCAGGCGACTATCCCTGCAACATTCCTCGGCGAAGCTGTTTGAAGGGAGAGGACCCTGAGGATGCCCTCACACAGCAGCGGAGTCAGACAGTGGAACCCGAGGCCACAGGAAACCAGTCAGACAAACAGTTTAGTGGGATTTAGCAGGGGTTAGGCATTTCCATGAACAAGGAGCACAGGAGCAGCTCGGCTCACTGGGAAGCTCGGGGAAGTGCTTCATGGGACATTAACTAGCAGGTTGCAGGGTATAAACTGTTCTCCAGCTGAGACCGGGACACATCCCCTCCCCCAGGACAAAGAGCTACACAACTATCTGGCCAGGTGCACTGGGGGAGGGTCACCCTCCTCTGAAGCATCAGGTACTGCAGCATATGGAATTATGTGGGCCATTGGTCTGACTGAGTGGAAAAACTCCCATGTTCCTGTGTCAACAAAGTTAACACTGGTTAACAGTTTGAGTGCCAGCTTCCCAGAGGCCTAGCAAACCAACGTGGTACCCATCCTTTCAGCCGCATGTCATCCTCCCCAGAAGGGTTAACTTACGGCAATCCTGTTCATCGGAATCATCTTCACAGTCGTTGTCTCCATCACAGACCCACGAGCGACGGATGCACTTCCCATTGTCACAGTGGAAATCCAAGGGTGAGCAAGTAGGTAGCACTGGACACAGGAGAAAGGAGACCATTCACTGTGTGGCTGCAGCAGCATTCCTATAACAACCGTTTTCTCCCTCTCCCCTTCTAGCAAGGGGCAAGCCTTCTAGCGACAACGAAGATGAGTTTCGGGTTATCAGTGAGAACAGACCCTGGGAATCTAGGGCTGAATGGTGCTGCATCACCACGGAAGCACCGTCCTTCCCACTACAGGGGGCCAAGCCACAATACCCCATTCAGCTTCTTCTCTATTTCCCATCCCTTACACAAGGCAATTCTCCCCATCCCAGTCCCCTCTCTGTAGTTTCACGTCCTTCCAGCCGTTCAAAAGAGAGTTAACAATATAAAAATGTATCGAAATTCTTCCCCTCCCTGCATGCTCCCCCAGTGCATCCTGTCCTCCCTTGTCTATTACACAGGGAGCATCTCTGAAGTGATGCAGATGGATTTCTGAGGCACGGGCCCCGTCTCCCATAACATGTGTGTGAGGGGGGCTCTCCCAATGAGGTTTTGTTTCTAAGACTCGTAAGAAGGAGTTTTAGGCAGCAGATGAAGATGCTACCCCTTGCCCCAGGCACTGTATATAGTAGAATCCAGGGATTGTAGGAAGGAGGAGGAGGATGGGGGACACCTTTATGAGCTCAATAGAGTGGCAACAAAGTGGGGCTGCGGGACAGTGGCTTCAAAGGGCCCTGTGAGCATCCACAAGGCTGGAATTTGAGGGAGAGGATAAGCCCAGCCCTGCCTTTCCCTCACAGATGAGAGGATCATTCTGAGCCTTTGGAGGTTCATGCTTTCAGGTGCTGCCAGGTGCTGCGGGAAGGAGGCTACACAGGGCTCTGCTCCTGACAGGTGTGTTCTCCAAAGAACAATGTTACCTTAATGATACAAAGAGGAGCAGAGCAGGGAGAGGCTTAGTCTCTGAAACCCTTTCATCCCAGTCCAGCTTGCTGATAGCATCTCCCAGCTGTCACCAGCCAGGCCAATTCTGCTCTATTAGGCTCATAACTCCTCCCTCCCCTGCCAAACACTTTGTGGCGGGGGAGCGGGGGAGGAAATACAGCAGCAACACAATAGACAAGGGAAGGGACAGATCCCCTGTGGGCTAGAGAGAACACACTGGATGGCCACACTTTCCATTTTCCCAGCCACCTCAACCTTCCGGTCTCCCACAGCTCAGAATTGCTGCCAACATCCTGTGTACCCAGTGCAGATTAGACGGAGGAACCCCAGGGGCTCTTTTACTTAATCAGACCCACTTGGGACTGTAAAAGGATTAAACTCTGCATAGGAGAGCACCTCCTGCAGTTTTGAAGAACCCACAGAGCAAGTGCCTGCACCCCGGCTCCCACAGCTTCACTAACCCCCCTAAATAGCCTCTCTATAGGACCCAATAATCTCCCTTCTCAGCAGGGATATTAGGGACCTAAGCTCAGAAGCACGCATGGCTGTCTGCTATAGGTGGAAAACGGCAAAGAACCAAGCGCCTGTCCCAGATAGCTCCCAAGCTGATAGTACATAAGTGCAAGAGGTCTAGGGCCTGCTCTGCCTCACAGACATATGGTTCCCCCTTCCTAAAGGCAACTTCAGATACTTTTGCTGAGTCTTTTCTCTGCTTTGTGCATCCTGGTACAGGGTTCATCTCCTAACACAGGGCACCTCTGCAGCCTATCCAGTTCCTCAGTGCATAGCCCTCTCTGCATCCTAGCCTGTTTGTCACCCTTCTCTAGCTAAGGAAAGGCAGCTAGCACCAGGGTATTTAAATTCTGAGTGTGCTTTTTTGACTACCTCTTGGGACTCCCACTTTCCACCCCACTTTTACGCTCTTAAGTGAGCTAAATCAACACAGTTTCACCCTTAAACACCATCTACTGCAATGGTAGCCCCTCCAGCTGACAATGCCATTTCATGGAGGAAACAGAAAACAACAGTTTCCCCCTCCCAGCATAGGAAAAGCCACACGGGATGGCAGACTAGGCACAAGGCTGGAAGCCAAGAGGACCTGAACTCTAATCCCACCAGAGCTAATGACTGGTTTTAGAGATACTTTGTAACCAAACAAAGGCTATGGGTATCATATAGCTTTACAGAACTTTAGGGGACTCAAAACAAGAGACATCTGTTGAAAAGAACTTTTGCAATGGATATTTCACTCACCCCTATTTAGAATGATGCATTAGAATATAAGTAGGTGCAATAGGCTGAAATTAAGAGGGAACAAGTAGGCCAAATATTAAGGAAAACTTCCTGACAATGAGGTATCTCAGGGTGTAGGACATTCTCCCCAGGGAAGGAGCAGAAGCCCCACCACACAGAGCATTTAACACAGCACTGGACAAATCCCTACAGAATCCTGCACTGGCCCCAGAGAGACAGACTGGAGGATCCAAAAGGCCTTTTCCATTTTTACTGTCTAGGATTCTACAAAGACCCATGTTCAAATCACACCTTTTCGGACACATCTCCACAGCCAATTGCAGCGAGTCTCAGAGCCCAATCAACGGTCTCGGGCTCATATGTTCACCATCGGGTATTAAAAATAGCTGTATAAACACTGTGGCTCAGGCAGGAGCTCAGGCACTGATGCCCACCACCCTCCAAGGCTTCAGAGCCCTAATGTCTACACCGCAACTTTTACCGCTGTAGCACAATTCTGAGTCTACTGACACAGGTTCTGAGTCTTGCTGCCGCAGGTTGCCACTCCCTGTGTACATGTAACCTTCCACCTGTCTGAGACCTGGATGGAGAGGAAGGCACACATACACGTCTCTACATTCACCAACCAGGGACTCAACAGCAGGCAGGTTTTCTAGCTGCTGGTTTGTTTCCTTTGACCATGCTCTCCTTCAAGCGAGTGCACACCTCCAGCCACCTCCTCCTAGACAATCCCAGTGCTGACTGAACAGGGAGACTGGAATTCCCCTCCTCCCCATGGTGGGAATAAAGGGCTACACCCACTTACCCAAACTTTACTCCCCCCAAAAAAACAACCAGGAAGTGCAGGTTCTTAGATCATGAGAGACAAGACAAGCCCATAGCTCTGTCTCTCTCCCCTCAATGCAGCCTCTGTAAACTGCTCGCAGACCAGACCCTTCCTGGCCTCAGCAGCAGTTTCAAGGCTAAAACCATCCCCCCTACCCCAGTATATGCATTAGTGTCTGCTCTCCCCAGCCCCAGCATGACTAATCACCAAAGGGTTGCACAAGAGCTGCCTGGAAGGGAATTTGCATACTGACTCTCCAGGGAAGAATTTTTCAGGCTCCCAGAGGTTTAGACCATTAGCACTGGTTCAGAGCTGATACCAACATCCCATTGAACTCCTGATTCTCTTCATGAGGTAACTGTGCAAAATGAAATTCCACCCCTACAGGGAGCAGTTCAGCCAATTTCATACTTCATATGAAAAATAAGCTTGAGGAGCTAGGAAAACGAGAAAATGACACACAGAAACTGCTACATGCAAAGATGGGCTCCATTCCCACCCCAGCAGACAGCAAGACACCCCTGTCCAGACAACACCAGGGCACAGATTGAGTTGCCTCTTCCACAAGAGCCTCCTGTAAAGAAACCTAAGGAACCCAAGGCTGAAGAATGAAGACTGAAGTTTCACAGAACATAGGAATTTCCAGTTCAGACCAGACCACTAATGTCTATCTAATCCAGTACCTTGGGCTGGAAGGAAAAAAAGCAAAACAAAACAAAAAAAGTTAGCTAACCCACATAAACTAACTTGGATTTAAAACAGCAGCAAAAACATAGCAATTCAACTTTTCACTCAGGTTCAAGCCTAAAAACTGGAGTTGCCATATCCCCACTGCTATTTTAACCTGAATTAACCAACACTAATGCCAGCTACCTACTCCAGTTAAGAACACCTTCTTTTACGGTGTGGACCTATCCTGACAGTGGCCAGTAGCAGATGCTTCAGAGGAAAATGTAGGAAACCTCATGTGTGCCACTATGCAACTGCATCCCCAGAGGGTAAACTTATTCCTAAACTCACTCCCTTCTACCTCTCGTGAGCTAATTTTATGCATTAATTTTATGTACTATATTTGATTTCCTTCCTGTTCTCATCAAATCAATTCTGATGATGGTGAGTAGAGTATCCAATAGATTCAGCACATGCCTTGTGAATAATAGTCTTGAACTCCTCCCACTGCGTTTCAGTTAGGTCAGGGAGACTCTCAATGAGGCTTTGCTGAAGGGTCTCATGACTAGTGTGATTTTGAAATGCCCTGATGTTCAATCTCTTCCGTATTCCTTTCGGTTGTTTATGGTGCAAGCCACGTGTTCATGACTGATCTGACCAAACAATGATCCGTCCAGCAGTCATCCATACCTTTCATGGCTCGTGTAATATGGATATCGGTACAATCACAGGCTCTGATGATGACATAGTCAAAAAGATGCCAGTGTCCAGAACGTGGGTGTTTCCAAGTGGTCTTATATTTGTCCCTCTGTCTAAAGATGGTACTTGTGATAAGCAATCATGCTCCACACATTTGCTGAGGAGAATACCATTAGAGTTTACTTTCCCCACCTCTTCTTTCACAGTGGTGCCTCCCCAGAATTTGGGGTGCCAACTGAGAGCACATCACATCACAGATCTGCTCCATGCACAGAGGCTAGGGACATCGCACCTTTGTTAGTTGCTGATGCTGACTAGCTAAAGGAAATCAGCCAAGTGTGCAGCAGGCCCAAGATCGGAGGCAAAGACCCTTAATCCAGCCTTGAGTAGAAATCAGGATGCTCAGCAGGGGCCATTGCATTTTGCTGTTATTTCTCCAGAAACCAAAACAGAAAACACTTCTTCTAGTGGTACATTGAATTTGATGTTCAAATGTACAGTACTGTCAGAAAATCTGGACTCCCACACAAGCTGTACAAAAGTGAAACAGAAATAGAAAGGGACCATCTGCAACCAGCACCAAACCCTTTGCAATCCTGAAGTAGCAAGGGCCAATGCTTGGGAGCACTATATCCTCTGTGAAGTGGATTGTCTGATAGTTTCAGAGCTATGAATTAAGCCAACTGCAAAGCCAAAATCCCCAAAGTAGGGCAGATGTGGGGCTGGTGTCACTTCAAGGGTAGAGTTAATGTAGGTTGTGGACTTTACTTTGAATTTCCAGACTTTCAAAGTTTGGGGATTCTTTTAAGTCTAACCTGAACTCTTAAATTCCTAACTTTTGAGCGATGGTTATGTGGTTTGTGGAGTATTTACTTATTTTTTTATTCACACTAGCTACAGCAAAAGGCTCTTGTGAGAATTTTTACCCTTAGCATCACCTCAGTTTTGCTCTGGGACAGATTAGTTTAGTAATCTCACACACAGCCCAGTTCTCATAAGTGAAAAGAGACACAGAGCCCAGGAAAAGGTCTCAAACAAAATGAGTTACACATTCATGTGGCTCAAGAGAAGCTATCTACACTTCCTACTGGGTTCAGAGCAGTGGACTTTTCAATAACCTAGGACAAAAAGAATACCTAGTTCCTCACTCTTTAAGTACAGAAAGTGTGGCACAACAAGTAAGCAAGCAAGCCCCTCTTCCAAAGAGTCGACAGTCCAAAGGCAGAACAGGGCCACTACAAGCACAGGAGAAGTGTGTTCATCAGAGCAGGAAGACTTCATGGAAGACGGGACAGCTGGGATAAAACAAGGGAAATCGTTCAGGGAGCAGCCAGTTTGTCAAGGCTGAGGCTGAATTTACTCAGGTTTCCTCCCACCCTGGCCTCACAAAGTGGGACCCACATGTACAAAAGGAGAGAGAAATATTCCCATTGACTGGGAAAGGGCCAGGCTGCACTTGCAAGTGAATGCAGACACAAAGACCAGTCTTCTGCCTACACTCTGCTTTGCTTAGCAACAATCCCAGGCAGCCTCTGCTGGCACATGGTGCGTAGGCAGCTGAGCTGCTCTGGCTCATGCCGCAAGCAGTTCCAAAACAGATGCTGTCATGAAACCAAAGAGGTGATACCCGAAAGAAGGTCCATGAAGTTGGCATAACAACTGTGAGGGTTATTATTACTATGGCCTTGTCTACACTACCGGCTGGATCGACGCATAGAGATCGATCTACTGGGGATCGATTTATTGCGTCTTGTCAGGACGCGAGAAATTGATCCCCAGAGGCACTCCCGTCAACTCCAGAACTCCAGCTCGCCAAAAGGCGCAAGGCAGAGTCGACGGGGGAGCCCGCTGCCGACCGCTGCCGCCGTGAGGCAAGTAAGTCAACCTAAGATGCGTCGACTTCAGCTACACTATTCACGTAGCTGAAGTTGCGTATCTTAGGTCTACCCTCCCCGCTAGTGTAGACCAGGCCTATGATTACTACAGCAATTTGGCTTCTAAATATGATCCAGAGCAAGAAGCAAATATGACACGGACTAACTGGCTCCTGCAATAGCAGGGGTTCAGCTTTGGGAGGGAAGCAGTCCCCACAAGAGAGGTAGGCAGAGAACCCATATGCTGGCAGAGAGTAGGTTCTCCTTGCCCAGGCCATTACTGATAATCTTCAGGGCCAAGGGAAGACCCTGTGTAAGTCAGATATACCAGTCACTCTGATGCAATAAAACTGAGCAAGTCCTCATGGAAGCCAGGCAGGGGCTGGAGCAAGAAGGAAGTGTAACAACTGGGAAGCAAAGGAAGAGTGACTGACCCAGAAACCATGCAAACTTGCTTCATATCTGGAAATGGAAAAAAGGCTACTCCAACGCCTTTTACTCACTGGAGCATTCCTTCACCTTAAAACTGGAAATACAGGGGAGTAACTCTATACACACACACACTTTGGGTATGTCTACACTGAAAGAGTTACATCACTGCTCAGAGAGCACTGAAGGGAAACCACTGTTGTGTGTTCACACTGTCAGCTGCCTGCGCAATAGAGTATTCACACTTGTGGCACCTGCATCGGTATTCAGAGTGGTGCGCTCTGGGCAGCTATCCCACAGAGCATCTCTTCCTCTTCTGCCGCTAAGAGTTCTGGGAAGGCAGAGGGAGTCACAGGGCATCCTGGGTCCTGTCCCAAATGCCCCATGACGCATTGCTTCGCATCCCAGCAATCCCTGTGCTTCCATCCACATGTGGCGCCATCTTTCAACGGTTTATGTACTGCACACTCTGCCTCTTCAGTTTGCAGAAATGGATCCTGCACTGGTGACCAATATGCTGGTTGCTCTCACTAACACGTGAAAAGTGGCAGTGGAGTTATTTCTTAAACTACAAAGGCAAGAGGAGTGATATATTGATCTCACCACGCATAGTAGCTATGACACGAGATTCCTTGTGGCATTCACAGAGGTGCTGACTACAGTGGACACTGCTTTTGGGCTCGGGAAAGCACCACTGAGTGGTGGGATCACATTGTCACGTATGTCTGGGCTGCAGAACTTTTGGATGAGGAAAGCCACATTCATGCGACTGTGTGATGACCTCACCCCAGCCCTGCAGTGCAAGGACACGAGAATGAGAGCTGCCCTGTCATTGGAGAAATGTGTGGCGATTGCACTATGGAAACTGGCTCCTCCAGACTGCTACAGATCGGTCGATAAGCAGTTTAGAGTGAGGAGGTCGGCCATTGGACTCGTGTTGATGGAAGCGTGCAGGGCCATTAATCGCATCCTGCTCAGAAAGACTATGAAATGTCAGAAAGACTAAGAAAATGGCCAGCTAACTACAAAAGCAGCTTCTCTTCTCTCGCTATTCACACCTCCAGTTCAGCTGCTAGAGGAACACCTCACCCTCCCTGATTAGACATAACAAGCTGGTTCAGCCTGATTGGACTAACCTTGTTATCTCCCACCTGGTTCTTGCCTACCTATTTATACCTGCCCCTGGATACTTCCACTGCATGCATCCGACGAAGTGGGTATTAGCCCATGAAAGCTTATGCTCTAAAAAAAAATTTAGTTAGTCTTTAAGGTGCCACAGGACTCTTTGTCACTTCTGCAATTCCAGACTAACACGGCTACCCCTCTGATTCTCAGAAAGACTGTGACTCTGGGCAATGTATGTGACACTGTGGATAGCTTTGCACAAATGGGCTTCCCTAACTGCGGAGGGGCGAGAGATGGCACGCATATTCCAATTCTGGCACCAGACCATGTAGCCACTGAGTACATTAATCTGAAGGGGTAATTATCTATGGTTCTCCAGGCGCTTGTGGATGACTGTGGGTGTTTCACGGACCTTAACGCAAGCTGGTCTGGAAAGATGCAAGACGCATGCACATCTTTCGGAACATTAGCCTGTTCAGGAAGCTGCAAACAGGAACTTTCTTCCCGGACCAGATGATCACCGTAGGGAAAGTTGAAATGCCCATTCTGATCCTGGGAAACCCCGCCCAGCCCTCAATGCCGTGTATTCTGAAGCCATACACGGGGAACCCTGACAGCAGCAAGGAGCAGTTCAACAACAGGCTGAGCAAGTGCTTTCGGTCGTTTAAAGGCTTGCTGGAGTTGCCTATATGGGAGGCTGGACCTGGACAATGACAATATTCCTATACTTATAGCCATGAGCTGTGCACGCCATAATATTTGTGAAGGGAAGTGTGAAAGCTTCACTAAGGACTGGACCACTGAGGCTCAGCACCTGGAGGCTAAATTTGAACAGCCTGAGACCAGGGCTATTAGAGGGGTGCAGCATGGGCAATAAGGATCAGGGATGTCTTAAGGCAGCAATTTGAAGCTGAAAGCCACTAATATTTGTTGTTATGCTCAGGAATGCAGTGCTTGTAATTCTAGGAGTTGATTGTGATTGGTGTAGATGATGCACTGTGAAGATTTAAAAAAACTGCCCATTGCTTTGCAGGGCTCTGTTTGCTTTCAATTAATGGAATGAAGATTGCTTTCAAACCAAAACAATTCTTTTATTAAAAAACAACAACAGGAGGAGAGAGACAAACAAAAAAACCATCAGCACTGTGTGGGAGCGGGAAGGGAAGGTCCCAGGAAGAGGTGGGGTTCTGAGACAGTTAAAGATTTGTGTATGTTCAGGTATCATATGCAACCTTCTCGTTTGGAGTACAGTGCAGAGGATATTGTTCTTCATCAGGGCTAAGCTGCAGAGGGAGAGATGTTGAGTGCAGTGGGTACTGGGAGTCCACAGAGCTGGACTGTGATGGGGCAGGAGTGGAATGCAGCGGGTCCAGACTGGAGCCAGAAGGTTGATAAGAGTGTGTTGGCCGTGTCTGGGGGGCACATGGGAAAGAGTTTTGCGACAGCGGCTGCAGGGGAGGCTGGCGTGGAGCTGCTCGGTTTGCAGTGCTAGTAGTGCCTGGAGCGTGTCCACTTGACGCTCCATAACGTTTAAGAGCCACTGCGTGGCTTCCTTCTGACACACCACATTCTCCTTTTGGTCCCTCTTTTTGCTGTCCCACCACTCCTTCCATTCTTGTTTTTCAGCCACAGAGTGCATCATGACATCAGGCAGAAAGTTCTCTTTAGTTCTTCATGGCCGCTCTAATTCTGTGCGGCCATTCAGCCGGCGATAAAGAGGGAGGTTGGACTCCTGGTCATATCTGTGAAGCCAAAATGCAACATTTTACAAAAGCAATGTTGTTTGCAACACACAGACCACTGATTCAGTGATTTAAAACACAGCCACTATTCACATACCTGTCACTAACTGACTGACCCCAGTCAAGCACCTATGAGCCACAAGACCTCCAAAATGGTGAGAAGCCGCAGGGGCAGGGGAAATCAGTGCTCCAGGACCATCCTGTACTCGGGGCACGTGGCTCTTGGGGAGTCTCAGGACTGTATGGGGAGTCTTATAATCATTACTGTCCCCACATTTTCCACAGGCTGTGTTCATTATGGAAGATATCTCACTACTGAGGGTGAGCACGGAATCAAATCTTTCTCCAAGACTTCGGCTTCTGCTTTGGCCCTTACACAGCTCGCCTGTGTGCAGCATTGGTCCCCACCCGCCCCAGTGAGGCAGAGGTGTGCAGGGAAGTTACCCTTAAGGGGGCAAGAAACAAAGCAGCTCTACCAAAGAACCTGTGGCAGCGGATTGCCCAGTATCTCCATGAGTTTCCTGGAGATTTCTGATGCCGATTCCCATGAAGTGAGGGAGTCAATCAACACCCTGTTCCACCACTCAGACTAGGCACGTGGTGGTATGCTCTTCATAGAGTCACAAGCCTGCTTTCTGCAACCCCCTGACCCCAATAACTCACTTCAGCGATTCCCAAAATCAAAGTCACTTACCAGGGGCCTCCTTTCCTGTTTGTGCTTCGCCAAGCTCCGACCACTGTGACTGGCTAGCTTCCTCCGAGGTAGAGAAGAGCTCCTGGCTGCATGTATCTCTGACCTCTGAATTGTCCTCTGGGTCCCACACCACATCCTCATCCAAGATTTCCTCCTTCTGGGTCAGTCCACTCTCGACTGGCGCACGAGCCACCGAAATAGCCACAGTGGCCTTTGCAGTGGAGGTGGAGTCGCCACCAAGTACCGTATCCAGCTCTTTGCAGAACTGGCAGCTTGTGGGTGCAGCGCTGGAGCAATGGTTTGCCTCCCACACCTTGTGGTAGGCATTCTGCAGCTCCTTCACTTTGACCCTGCACTGAAGTGTGCCACAGTCATAGCCCCTTTCTGTCATGCATTGTGAAATCTGGCCATAGGTATCATACTCCTATGGCTGGAGTGCAGCTGGGACTGGACAGCCTCCTCTCCCCAAATGCCAATGAGGTCCAGCAGCTCAGCATTGCTTTACTGTGCAGAAACTTGCCAGTGTAGTCAAGGCCCTAGATTTGGGGTTGGAGTGAGATTTCCCACCTTCAGGGGAAGATTTGACATGAGGTTGGTAGTTAGACAGAGCTGAAAACCTGAGACAAGGCCCACTCTTAAAGGATGACATGTTCTCCTCTATGCTTCCCTTTCCTGCACCTGCTTTGGGCCGGCACATCCCCTTTCATTGCTGCGTATCTTGCTCTCTTGCTCACCTTCCATTTCAAGCCCTCCCCACATGATCTTTAACAATTAGCGCTTTACCACTTCAAAGGGATTGACAAATGGCACCAATGTAAAATTAGTTAACTGCAATTAACTAGCTCAATTACTCCAGTATATACCACACTTTATGGACACAGATCCCACCTCAAGAACGGAGACCTTTGGGTCTGGGTCACTCTTTGCCTTTGGGGTTATGAATTCTAAAGACCCCACAGTCCCTTCCGCCTTGGAGCTGAGCATGGCACTCTCAGGAGCTCATCAGCATGACTTCATTGACTGGCCAGAGGAGGAGCTAGAGCACCATACTTTGCCGAAGGCTTGTCCCTGTACTTTCTTCTGCGTCTCCAATGGGAACACACACGTGGCTGCATAGAACTAGATTCATGGGCCAGAACACATCATATGGCTCATTCCAGTCAGAATCCTAGCTCCATGGTTTTCAAGGAAAACTCAATGATGTCTTAACTGCACTTTTAACTTCTGCAAGGGAAGTGTGCAGTCCTATCCCACTGCCTGATACCTATGCCTATAAAAGCTACCTGGGAATTCAGGAGTTTTAGACATGGTGAAAATGAGCAGACAGGAAACAGGGCAAGTTCAGAATAGGAGAAAATGAGAGAGGGGAGCTGGAACCAGACAAAATCCAACAGGAAGAGGAGGTGGCAGTAGCAGGAACTCTAACTGGGACAGCATATGAATTGTGAAGAAACTGGATGAACAGTAGGAAAGTGGAAGAAAGGAAAGGACTAGGCTGTGAGGGGAGTGCTCTTAAAGGTGCTTTGCAAGGGGCTTGCGAGAATCCAACATCTTCAGAAGTCTCTGGGAAGACTAACAGCCAGGCTAGGAAAGGGATTCAGCACTACTGGCTTTCGCAAGGAGCTTTCACCATACTTGCTAGGCAGAATTGGAGATTAATAAAGAAAGCAGTCACCAGCACCCCACATCACAAAGCTGTCCTGTCCCTAACAGGCTGGTAACAACACACAGCATGATGCATGCTAGACAGCCACTCAGACTGAGCAGCCTTATTGGAGCAGAAGTGTTCTGAGTGCCTCTCTAAGCCTGGCAACTGGGAATGTTCACACAGTCCTGGGACTGGTGGATTCTTTTCAAGTCCTTTGTGAATCACCAGCTCCTCAGCTCCAGCATCTTAGCTTCTGTTTTTGCCTTCCTTCCTACCCTGGCTGTGAGCTGAAGAATTCTTTCCCTTTATCTACCCTGTTTATGTGTAGATATTTACAGAGGCAGATCATTTTCCAACCCCTCCCCTCAAGTTACTTCTACCCTGTATAAATGTAGCTCCTTCCAGCTCTTCTTCCATTTTACCAGTTTTGTTACCGGTCTTTGTATCCTCTAGCAGTTTGTCTCTCTCCTTCTAAATTGTGAAGACCAGAACGACAAACAATAGTTTGGCAGCAGGGGGTCTAACCACTCCCGTCTCAGACTTGCTGTTTTCCAGAGACTGCCCCCAGTTTGCACCTGTGTTATCTCTCCCCTCCCTGAATGTAAAGGGTAAGTCACTCAGACTGATGCATGTTGATGGCTTGAGATTCCCAGGATTTTTTGCTCACTTGGTTGTCTGCAACTGCCATCTTTATTTCTTCTCTTTCCCAATCATAGGGAGGTCAGCCAATCTGATCACAGATCAGTTTTCCACCCCTCCCCAGTTTGTGTGAAGCCTCATTCCTTGTGTGAAGCCCAAGTAGACCCTGATTCCCTTTTTATCTCCATCCTGCCTCAGTAAGTGCACTGGAGGCCAGCAAGACCAATTTTCAAAGTCAGCCCAGGCTGCTTGGTTATCAGAAATTCCTGCCTCAACTTCCCTATTCTCAACATGAGACAGACAATGATGGGTTCCTTTTTCTCTCTTCCCAACCTTTTCAGGGACCAAGATTGTCCCTGGCTCCCAGGCACCCACCCCACAGCATGAAAGTTCTTCTCTGAGGTTTTGTGCTTTTCTCCCTTGGGCCCAGTCCTGCAGGTCTGGACAGATTCTATCCCCATTGCTCCACTTAATCCTTGTTCTTGGACTCTCAAAATATTGTCTTGGATTATTTCCCTGCTTCCTGCACAGAGTTGTCAGGTTCTCTTCCCACTGGTCACCTTTATGTCAGAGTCCTGCTCTCTATTTTCCTGAGAGCCTATTTCCCCCCTGTTTTTAAATATTCTGTCCAGAAATGCAGAAACCAAGGTTGGGGAAAGGAATTCCTGCACTGCTGTAGGGAATTCCTTACAGCAGTGCAGGATTCTCCCACACCTACGCAGAGAAGCAAAACGGGGCAGAGAAACATTAGGGAGGTTCCCCAATACTCCATTACACAAAGGGAATGAAAGTTTCTCTTACACAGATGTCAGAACAGTGGGAACCAAGGAGAGGTCAGGTAAGGACACACATCTCAATGGAGAAAGATTTCCCCACCTCCACTAGAGAGAGAAGCCTGGATTCCCTTTGACTACTAAGTCATTTGAAGAAAAGTAATTATTTCAAGTTGAGCTTTTATCCTCCAGTGGAATCTGAAATCCCCGGAGGTGAGTAAAGGAAGGAACTATATTTCCTTGTGGTCCTAGGGAGAGGACGTCTGCATTCTAATTCTTTTCCTTCCTGCTAGGCCCACTGGGAGCCCAGCTTTTCATCAGTTCTCATCTGTGCACTCAGCTAAAGGGACACTGACATCAGCTGTCAGATGATCTCGCTCACAGGATCCCATAGCAACAGGTGAATGAATATCAGGAGTGTAGCTTAGAAGGGCTGCTTTCCCCTCCACTCACAGAGAACCCAGAGTGGGTAACACTGCAGCCCGCAAGATGGAGAGGGGACACACTAGTCCAGAACATACTCAGACAGCACATTTGTTTATTTTCTCCACCTATATAATTCAGCTATTTACTTGACAACTGCCCCTTTCACGTGAGGAAGAGGACACTCCCCTCCCCTAACAAAAACACAATTCCTCCCACATGACCCCCAACCAGTCCTAAAAGCAAGAATAGGCCTTGCACAATGCCCAAGGTTAGTGGATTCTGTGAGAGTCTCACGGTCTAGAGCCCCCAGCTACTAGGTCCCTAGCTCTGAACTTTGGGTATCATCAGCTCAAGCACCTTAGTGAACCTCAGCTGTTGTGATGGTAAATGGAAAAGTATCTCATATAGTCAGGGCCCTGGGGCTCCTAAAAAGGAGCCAGGTGTTGAAGGACACACACTGCCCAAGGGCAACTGATTAGAAGGGATGGTGGAGCAGAGAAGTAGGCTCGTTTGGTGTGTCTGTCTATTCACAGGTTTTACATTTTAGTTCAAAACTATTTTCATCAGATCAAACAGAATTAAATCAAAGTTTAAAAATAAATAAATAAATAAATAAATAAATAAATAAATAAATAAATAAATAAATAAATAAAGCATGCTGGGGACTGAACATGGGCACAGTACAGAGTAAACCTCCTCCTTGACTTCCATTCTGATTACAGCCACCTCCACTATTCCCATTCTGTGCTACCTATACACCTAGTCCTGACCAAATACCTCTCTCTTATTCCAGAAATAGGCCTCAGTCAAAAAGGACAGTTAACTGGGAGGAAACAAACCAAGACAAACTTATTGTAACTTCTAAATCAGACACAGAGTTCTCAGGTCCGTAGAGGAAAGTTAAAATCTTCATATTCAGCCTTCTCTCTCACACACACATACACACACCCCTTCCTGTCTACACATGCCTGCTAGCGTGTGCACCCACATGTACACACAAAAGGAGTTATTTCCTTACTGCAGCCATCTTCATCACTGTGGTCCCCACAGTCATTGTCACCATCACATTGCCACTGAGCCGGGATGCATGTGCACTCGCCAAAGGCACTGACTGCACAAGTAAAGTGATTGCGTCCACAGGAACAGTCAGTGCTGCTTGTTACACCTATAGGGGGAGAGAAAGAGAATAATTAGATGGTCAGAGAAAGGACCCCATTGTTTTAACGTAACTGCATCAGCTTCCAAACAACATCACAATTATGCCCAACATACACAACACATATGCACACACATATACAACCTACTGCAAAAAGGAAAACACCTTCTATCTTTGGTCTTAATGATATGCACAAATTCCCAGAGTGACACTTTTTGGAGGTAACAACACAAAGCAAGCAGCCAGAAAGTGGCCTAGGGATCAACACAGCAGGCAGATATTTGGGCTTCCTTAAATTTAATTGTAACTGCCACCTTGTCACCAGTGCATCTTTGTTATTTACTTGAGTCTAGTTCATCTAAGAGCAGACCCCTACAGATTTTAAAAGGTGCACTGTAATTCATCTGCTGACATTTGCTATCATACCTCGTTGTGGAACTCATGGAAACAAGAGAAGAACATAGGACCCATTTAAGAAAAAACGGAACAAAAGTAAACATGGGCAGAATCTTCTGGAAGATCTGTACAGTGAAATGGGTGAGGCTGTTGCATCAACTTCCTGCAGATAAGGTGGGAGCCCTGTTACCTAGAACCAGAGAAGGGAAGACAAAGGCCATAGAGAACAGACTATAGGGAATATTCCATCACTAAACTCAAAGTGGATAAGCAGCATTTGCATCTTTAATTTCTATGATTTGTGAATTAAGAACTCTTCCAATTTTATCCCGAGTCCTGCAATATTGTGAGGGGTGCTAAACAATCACATGATCTTCTGATTTCTGCCTTCAATCTTGTGAAGTTTTATCCTCATCCAAAATGGCCTCCAGTCTCACTGATGATTATGGGAACTGAAATCACAGACTGCCCTGAGCAAGATGGCCACCATGTCCCTTTAATCTTTGCGTGTGAAAGTGAGCTGGCTGTCCCCAGGAAAGATGATCCCCATCTCCCCAGGAGAATGCAGAGGCAGGAATGAAACTACTGTGACAGCAAGGAGGGCAAATCCAGTACATAACAGAGTGTTGCCTACTCTTGTAATATTTGATATTTTACTTAAAGCCCTCCTGGCATCTCAATTAGATGAGTATCTCAGTTTCTAGCCTCTTGAGGAGAAAAGCTCAAGTGCATCCTAAGGGCTTACAAACCAGAAGAGAAATATAAATAAAACTTTTATTTTAAAGTCTCATGATCTCTAGGGACCTGGCTCACGATATTGAACATTTAGGTTTGGCAATACAGGAAATGGGACAGGAAACTATGTGGAGTCAGAGGAATGTGGGGAGCAGGAGAAACAGAGGGGTGTGCTGTGGGGAACATAACATGGCAAAGAAGGAGAATGTGAGTAGTAGGAGGCTATGACGGGAAAGGAAGGGAAATATGAGAGGCAAAAGAATTCAGGGCCAGGTGGGGAACACCAGAGCATGGGAGAGCAGGGAGGCAGAGAGTGAGTGGACCAGCCAAGCCACAGAGGGGGACAGAGTGGCAGTTTCCCACCCCCTCACAACAGAGGAGATAAGCAGAGCCCCTTTTGAGCACTGAACAGGGAGGACTGTTTTTGTGTTTGTGGGGGAGGTATATTTAAGGCTCAAATTTTAAACCTAAGATGATGGCACACAAATTGGAGAAGGGCTTGGCACTTCTCTTCAAGGTGAAAAATCAGAAGGGAGGCAAAAACTCAACTGGATTATTCGAGGAGAGGAGGAGATACAAGCTTTTCCCCCCTCCCCTGCCTCCTTTGCATGTCACTTTTAAAAGGCTTCATGGAAATATGTTCTGAGAAGGAATTTTAAAGAATAGAGAATAGTCAACATTTGGTGTAAAAAGGAAGGAAAAAATGCTTCAGGAGTAAAGGGCTGGGACAAAGGTGCAAAAATGAGAGAGTGGTAAACACTGCAAGCTAAGGACACTACACCCTTGTTCAGATACTACAACCCCTCCTGCCCTCCCCCCGAACACTGAGAAATAGGCTTACATTTTTATACATAATTAAATTGCAATTAATTTGTGTCAAAGAACTAACCACAGATAGGTGGACAGTACCTCTCTTTTACAAACACAGAAGGTAAAATCACCCCAACCCCTCTGAAGTCATTGAGAGTTTTGCCCTTGATTTCAGGGGCAGGATTTTAGCCTCCATGTCCAACACCATGTTCTATCTTCTCACATACAGCATACCCGGAACTTTATTGCTGCTCCCTTCTGTAAGGGGAAACACCTAGAAGACTAGGGATTAGGGGACTGTTCTCCCCAGAGTACCAAATTACCTTGAGGGAAAGTAGAAAGAGTGCAGTGAGTGTGAGGAGACTCAATGAAGCGTCATTCCTTGCTGGTGAGCGCTCTCTCTAAAAATAGGGCATGTGTGACAGGAAACTAGCCAAGTGCACACTGGTGTGGAACATGACCCTGGTCTCATATTTCAATCCCAATCAGCTAGAGGAATCTGGAAATGTGCCGGATGTCAGGGTGTCTCCCCTTTGAGCAACTAAATAAGCAATCAGGCAGAAACATCCCCTTATAACTACATTAGACTGCCACTCATTTGGACTACTGCAGACTCCTCTACAACAGGAACACACACTGACATCCCCAATCTTGACTTCGCTAAACACTTATCTAGAACTTTTCACTGTCGAGGAGACCCAGACATTATCGATTCTCTGTACATAGGAATCACTTCACCTCTCTCTGAAGCACAATGGAAGCTGTTTAACAGTGCACAGAAACCCCCAAGCCACAGGAAGAGGGTAAGAATATTGATTCAGTTAGTGGATTAACTGCACCTCTGACCCCTCCTGCTCTCTTAACCCTGGTCTATACTGTGGGGGGGAGGGGGAATTGATCTAACATACGCAACTTCAGCTATGAGAATAGCGTAGCTGAAGTCGACGTACTTAGATCAACTTACCACGGTGTCTTCATGGCAGTGAGTCGACTGCTGCTGCTGCCACCCCCCTTTAGCCCCCCCTCCGTTGGCTCCGTCTACACCTCTCACAGCGTTGGAGTACAGGAGTTGATGGGAGAGTGCTCGGGGATCGATTTATGGCATCTAGACTAGATGTGAAAAATTGAACCCCAGTAGATCGATCTCACAGCGCTGATCTAAGCCATACTGTAGACCTGCCCTTTGAAAGCACCACCTCAGGCCTTGGACCTTAAGCTGTCACTTCTCTAAGGGCAGAATCACACAATTTTCCCCTCTCAGATCAGCCCCTGGGCTGCAGTCCTTGTGACCAACTGCAATCACCTCAGCAGACTTCTTTTCAGCACCTAAAGTTCTGTTCCCTCCAGGAACAATAATAGTGGTGCCCAGTAATCAAGCAACCCTCTTAAAGAAAATTTTCTTTATTTAGAATGAAAGCATTATAGAGACAATAGAGCTTAAAAAACAATCAATCATTCTATATGCAGGCATATCTACCGAGAGTTTACCATCCAAAAAGCAGACTTTAACAAACTCAGAGAACTGGTAGGTAAAGTGTCATAGGAAGAAAATTTAAGGGAAAAAGGAGTTCAGAAGAACTGGCAGTTTCTCAAGGAGCCAATATTAAAGGTACCACTGCAAAGTATGCCAGTGCAAAGGAAATGCTGGGATGAACAGTCCGAGGCCAGCAGCACTCCACCAGGAGATCTTTAATGACCTGAAAATCAAAAGAGTGGAAACACGGATGAATTGCTAAGGAGTACAGAACAAAAGCACAAGCATGTAGAGACAAAATCAGAAAGGCTAAGGCACAATATGAGTTAGATCTAGCAAGGGACATAATAAGGCAGTGGGAAGAGGTTCTTTAAATATGTTAGGATAAAGAAAAAGATGAAGGAAAGTGTAGGCCTCTACTTAGCGGGGAAGGAGAGCTAATAACTGATAAAATTAATAAAGCTGAAGTGTTTAATGCCTATTTTGCTTCAGTCTGCACTAAAATGGTTAATAGCGACTGGAGACTCAACACAATTAAAACTAATGACATGGGAGAAGAAACACAGGCCAAAATTGGGAAAGAACAGGTTAAAGACTATTGAGATAAGTTAGATGTATTCAGGATGGCAGGGCTTGATGAAATTCATCCCAGATACTTAAGGAACAAGCTAAAGTAACCTTGGAATCATTAGTAATTATCTTCGAAAACTCCTGGTGGGATGGGTAAGGCCCAGAAGACTGAGCAAACCTAGTGCCTGTCTTTACTTCATTTGGCCTGTCCCTACAAGTGGCACATTAAGAAGTTTATATAACTTGTATTCTAATCAGATATCAAATCTCTAGAGGCCAGGTTACATGCAAGCAAAGTTAGTTCAGCTTCTCCCACTACTAAAACATTTTGGTGGCCTTTATCAGTGAGCAGTGCCCCTTCTGACATCAGAATGTGTTGGTGTAATGTTCCTTCTCCACTGACTGCCAGTAGAGCTCTCTGTTTAAACAATGGTGAGCAAATCCCTCTTCTAAAGCTGGATTAACTGTACTCTCCTTCAGTGGAAAACTGCTATTTGGGGAAGGGAGGAAAAATACAAAATCTTCAGTCTCCCTCAAGATAGACAAGCAAAGAAAGTGTAGCCATTTGCTATAGAAACTGATTCAGGGAACCAACTTCCTACAGACCAGGAAGGGAATTTAATTCCAGTCTAACTATGCTCAGGGCAATTCGAAGATCAGAGAACTGCCCTAACTTCAAGAGACAAACTGCATGATGCAAAGCGAAGCCCACCTCTTAACAGGGGACAACAACTACAAAAATATTCTGGCATAGGCCTTGTACCTGCAGGCCCATAGGTACAAACACTGGTAGACGGGCATGCTACAGAATTTGCCCCAGATCCTTACTGAAAACCTAAATTCTAACCCATGCTTCAAATAAACTGTCTAGCAATTGTGGGATCTTGGAATAGAGAAATGAAAAAGCCCTTTTAGACCTTCAGCTTAACTTTTCTGGTGTTTTGTCATGTGTAATTTTTATATATCCCAGCAATGAGGCTTCCACACCTTCCCTTGAGAAGCAATTTCACAGCCTCTCATACTTTATTATCATAACTCTTTTATTTATCTAATCAAAAATATTGCCTAATTTATTTATATTTTACTTTTATCTCCTAGCCTTAGTACAACTGTCATCCAGGGCCAAGTTCATCAGGTCTGAGCTGTAATATAAGGAAGACAAGTGCAACAAGATTCCAGTCAATTAAGATCTGAGAGCAGCAAAAGAGCATACGAATTAATGCTAGCAAAAGGGATCTGGGGGAAGTTGAGACAGATTCTTACGAGTACTTTTAAGGGTAAATGAATATAAGAAAAACTGGTTAAAAAACTGAAGGGAGTAGAATTAATGACTAAAGGAGAAAAGAGACAGGAGACTTTTTAAAAATAGATCTTAAAAATAAAGACGTTAGGGCCCAATCTTGCTCTCACTGAATTGCCACCAACTTCAGTGGAAACCAAAGCCAGCAGCTAGCGAATAACGAAGAGCTTTCAGAAAGAGCTATGGGTAAAGAGCAGATAGGGGAATATTTGGAAAATGTGAACATAAGCCTCAAAAACCGAATGCTCAAGAGGTGGGGATGACTTACAGTTGCTTTCTCCTACCTTTCAGTTATATACTCAACCTTGTGAGAGAGAACACTGGAACTCAAGGCTCCTAAATTCTAGTCTTACCTCTTCCACTGACTCAGTGCAATATCTTGGGGAAATTATTTCTTTTCATCTGCAAAATATACAACTTCAGCAGGATGCCTGCCTTCAGGCTTAATGCTTGTAAAGCTCTTTCGTATCCCTTAATAAAAGGTACTATAGAAGGGCAGAACATTATCACCATAAAATCCTCCTACTCACAAAACTAATTCAACTTGTCTTGGTTATGAACGCACATGATCAAACTCTAGCTAAAGGACTATAAACAAAGAGAAATGAGAAGTGGCAAAATGTTAAACTATCGGGGTGGAACTGCTAGTAGATACCACTGGGAACAGTGTTAGATCGAGTCTTATTAAATATCTTCATTAGTGATCTGGAGGAGAATAAATGGCATGTTAAATAAGTCTGCAGATGATACCAAAATAGGACTTGCTGAAGACAGAAAAGTAATACAAAGGGGACCTTAAAAGATTAGAAATATGGGCAGGAAATTAAGATTCAACCTAGAAAAAATGCAGCTAATGCATCTAGTAGAAAATAATTTGAAACAGACTCTCAAATACTCTCAGGGAAGTAAAAATCTGGAAAGCAGCAATACTTAGAGAAACTAAGGCGAGACAATGAACAAGTTAGACATGGGTTTACAGTACAATACTGCAGCCAAAAAATAGATATGAGCTACATGTGTAGAGGCCTGGCATCAGGGAGTTGAGCGGTCCCTCCCTAAATAGATCTGAAATAAAACATTCAATTCTAGGTACCTCAGCACCAGAAAAATGTAGAGAAAGTGAAGGGAGAACAAGATTAACCAGGGGCTGAAGGAGTTTCAGAGAAAAAATAACATAGTATATAGCTCAGTTAAGTGACAATAAGGGAAGACATAGCTGTCTACAAATATCTGAAGAGATTAATACTAATAAAGGAGAGGGATTATTCAGGGTGATCACAGGGATAAAATTATGAGTAAGGAAGTGCAATGAAGAAAGGGAATATTTAGGCTGAACATCAACATTCTTATTCCTGACTGTGAGATGCATTAGGTTGTGATATTATCTCCCTAGGGAAAGGATGGAAGTCCCATTACTTGTGTCACTTAACAGTAAACCGGAGAAGAGACTGTAGAAAGCAATCTTGCCTTGCAATGGCTTGCAGAGAAGTGTGGACTGTGAAAGGGGGATGGAGTATATACAATACAATTTAAGAAGTTTTCCATATCAGCTAGGCAACTGCTGAACCTGCTGCTCCAAATAACTGGTGTGGCAAGGCCCATTTATTTAGAGGAAAATAAAGTCACTCAAAAGTTCAAACAGTGCCATTTCCACACATTGCCTGGAAAGAGCTAAATCCGAGAGAGTCTGGACTAGTCTAAAAGAATCAAAAGAAACTCCTTCATTCTTTAGTTCCCTACTTCTCTTGGCTTAGGTGTGCACAACTCAAGGATCTTTTCTCTTCATTTAGTTGCCATTGGATGATAGAAAATTTACATTGTTATATGGGTGTTATCAAGATATCTCACTTCGGGCCAGTCAAAAGGCCTCCACTGTCACTTAACTGTGCCAAATACAACTAAATGCCACACAAGTCACAACTCAAGTCTTGTTAGCTGGCTTCAAATGCTTGCCAAGAGAAACTTTCAATCCAAGCAGTCCAACACAATACCAATCTCTCAAACCAGTCTTCAAGCATCATGAGCTTGGAGGGTTATAAATCCAATGACATTATCAATGAGCACACGTCTTTGTTCTAGTACCAGAACCTCTATCCTTCAGAGAAGGATTTGGAATGCCTGAAATACCCCAGTCTTCAAGATTGCACTATCATCACTCTCTTCTCAAGAGTTTCTGATAGTATTAGATCCTGAATAAAGCAGTTTACATCCTCACAGTTTCTCCATAGAAAACTTACACTGGGGCCCATTAATTTCTGTATCAGGTTTAATATTCTGTTCCATATCTCCAAGGTACTGGCTGCGGTCCAGCTTCTTCAATCTTTTATCACCATGTATTTGCACTCATTCACTGAGGCCAAACTCAGTTGGCTGCTTGCTTCGTGCTACATAGAACCTTGAGTTCCAAAGTCTCCTAATTCTAACTCAGTACTAACTACCTTGCAAGTTAGCCAGGCACCGCAGCAACATGGTACAATTAATATCTATTTCTTCCATTCAGATGTTGTTTACGCCAAGCCTCCCAACCAGCATGGGACAGCAAACTGTAAAGTCACCCACTGCTCATTCCCATTCATGAAATAACAGTCAAGTTAAATTAATAATTAAGCATTCTTCCAACTTACACTACTAGGAGACCTTATCAGACACTGGACAATTTCTAAATCCAAGCTAGATGACTGGGCAAGAGGAGCAACATGCTGCTGTAACAGAAGACCAGAGCTAGGAGGTGTTTCAGATGTACCTCACTCCCTGCAATGGAGAGTGTCCTAATGAATTTCATTAATCACCCTCCTTAGGGAATGAAATTAGTTGAGCATCCAAAGAGGGAGCCCCCTTCCTGCTTTACAACTCCTATTCCAACCCAACAGAACAAGACCAGCACTTTGCTCCATCCCACATGCTTCTCTTCCCAGCTTCCCCAGTTACAGGACTCATGGTGCCAAGATTTCACTCTCAGGACCTTTCCAATTATCTACCTTTCAGAGAGACATTTTCCCTAATCCATAGGCAGAGGAACTCCTCCAACCTTACCATGGTGCATACTACTTCATGAGGGACACAGGCTCTCGGGCTTCTGTGAGATGGTTCTCCTATTCTGTTGGGTGGACCACTGGCTAGACATATGGTGTGGTCTCCTCCTATATCCCAGCTGCCAAACTATATTTGAAGCCAAAAATGCATTAAAGACCCTCTACTATTTCTTTCCCCGCATAAACAATTGCTGTGGTTGCCAGAGGGAGGGTTATGGGATCACCTATAGGAGGAGAGGGGATCAGAGGTATCTCCAAGAATCTCTCTGTAGAGGTTCACATAATGAAGAGTTTGAGACCCTCATGAGTCAGGGCATAAACCAAGCACTGACCACCCAGGGTTAAGAAGAAACTTCCTCTGTAGCATTTGACTCTGGCCACACTCAGAGACAGAATATTGAATGAGATGGGCCACTTGTCTAATCAATTATGGCAAGTCCTATGACAAAGTCAACTCCTCTCTAATTCCAGACCTCAAAACCCCACTACTTAGGTGTCGACATTTCATTCACAAAGGGCTCTGCAGAACCCTGAGGTCAAACAGACTATAGACCAAACAGTTGGAGAATTGTTTGCTTATTATAGCATTGCCAAATAGGGTCCTGGCATTTGGATTTCACTGATCTTTCTTTTGTCCATCTAGGGACTAAACCCACTTCCAGCAGCAGCTATTTTCTCATGACCAAACAGGTGACCAGCAGACACTTGTCATCTCCATCCATTACTGATTTCAGTGTAGCATTCGTGTCAGTCTGTATCTGCAAAAAGTTGCATCTAATGAAGTGGGCTCTAGCCTACGAAAGCTTATGCTTAAATAAATGTTAGTGTCTAAGGTGCCACAAGTACTCTGCACCACGCCACCAGCTCCCAGCTGCACCTCCGGTGACTGCTGGGGGACAGTTCCACCTGCCCCACAAGCACCAAGGCTGGGAGCCAGGGGAACAGAGCAGAGTGGGCTGGGGCCAGGTCACTCCACTTCCTACCGCCCCGTGAGTGCGCGGTCGGGTCCACTCTGCAATCATCGGGCGACAGGAAGTGGAGTGACCTAGTCCCAACCCACTCCACTCTGCCAGCTCATGCTGGGAGACGGTTTTTCCCCTGTGCCCTAAGCCTGCTGCTGCCACCCTGTGGAGTTGTGGAGGTCTGGGGCCAGCCCCCCCCCAAACACACACTTCCCCGCAGAGGCCTAGGGCCACATATGCCTACACCTCTGCGGAGGGGCTGTGCAGGGCACCAAAATGGCTAGGGACGGCCCTGATAAGGCCTACCCTGAAAGAAGAGTGAGACCCTTTGCAGGTCTGGGACACTGAAGAGGTTCCTCCAAGAGACTATTCCAAAGCTGGGGGTGTAGCACCGATCCCGCAAATCTGTGAAAACTGGCTCCTTGGTGAATGCTAAGTCAAAGAAAGAAAAAAAGAAAAAGAAATACATGGATCTAACAATGAGCTGACAGTAGTTAAGGTAGGTCTCTCTCTGATCTTTTTTGGGAGGGTGTTCCCAGGCATTGGGCTTGCGGTTAAAAATCTTCTCTTTCAGGGCATGTGACAGCCCTTTCCCCAGAGCCAGAACATGGAACATTCATTGCTTGTTGTATCCCATTCATGTCCCAAATCTAGTTCCACTGCCCTCACAAATACCAAAAAAAAAAACAAAAACAAAAAAATCAACATCACAGCAGTCACGCCTCCCTTTTAAGGCATAAAGCTGATCAGTGTTACAGAAACCTCAGTAGTGGGGGATAAATCAGTGGGACTGCAATGCCCAAGCCCCACAGGGTGAGGAGAGGACAGGGGCTCTCTCCAAAACAGCCTATTTTGGCTTTTGCGGGTTGCAGTCAGACTCTTCCCATCATTATGATATGATACTGAGAGGCCAGGCTCCCAGGACAGGACAGAGACTGTTCTCTTAGAGGGTTGGTTTAAGGGGGTTATTTCGGTGTTCTCTGAAGAGGCCATCATGTTGGTGGTGGAGCATCTGAGCTGTGTAGCTCCCCAGCTCTCTACCACACTAGAGACTGGGACACAAACCACAATGGCTCAGCTTCGGAGAAGAGTTCTCTAGGGAAGGGATAGGATACACAGTGTGGTTTTGTGGTGAGAAGGAGGCAGAAACTCGTTTTTGCAATCCCACAGACAGAGGGACTTCAAAAGCAAGAACCACAAGATAAACGTAGCTATCTTGGGAGAGAGAGTTGCTCTATAAAGCTTTTAAAAAAATAAGCAAACACTTGGTACGATGTGACCCTCAGAGGGTGAGCAGCAAGGGGGCAATTATTAACTGCCCACACTGAGTTGGCTATGACAGAGCTAGGCTTGGCTTGGCAGAAACAGTACCCCACAGCCACAAAGACATCACAGCAACCCTGCTGCCTACCAAAAAACTGGAAGAAATTAACTTTAAAAGTAAAAAGAACCCATGACCAGTTTAAAAAATATTCAAACACAAATATGTTTCATGGGCTCAGATAGGACCAGCTCTTTCCAAAAGAACTGCCAGAAGGAAAAACCAAGAACCTCAGCAGTGGGGCTACAGCAGGGTGTCCATGCCCTGCATCCTGCTCCTAGCAGGAGATACCAGCTCCTATTCAGCCCATCCAAAAAAGGCTTGCTTGCTTTCTAGACAGCTCACGAACCACCATCCTGAGACTCCTACTGCACCTGGGCTACAGCCTCCTTTGCAATATTTAGAAAGGGGTTATTAAATTCTTCAGCTTTGACTGCACGAAGCAAATCTCTCCAGCCTCATCCCAGATCAGGGTCTCTGTGTCTACACATCTGCAAACTCTCCGACTCATTTTTATTCACACCTCAGAGCCTCTTCCAATGCTAACTGAGGAGCACCACGGTACTCTTAAAAGGCCACTTCACATCTGTGCCCAAAAATTGGATTTCACATCAACCTGAAAGGAAAGAACAGCAACAGAGACTATGGAAGAAAAAAGGCTGCCCAGTTAGAGATCCAAATTTGACCAGGGTCTATATCCTAGGTACTTCCTATAGCCCCTGTCTTTGTAATATCGGAGGGCCTCACGTATATTAATGAATCGATCCTCAGCACTTTGGGGAGTTAGGAAAGTATTATCACCACTTTACAGACAGGGAATGGAGGCAAAGAGATTTAGGGCCTGATTTTTAGGATTGCTGAGCACCCACATCTCTCATTGACTTCAACCAGCATTGGAGATGCTCAAAGCCTCTGAAACTCAAGTCCTAGGTGACTTGTTCAATGATGCACACTGAATCCGTGCCAGAGCGAGGAAACTCTCCCAGATCCTCCCAAGTTCCATTCCAATGCCTTAAATCACAAGACCATCGGTCCCCCACATGTAGGTCCACGCCCTTAAACTGATGATTAAAACACAAACTCTCTGGAAAACAAATCACTGTCATGCAGATGTGACAGGATTTACACAGTCCATTCGAGAAATCAAAATAAAGCCTCCTGCTCCACTTCAGCAATTGCAGTGCATGCAACCAGTCCTCTCCCCTTATGCCCTCTGATTCAAACGAAATGGGATCTGCATCCTGCCACTCCAAAGGAAGGCCGGAGTTAGGCTTTAGAGACACCCCTGGGGGTCCCAAGTTCCTATACTAGCCTTATAATTATTAAGAGGCTAGCATTAAAGCTAGCCCAGCCCTGAAGCCATTGTTGATCTAATAAACACTGGAATTGGATTTCTTCTCAGGGAAGAGGCTGTCTGGCCTGCTGGCAAGAAGCCAACATTTAAATGCTACTGTTGCTCAGAGCCCTAAATTGGTTTTGGATCTAGGGAGTTTGCGTTGATCCACAGCCAAAAGAAACATGGAGGGAAATTTGTTAAATGTTAACAGAGCTACAGGAGGGAACTACTGGGTGGGTGGGGAGGGAGGAGAAAGATGTGAAGGAAACCCGCTATCAGAAATTGAGAGAGCCATTCCCAGGTAAGGGGACCTCGGTATTGGGACTGAGAAACAGTTCTCCTGCACTGGAGAAAAGGAACAGAAAGGAGGAACATTGGGAGAAATCAAGACTTCCCAAATCAGATTCTCTTGTAGCTGGCTGTGTTTACATGGATCTCTACCACCTCTCTCCACGCTTGCCATGAAAATGGATCGTAAGTCAGAGGAAACTGTATTATTCCTGAATCCTTCCTTAACCATGCAGACACTGAGCACCCACAAGCAGAGTGGATACTCCCAGTCTCCCTGAATAAGCGATGCTGCTAGTGACAGATCCTATCCTCCTCAATCTCACTCACCAGGAGTTTAAATTTCTCTTGAAGTTCACCTGCAGTGAGCAATACAGAACAGTGTTTTCCAAGTATGGGGGGAAACGAGACACATACAAAGACACATTCTACAGGAAGTGGCAAGTCCAACTCATAGCAAAGGGGATGAAGTGGAGGGGCAGCATGTAGACGTTTCTTCTATCCACTCTAGACATTTTTTCCTTCTCCCACTAGAAGAAAAGTTCAGTGAAAGAGGCTCAGTGCTAGACAGCTCTCTCCTGTGGATCCAGCAAGTGAGGGAGCAGGCTGCATTTTGGACGGGCAAGAGCAGGAAGGCAACTGGAGGTGGGAAGGAACAGCATACACTTCAGAAACCACCATCTCCCTCCTGACTGTATCCACTTCCCCACCCCAAGCAAGGAACACTGGATAATGAAAAGCAACTCCTCAAGAGCGGTCCACAAAAGACCTTTGTTCTCCTCCCAATTGTGTCCTGCTCCTTTTCACCTGCTACAGAACATTTCCAAGCCAGTGGGCATGCACATGCAATGGTGTCCTAGAAGGCGGCGAAATGGTTGGAAAACTTACTCAGAGTTTCTACATGCCCATCTCCCACCACCCCACTCCTCCATACTGCAAGCTGGACAGTGATGGGGGGCAAAAATGGCCTCTCTCTCTCCCTCCCCACACCAGAGCACAGAGACCCCTTTCTAGGCTCTGGGAGTCTGCGTGAATACATCAGCTGTGCTGCTCAACGGCACAAAAAAAGTCATGACATTGAACAAGCAATACACAGTGAGCAGAAGGCACAGATCAGGACATCTCCAGACACAGCATCAGGGAGAAGTATCAAATGCTTGTCCTGTTACCCCATGAGTTACATAAGAGCCCCAGAACTATTCTTATGGCTAATTTTTCCTATCTGAATGCAGACTAAAGTGGGGGATAGATTCAACAAGCAGAAGTGAAAAGTCCCCAGAGTGCAATAGCAGGACAAAGATACCATCTAGCTCCAAATAACTGCTTGGAGAGCCCTTAGTACAGAGCCCCAAGGTATGTCTACACTGCAATTAAACAGTTGATTCAAGCTCACAAAGCTCAGGCTACAGGGCTATTTAATTGCAGTGTAGATGTTAGGGATCAGGCTGGAGCCCAGGCTCTGGGACCCTCCCCCAAAAGCCCGAACATCTAAACCACAATGAAACAGCCCCATAGCCCAAGCCAGCTGCCACAGACCAGCCGTGGGTATTTAATTGCAGTGTAGGTATACCCTTAGAGCCCAATCCCATCACTGAAGAGGCCAAACCTTATGACAGCCCAGACACTTGTTACCACAGGCAGGAAGCTGTGTTTCAAAAGGTCCTTCTGCAGTCACCCCTCCCAACCAGTAGGTTTAGTTAGAATACAGCTTTGTTCCTTTGTTCTCAGATTTAAAAAAAAACACATACATTTAACTAGGCACCCTTACAAGATAATAGTACGTGTCCTGTCTACGTTTTTACGCTAAACATGTCGTCGTAATATCCAAGGTCATAAAGAGATGAGTCCTGTATTGGTCCTCTGTAAGGGACTGATGAGGGAATGTTTTCCAAATCTGTCTATGGATTCTTACCTTTTGCATTTGTAGGGTTCAGGAATCTATGGAGCAGGAGACAAATATGGGCCCAGACTGCTGCACTGCTACTGAAACAAGTTCTCAACAATTACCACCACAGGGGGAATTTGGTTCTGATTTGCAGCCTTTAAGTTTTGCAAAAGAGACTTTATTCTGTCCAGAAGACCTCTGCCCCATTTTCATTCACTAGTCATTTGTCTTTTATAGGGTGGGGAACTGTTTACAGGTCTCCTATGGTGCATGCAGCCTCTTCCCCAAATGGTAGTAAGTCCTTCTCTCTCTCAGACACACACATCTCTTGTGCAATGCTGGCTCTCATAGCAACCTCCTCAGCCTGCAAAGAGTTAAGGCCTGGTTATCACATGCTGGTAGGCTGACAGTTTTATGTCTGTAATAGTCTATGTGGGTTTCAGTCTCCCTTTAATCAGGTTCCATTGCAGTTAATCAGCAAGCTGCTTTTTAAAAAATAAAATGAACGGCCAGCACTCTATTCAGCCCAATTCAATCCGGCTGGCCAAATCTCATGACCAGCTGGAATGCCCCTTTCCTAGCCTGCCCAGCAGGATGCCCAAGAATGGCGTGTGAACGTTTCTCTCTGTCCCTGCTCCAGCGTTAAAATGAACAATAGTCCCTGCCAGTGTCATTCTCCAGCAATTCATCTCCTCCTGTCGCCAGACTCTTTCGTTCCTGCTTGCCCCTTCCACCTTTTTTGTATGAAAAGCAACAGCAGTTCAGCAGCAATACAATAAAATAAAATCGTATTTATTTTTGGTTTGGGGGGGGCTGGAGAGAAGAAAACAGTCCCCCTTCCACAGTGTAACACAGTGAAGACACAAAACCCAAAAGTTCTCAGGCCCCCACTGACCTACTCCACTGCATGTCTGGTTTGCCTGCCGCAGGAAGAACCAGATTTGAAGAGGGTAGGAGGACAAAACCCCTTTCTTCTTTAGGAAGTTGGAGCTATAAGTGCAGAAAAGCAGTTTCCTTGTGGAAATCCATATGGATCCCAACTCATGTTCTCTGTGTATTTCATGTGCAGAAATGTAGCCTTTAGGCCCCCCACCTTCCCCCTTTCATTCACCAGGCCTCAGGTCAGAGAAGTGGAAGCAGGAGGTGAACACAGGGTAAGTGAAGATTCAGAACATTCTCTGCACCCCAAAGCAGCAAAATAGGACACAGTTACTACAGGACAATTCAAAAATGGAAAAAGAAAAATATGAAACAGGACCCTGAGAAACAACACACACCCCACCTTCAGTCATCAGGATGGGAGCTGTCAGTGTAACAATCAACCATCACTGTTGCTCCACTGGAACAGGCAGGGTAAGTTAGTCACCGCTGTAGGGAACAGTAGAAGAATCACTGGCTATGGAGCAGCTGTGAGCTCCCCAAGACCTCCCAGCAGAAGAAAAACTGCTGGCTAAAGAGCTCATTAGATTTTAGAATAATTTTGCATAGGTGAGAATTAGAAGTGCTGCTCTTTGGTACACAGAACTTGCCAAGGCAGGACTGAGCTATACTGCTGCTAGTCTGGTCTCTTGTACAGCATGCTTCAGAAAAAAATTAAACTGCTATTGATAGCAAAGTGTATATAAAATTACTCACAAAAGAACATTAAGGCTGCAAAGTCAAGTTAAGAAGGGGTAGAATTAAGGTTGCCTGTGCAACCTTAATTGGCCTTCTTGTGTGTGTACGCATTGTGATCACATCATTAGACTGTATCATATATTATGTTTCCACTGCACTCCAGCCTCATTCCATACATAGGACAGATAGTGCTCACGGAACGAGTAGCTATTGAATATTTCTTTTTAGCCTCATCATTCAATGTATAGTTCTATGCCATATTTATTCCACACCACCCAACCCTGGCAGTGAATACCAAATTATTAAATTTTTCCCCAAAGCTTTCTGTAGCACTATACCTGAGTCACCCAGAAACATTATGGATTGATCTTCACAACACCCGTGTGAGGTAGGAAAGTATTATTATCCCTATTCTACAAGTGGGGAACTTAGGCACAGAGAGATTAAGGCCAAGTGTTCACTACTGAGTGCCCAACTTGAGAAGCTTTGGTCATGATTTGCTTAAATGCTGAGCTCAGAACTGCAACAGAAGGCATGAGAGCTGTGCTCTGAACATACAGAGTGCTAAGCACTCGTGGGGGGGAGGAGGGGAATCAGGCCCTAGACATGTCTTGCTGCTTAGCTGTCAAGTTTGTTAGAAAGAAAAGAAAAACGGAAACAAAGGTTTACGTGTGAGGTTTCTCACCAATAAGAAACTGGTCATGTATTCCTTCACATCCCAGGATGCTCCAGTGCAGTGGAAAAGATGTGAGAGGAGGCACGACCATAGTTCCATGCACAAGCAGAGTGATATGGGACATGAGTAGGGAATGAAGAGCCTGAAGAAGCTAGTGGGAAACAGGTTTCAGAGTGGTAGCCATGTTAGTCTGTATCAGCAAAAACACTTCATCAGGGTTTTAGCCCACGAAAGCTTATGCCCAAATAAATGTGTTAGTCTCTAAGGTGCCACAAGGACTCCTCGTTGTTTTTTAGTGGGAAACAGAGCAGACTTTTGAAGAGAGCCTGGAGGCTTTAGGGGAGGAGAGGGAAGAGGTTGAAGAGTATGAACTGGCTTCCCCTATTCTGTACCTATTCCTCATTACCCTGCTTTTTACCCACCACACACAGCCTAACCCATTTTTGCCTTATCCCTGGTTTCCCTGCTTCCCCAACCTCCTATCCCCTCTGCCCCTACAGTGTCCCTTCACTGCTCTCTCCTCCGTATTCAACTCAGGCTGCTTCCTCTTCCTCTTTCAGGCTGCGTGGGTGCCAGCCAGGGGAATATTCAGCACGGGAAAGAAAGCCTCCCAGTAATCAGTTCTAGTACACGATGCCTCAGCAGCCCCCAGCTACCTGAACGAACAATTGTCACAAAAGTCCCACTCAACCCTGAAACCGTAGCCTGGAGCATACTCAGTGCAGACCAAATTCCTGGAGATTTTTACTGCCAGCCTCTAACAAACTTCTACGGAGCAAATACAAGGGGCAATTTTCAGATGTTTACAATGGCCAAATATGCATGAATTTTGACAAAGGCAGAAAGATCCATCTCTTTAATCTAAAGGTGATCCCCTTCCTATTTCAGGTCCTTGTTGCAAAGCACAGAAGTCCTAGAGTTTCTCAGTGAAACAGTTGTAAGATTTTAACATGGACTAAATAATATTTTCCCCTAACCTTATTCTCAGAAATAACTGAACAATTTTCAGCTGAAACTTTCCAGAAAGATTCAACCTGATGCAGCCACTCGGCATGTAAAATTTCAGCCTGAATGGTTAGTTTGCCAAAGTTATAAGCAACTGAAAAGAAGGGTTCATAATGGAAAGTGTTAGATAACCTTACCATCGGGTATTGCAGCAAGTTCTGCCTTACTGTATAACTAGAGGAATTCACAAGGAAGGGAGGCTCTCACCCCGTCTGAGTAAGGCACTCATACTACAATGATGAAGATCTTATAAGAATCTACATAGGTAAGTTTAACATTTGGGCTTCCTCAGAATCCATTTCCTGTCTGGAATATCTGTATTTTCTCCCTAGCGTTCACATCTTCTGATCAGAGGCAGCAGCTTCCCTCCACAGAAACCAGTTACAAATGGAGAGACTTATTAAAGGGAGTTGCACAGATGCATCCAGTGTAGGCAGAATTTCACTAGCAGCCTTACTACTATCACTGTTCTCTCTGCACCTGCACACATCAGCACTTAGAGGGACAAATGCATTTTGCACAGCCACCAAGGGACCTAGCTTGTCTCCTCTCACATCCCACAGAGCAACCCAAGCTTCTGAACAATTTGGCAACAAAACTGAAAGCACATCTTAAACCACACCACATGAAGTGAATTTACTCCTCTCTGCCACCAGGGGATCCATTAAGCAGGTCAGTAGGTATACAAGTCTTCTTGCTCAGTGGCTATTACAAGACACAATAAAAGAAGGTAGGGGGCATGCTTCTGACTATGGGATTGGCCCAAAAAACAAGTGCATTGTTCACAGCACTCCAAGACAGACAGACAGAGAGGGCACTTGAGCATCTGCAAAATATTTCTCTAGTATTTGTACTCTGGTAGCATTCAGCAATTTACAGCCACACTGGAACCATTTGCTTTACATATATAACCACCTTTGCTGCTTCTTCAGCCTCTGGAGCATGGACACAAAGACCAAAAAAATTAAGAATTGAAAGACAATTAACTAGGAGCAGAAGAAGTGGGAAATTTGGAAGAACTGTCCTCACACCAGCATGGTAGGAGCAAGGCTTATATGGTTCTTTATCAAGAGAGCAGGCTTTGACATTAGAGTATACCCAGTGCTTCTGTCCAAACTACTCGGACCACAGGGCATCTCAGCTAATGCACCCTAACAGAGCTAGGTGATAGACTGG
This sequence comes from Dermatemys mawii, assembly GCA_007922305.1. Classification (NCBI taxonomy): domain Eukaryota; kingdom Metazoa; phylum Chordata; order Testudines; family Dermatemydidae; genus Dermatemys; species Dermatemys mawii. The sequence goes on from ML677332.1 coordinate 34,597,521, forward strand.
CCAAGAGTCACCATGTCCCAAAAGCTCACTCGCCCATTCCCAAAAAATCAACATTGAAACTAGAGGATCCGTGTTCAACACTGAAGCCAAGTGCTAACTAAAGCCCACTTCTCCAAAAGGATGGGGATAAGCCCCTCCACTCATCCCCACCACCTCCTCCCACACACACAAACCTCTTTCCCCCTCCCAGCCCCCTTACCCCACACACACGCCTCAAGAGTGGTTAAGGAAAAGCTGTATAACTATTTGTCCAATGCTGGAGCCCGTTGCTGGGTCCAGCTGTATTGTTGATGGAAAAACACATAGCAAACATGCACTGTGAGGAGCACTGCGGGACTCCAGCAGCTTCAGGGAGGCTTTGTGAGGCTAACTATGTGTGCACTGGCCAGACTATTGTGAAAGGGAAACAAATAGAAAAAAACATTACAAAACTCAAACACTGCCCCCCTCAAGTTTCCCCCCTTAGTATCTCCCACCCGCCAGCTGCCACCTTCCTCAAGACAAATCGAGACCGGAGGGGGCTGCTTCTAAAGAGAGAGAAAAGGTTTCCTCAGTTAGATTTAAGGCAACAAGTCAGAGTTGCAAGGAGTCCTTTATCCACCAGGGAAACCTCCCACTGCTCCAGGGCTGGGCTGAGCTGGAATCCTGGGGGCCAGTTTTCTGAAGGCTTCCATTGATTTGTCACTGGTGATAAGTGAGGCCAGAACAGTTCCCACAATCCCATGCAGAGGGGAAGATTCTCCCACAATGCTCGACGGGGGAGAAGCACAACAAAAAGAGAAAAGTACAGAATGTAAAGGTCGAAAAATCTGGACTGTTTCTTTTCTCTAACAAACAACAACAAAAAAGAGTGTCTGTTCTGCAATCCAGGCAGGGGAGAGGACACAATGGTTCAAAAGGACAGCACAGCAGCTCATGAGAGCACAAGCCCTCTCCGATCAAGCAAAAGCAGATAGGAATTCTTCAGCCTCTTGTTTCCGAAGGGCCTCTGAGTGCCAACTCGGTGCAACAATATTCCTTTAAAAATTCCACAACTGCGCCTTTGCCAATAGCAGGACCCTTTTAAATCTTCTCTATTAACATACAAACACACTTCCTCCTCCAAGCAGATGCTGCTGAGAGTTCATTCTTCTGCTTTCAGAAGGACCTTTTCTCACAATATTAAACAAATGAGAGATTCTAAGAAAGCACCAAGCCTGGAAGGTGAATTCCAAAAGCAACAGAGGCCCTCAGAGGGCATCACACTGCCCTAGTGGGAAGACAGATAGACCAGTAGCCCTTACAATACTAGACGCAGATGATGACTCGAGGAAAGCAAGTAGTACCCTGTGCCAAAGTAAAATATAGCAAATCAAACATGAACAGCAACTAAGCTGCACTGTCTTTTGTGACTGGAACACTCAATGGGAGTTCAGGGAAGACCACCTTAGATTTGGTTTCAAAATGTGCTCATTTAAGGCTTTGAGCCCAGGCACAGTCTTAAAACTACAGATCACCACATAAGATCAGTGCTTAGGGCGGGGAAGGGAAGAGAAAAACACCCCCATTTCTCCAACAAAATCTCTGAACCAGCACCTCTCCTACCCAGAAAAGGGCTGAGAGAGGCAGGCCTTGTATGGTGACCCAAAGATCAACCAATTTAAGCTCCAGTAGGGAAGAGAGTACCCTGCCTTCAGCCTCTCCCAATTAAATCAGGACAATCCAGTGACTCAGATGATCTCAACAGCCACAGTATCACTTGGGAAGACTAAGGTGACCACGTCCCTCAGACAACACTGTGATGAGAACAGTATAAGCATTTAAATAGACATGTAAGATTCAACCTGATTAGAGATTTACAGGTTAAAATCAAACACCTTAGATTTCATCTGAACCCAAATCAGCAGCCAGTAGAGTTTTTTTGTAACGGGAACACTACAGCTCTTTAAGTGGAGCGACTTTTGCGACATGGGAATCTAGAAGCACCCAAATATCCAGCAAGCACGCCAGCTTGCAAACGTGAGTACCAAAGGGAGGCAGGCACCCCTAACGAAGAGGGCCACTATCCCTGTCGTGGAAATCTCCCTTTTAAAGAACTCTGGGACAAATCTAAAGACCATTTAAATCAGTGTTGTTAAGACGCCAATTAACTTCAAAGGACACTGGATCCAGCCCCAAGTTTCTTCACATTTATTAAACTTATTTAACCTCTTCTAGTTACAAACCTTTTCAGAGAAAATAAAGCTCACCAATAGTGTGACGGAGTCAGACCAGAAGGATATAGGAGAGTGCTGGAAGGCAGGTATATTAGTCTCAGGATGTGCAGGTCCCTGTTCCCTGGATAGCCAAACAAAGGCTACTCCAGGCCAATCAAGACACTTGGGGCCAATTAAGAACCTTCTAGAAAGGAGTAGAAACAGCTAGCCTGATTGGGACACCTGAAGCCAATCAGGGACTGGCTGAAACCAGATAAAAACCTCCCAGTTAGTCAGGTGGGCTGTAGGTGTCAGGAGCTGTGGAAGGAAGTTGTGCTGTTGGTGAGACTGAGTGGTGGACAACATATCATCCAGAAGGAAGGAGGCCCTGAGGTAAGGGTGAAGTGGAGTTTGAAGAAGCGGAGACTGCTGTGGGGAAGTAGCCCAGGGAATTGTATTGTGTTTTGTGGATAAAAGGTCAGCCATCTTAGCTGATACTATTAGGGTCCCTGGGCTGGAGCCCGGGGTAGAGGGTGGGCCTGGGCTCCCCCCTTTTCTGCCTCCCCTAATTAGTCTCTGAGATTGGGAGACAACAGAGACTGTACCAGGAAGGATAGCTTCTCCTCACTGGCTTGTGATGAAAATGACTCAATAGGCTGTGACCTTGCCTCCAGAGAGAGAAGGGCTCCGTGGACGGTCACAGTGAGCCGCTGAGGCTAGTAAAAATCCACCAGGAAACGCAGGATCCACAAAGATAAGGACAGAGCTTTGTCACAATAGCTGCAGACGTATCTATTACTTTGTGCTGCAACCCCATCGGACCCCACACATTAGACTGGGTCTATGTGAGTCAATACTTGAGTGGAAAACCTTCAAGAAACTGGAAGTGCTACAAAAAGTTGTGTTGCTGATTTAACAGAGTGCACTCCTTGGGCTGGTCCTCACTAGGGCGGTGGATCGACTGTAGATATGCAACTTCAGCTACGTTAATAACATAGCTGAAGTCGGCGTCTCTACAGCCGACTTACCTCCCATTCTCACGGTGGCGGCGGCCAGCAGCGTGCTCCCCCATCAACTCCAGCTTACTCCTCGCGGCAAGCTGGAGTTCCGGAGTCGACCATGGCGCCACTGGCAATCGATTTATCGCATCCTGACAAGACGTGATAAATCGATCGCCAAAAGACTGATTTCTGCCGCGCCAACTGAGGACAAGCCCTTAGTCATTGAGCCAAAAATGACCCATGGCACTACCCCCTTTCCCCTCCCCACTGTGTTATAGGGTGCTGTACTCCTGGACATACTATCTTTCAAAGGAAATGAAACTGATTTGTGGTCATTAGACACACTGTGAAACTTTTCCCTAGTCTAGTTGGGGTGTTAACTCATGTCCTGGCAAAATTCCAACTCCAGTAATTAAATTCTATCTCTCTAAATCTTCTGGCTTTTCCAATTGGATACGGATTCTTCTTCACGTCCACTCTTAAGACTGCCATGTAGCTGTTAGAAAAGCTGTTTTGTTTCACTTAGAGACAGTTGTATTTTCATGGTGGGACAGAGACCTCTACTTGCAGTTCACACCTCAGTTAAATTTGTGAAGTGCTTTTGGTGATACATAACTACAGCTCCTCCGATCCAAAAGTGTGATTGGTTCTAATTAAAGGCAATATACAGTATTTATAAACTAATTCACAATAGAAATGTACTAAGAATAGGTAAGCCTAGTGCCTTCTGTTGTATAAGAACATGTGCAATGGCCGGACCTGCAGGAAGTGAACCTTGTGAGGTCAGGGTCAAGCCTAATGAAACAAAGGGATGCCACTAAACCAGAAACAGGTAGGATCATGTTATCGCCCCTTTCTTCAAACTGCTGCAGACATTCTTTCTTATTGGCTGAACTCAAGCAATTTTCCCCTGATCCCAATTTCTTATCCATACGCTCAATTTGGTAACTTAATCCCACTTCAAATTGTATTTATTTTTTCTAAATGCAAGTACTAAAATGATACTGAATTACACTAATTCTTAAAGCTGCCTGGACACTGTCATCATGACTGCTCACACTTCAGACGCCTCATCCCCACCACGTACAAATGCTCAGTAATTTGAAAAATTAACTGGGATTTGAACATATATAAGAGAAAAATTAGCTCTCCAGTAACCAAAATTGTGCAGACTTATTTTCTATGGCCAAGAAACAACCTCTACTCCACACTCCATATGCCAGCATTTTGTTTCTGTGCAACATATTGTTCCGTAACAAACCTCTCTGTATCTTCCCTTAACCCTGAGCGTAACATTGATTTGAATGTGCTTAAGTGACAAAACAGCTCTCAGGTCACCAAAAAATGCAGTGTTCAAATAGAGGGGAAAGGGGGCTGTCAGGGAGCAGCACTTTATGCAGAAATTAAGTGCAAGGACAAGGAGCAGAGAGGTCATTTCCTGTCCAGGCTTTCACAGATGTGTTTCTGCAATGACTCAAGAGCTATTTTGTTTCTTATATTCTGTTTACCAAGTGTTTGTGCGTATGAGGAAAGGAGTGTGTGTTTTGTAAAGCCGGATATTACTATGAAGAGGAATAAACATTCTGAATCAGTTAATTCTATACTTCAGTACAGTAAATGTTTAAAATCTAACCTCCTAATCTGGGAATATATCACCAACTTCAGTACATGAATAAAGAGCTTTGAGGAAAGAAACCAACTTCAGCTCTCCAATTCCTTATCCCTGACTGGGAGAAACTCCAATATCCTCCAGAATAAAGCCTCCTGCTTTTCTGTATGCAGGGAAGAGACTAAACAGCCTGGGGAAGATCTAAGCATAAGCCCCATTCACAACATCACTGAGCCAACAGCCCTAGAAGACCATGAAGTCAAAAGTCTGTAAATAAAGCACTCTCAAAATAGGTCTTGCGCAGATAATCCTCAGAGATTCTAGAGAAAGGCACTTAAGTTATTGAGTAAATACGGCTGCAAAGGTCAATCACATATTTACTGAGCTCTAAAGTAGAAATTTAGTTTAATGCTACAAAGAATTGAAGGGGACATTTAATGGTTATTGTTGGAATCTTCTGGTTTCAGCAAACTTCAATGTTAGGTTTACCACTTGGAGTCTACCAAGAGAGTCAGACAGTTCATTCTCAATATCTGGCCCATCCATGATCCATTCTACCTGAGCCATTACAGCCAGCAAAGAGACTTTAGCAATGAGCTGGATTCACAGACAGGATGCCCCATTACAGGCAACTGTCAATACCAATAAGTTAATGAACATACTGGCAGAAAACAAGGAAATATAAGGGTCCACGGGATTTCTCAGAGGAATAGGAGAATGCCATTAATAGGATAGCAGCTTTTTCCCCTCCTGTATATAAACAGTAGTGAAAGGCCAACACTTAAATAGGCCACAGTGACTGAATTCCTCCTCTCTAGCCCTTTCAGGTTAAGGCTGAGACACACTGTCATTTGAGGACATTCGCATGGCTATTGACCATGTTATATGTATTCCAGGGATAAAAAACAGTTCTCAGCAAAGTCAACCCGGCACCCTCACCAAAAGAAATTCACTTTTTAAAAATGCAGAGACGGACATCAGATATGTGGTAGGGAAAATGGAATAGTGCTCCCATCACCAGTCCCCAAACATGGGATTTGTTCTATTCTGTGATGCGTATTTTTAAAATAAATCAGTCATAACCTAGATTGCACTAAACCCCAGGTGTGGTGTTCCAGCTAGACCTTGTGCCCTTGTTGGCAGTCAGTCAAAAAAGTCATTTGCAATTTAATTCCATAATTATCTGAGCAGCTACAGTAAGGTACGAGAGAGGCAACTGCAGAGATAAAGACCTAACCCAATCCCCCAAATAAACCTCTTTGAAGATTATATACTAGACCAGGGGTCGGCAACCTACTGCATGATTTTTAATGGCACACTGCTGCCAGCTGAGGTCCCAGCCGCCGGACACGCTCAGCTTGCTGCTGGCCTGAGTGAAAGAAACCTCAGGCCAGCAGCAGGCTGAGCAGGGCCGGTGGCTGAGACCCCAGCTGACAAGAGTCTGCTGCCAGAACCCTGGAGCAGCAGCAGGCTGAGCCGCTCAGCCCACCACCACTCTGGGGTTCCAGCTCCCGGCCCCACTCAGCCCGCCACCCCTCTGGGGTTCCCTTCACCCAGGCCAGCCGCGGGCTGAGTGGGGCCGGCAGCTGGGACCTCGGCTGGCAAGGAGCCGCCGGCCGGAACCCCAGACCAGCGGTGGGCTGAGCAGGCCAGCAGCTGGGACCCCAGAGCAGCGGCTGGCTAAGCGGGACCAGAAGCCAGGACCCCAGGCTAGCAGCTGGCTCCTGCCAGCTGGGGTCTCAGCTGCCGGCCCCGCTCAGACCACTGCCAGCCTGGGGTTCCCTTCACCCAGGCCAGCAGTGGGCTGAGTGGGGATGGCAGCTGGGACCCCAGCTGGCAGGGGGCCAGTAGTCAGAACCCCAGACCAGCGGCAGGCTGAGCAGCCAGGACCTCGGCTGGCAGCAGCATGCGTGCTATAGGTTGCCGACCCTGATATAGACTTAGAGAGAGACCTTCTAAAAAACATTAAAATGTATTACTGGCACGCGAAACCTTAAATTAGAGTGAATAAATGAAGACTTGGCACACCACTTCTGAAAGGTTGCTGACCCCTGTACTAGACTCTTTTTAAAAGTGTAACTAACACGACAACACCATGGAGGGGGTCCAAGCAGACAGAGATTAAGGGATAGGAGAGAGTACAGGTGTGATTCATGATCTGCTGCAGGTCATTTCTCCTAGTGCCCCTGAAAGAAATGTGGACCAGAAGGCAGGCAGACAGGTTATCATTACAGCAAGCTGGGAACATTATTAAGGAGAAATGGGTAAGCAGTTTTGGCTTCCAAGGATAGATTAAATTTCCTTAAAAGAAGGAAAACATGTTGGATAAACCATAAAACAAAGGACTTGGGGGACGGAGGGTGCCAAGAGAAAGGAGAAGAGCTAGTACAGAAACAAGAACAAAACCTCCAGTAATTTTTGACAAAAGCTCTCATCAAAATCCTCCCTCACTGACAGTCTCACATTGTGTCAGAATTTGCATCCCCATCTCACCAAACTCCATTCAAAGATATTTTATTGGCATGACAAGCTACACAAGTGCTGCCGACACATAAAAGACAGAACACTGGGATTCGGTCAAGAAACAGATTCAATATATGGAGCATCTGCTCAGGACAATGCTCCAATGTGTTTGGGGTTTTGCAGACAGGTAGGCTACATAGCAGGATGTCATTGATTCTGACTCCATTAAAATGCGATAAGGAAACACTGTTCAGAACCTAGTCTGGGGAAAGGAAAAGTCTTATTTCTGATAAGGTAAGGAAATCTCTCTCTCACTCTCATGACTACTTAGTCTGAACCCAGGAATAGAAGGTCTCTCTCCATCTCTCCTGTCATATCAGTAGCACAGCCATTTATTGCTAGGTTTATGAAGCTCCTCCCAGCTTCCTATTCTAATTCACAATGGCCAGTTCTGAATTTGGTAAGAGACTCACAAATTGGTTGTGCACATTTCACAATGCTGAAATATCTGCCAGTGTGATTTTTGTATACAAGAATTTGTCACAGTCTAAGTGCTATTGGTTTTGATCTGTTCCTCACAGCTGGGGTAGGTTTAGTCTGGAGTATCCTTAAGCACTGTATGATTCTGGAAGAAATTGTTTGCTCCATTGACCTGGAGAGGAATGCTAAATCCTAGGTGTGAAGTTTATACAAGAGGAGTGGATTACTTTTTCATTTCATTTTAGTTCGTAGTCCTCAAGTAGTTTTAGGTGGTGGGAGTATTTTCTGCTTTGGCTGAGGTAGTACCAGAAACGAATCTCTTTTTATGCAATCATCAGGAAGGGGAATCATCCCAGTTCTGTCCTGCAGCAACTGTCATTGAAATTCCTGTGTACATATAGTTCTGGGGGAAAAAATTGTGTAAATACAGAATTTTGCCCCAATTAGTGATGGCTTTGAGCCCCTGACTTCACTCTCATATAGGGGAATGGGTTGAATTATACTATCAAATAGCTATAGCAGGATTATCAATGTGCTGTGTTCATATAGTTGTTCCTTTATGGCTCAGAGGAGCATCTTTCCCTAGTAATACTTAAATAGCCAGTTTGAAGCTCTGCGCCATATTTATTTTAAAGCCCTGGAATGTATGGTGTAGACTGTGTAGCTGTGATATCATTTGAGTTTGTTTTAGGCTTTTTCTCAAAAAAATCACTTTTCTCTTTTCCTGGTTAGGCTTTAGGACCCATGCACTGAAGTATGTTTCTAGCAAATGTAGGTGTGTTAGCAGCTGTCACAGTAATTTGATATGAGCCCTCAGCTCAGAGGAGTACGCCATGATGTACATACTGAAGCTGTTATCCCTGTCTCTCTCCCCTTCCTTGCCTGAAAACCTGTTTGCATATTGTTTATTTTTATCCTGCATTTGGTGGATTGGTACGTGGATTTAGTTGTGCCATGATTTCCTAACAGTTTCTTTCTGTAGCACAGTAGGGTTCAGTTCTGGGAGCCACACTGAGTCAAATAAGTTTTATTAAAATCGATAGAGCATGTTCATATCTTCCATTGTTATGATTTCCCCTTCTCCCACCACCATGCACACATCTGTTAATGAGCATCTGGAACATAAAGATGTGGTCTAGGTTCATTCCTCAGCAAGAGCTTCCTCTCTTCCTCCCACAGCACTATCGGATACTATCTGTCCATTACCCCACTAGAGCCAGCTAATACCAGAAGAATGTGTATCCATGTCAATATCACATTTTGTGGTAACTTTACCCTAATCTTATGAACACTCATGCCTCCAATATCAGAGAGCACTGTAGATGAAAGTCCTGGGGCATTAAGGCTGGAGCTAGGTCCATTCAAATTGTAGGAGTGGAGAGTAAACATTTTCTAGAGAGAGACAGTGACTGGAAGGCACAGCATCCTGAGCTAGAGCAAATCCCAAACTAGCAGAAAGACTAAACGAACAGAGACAAGCAGAATGGGGAAAAAAAACCTCTCCCATGCTCTGCACTGCGAAGACCAGCTCCTGCTCCAGCCTTGCTCCTCTCTTTCCTCAAGTGCAAGCCTTTCACTTCAAACCATCAAACCCTGGTTTGTTCAAAGCTTGGAACAGGGAGATCATTAAATGGTTTCATCAGAAGACTCATCCCTCTGAGGGAAATTCTCTCTCACCATGCATTTGAAAAGCTCCAGGCAGAGTGAGTATTGTTTGTTTAGTGAGTTTGTTCCCTGAGCAGATCACTGGGTGAGCACCAATCAACACAGAGAAAGGGCACAAAGCACAACAGCAAAGCAATAGGGAGGGGGGCACAGATGCTTTTGTCTGCAAGTGATAAGTGTTCCTAAGTGCCCTTGTTCATTCAGACAGGCAGCTCAAGAAGGGTTGTGGGAGTCAGCCAGCACTCAGTGAGGGCACTTCAAACTCTGAATAACCTCCTATCTACCAACTACTGTACACTTCCAAGGAGTTCCACAGATTCTGCACTTGGGTTGGGATCTGTGGCTACACTCTATACAAGCTGTTGCCATTGCTACTTGCCCAAGTCTATACTTTTCCATCTATCAGAAGTTTCAAATTTTAGTCCCAGGAACAACACCCTTTGCCCTACCTCCACCCTGTTCACACTTCTGTCCTGACCAGTGGAGCCCATGTTCTCATATTGATGCTCAGGGTCTTTGGTGCTAGCATCCAAAAAATACCTAGGAGAAAGAGGTTTGAGGGAAGCCGTCATAGCAGTAAGGATGTACACTCAGGCACTCTAAGAACAGAAATAACAGACACCGAGAACAAAAACTGCGAGGCCCCCCATATATAGATGCTGCACAAAACAGGTATAAAGACACGTTCTCTGCCCAGTTGCCAATCTCTGTCACTTTTTCCTTTAAAGCACTGTTAAAATCAGCTCTCGTTCTCCATCCCAGCAGCTAATATCATCCACATCTCAGTCACCTCTCAATTTGCAACCTCCTCTTTTTTGTCTCCCTGACTCCAACTTCGCTCCCATAGAATCCTTCAAAATCCTGTGGCTAAATCACCTCCTCCTTCTGCCACTCAGAGCCCTTTACCTCCCTAAGGCTGGATCTCCTTGACCGATTCCCCATTTCACTCCTCATCATGCTCAAGTTTCTGGCCCTCACTTTCACAACTGCACAAATCCTGGCCCCTGCCTACACCCTCCACTCTTGTTCCCACCTAGGACTCTTCTCATTGCTTGTGCAGCACCTGAGCCTGCTTCCTAACAAAACCCTCCATCTGTCTACTTCTCCCACTCTCAGCTTTGTACCATCTTTCATGCCACCTCCTACCCTTGGAATCCTGCCCCTGCTTCCTTGCTCCCCAGCTGAGCAGCCTCTTTCAATTCCGGTCCCTTCCTAGAACACAGCTCCTATTAATCCAAAACCCAGCGAAAAATTAGAAGTCTGTGCTATTTTAATATTGGACCTTATCTGCCCTACCAGCATCCTGCGTGTTTGATCTGTATCATCTCTCTAATTCAGAGCAAAACCACTTCGGGGCAGACACAGCATCTTCCTCTGCATCATGCAGTGCCACAGCATTCCCCCTTATCTGCTGGGTGAGAAAAATTCACCTTATGCTTTGCCAACACCCAGAAGGCAAAGAAACTGGCTCTTCCAGTAGGTCCAAAGACAGGTCCAAGACTAGGTTCCCTGATGAAGGCAGTTTCCTCTGCAAGAAGAGACTGCATGAGTGGGGAAAGGAGGGTGATTGAGACTGGACTTTTTAAATAAGTTTTTTCCTTGTGCCTCCCCAACTCCCAGTAGTAGGACTGCAGCTACCACTTTTCCCTCTGAAAAGTAACCAGAGTCATTTTTTCTGTCTTTCCAGAAGAAGCGCAGCAGAAACATTGTGTGAGATACATTATGCAGCACCTTTATGTAGCTGCCTCTTGGCCAAATGGGAAATTTTTCTCCTGAAATCTTTTCTGTCCAGCTTTGATCCCAGTTTTGGATCTGCTCAGTTCACCACTCCCTCTGCACAGAGGTGAAGGGAGAGCTGATAGGCCAAGTCAGGGCTCACTGGAAGTCACAGTCATACCTTCCATTAGGCTGGTTCCTTGCTCCCCTCCCCCTTCCAACTTGGAACTGTCCTTGAGTTTGAAAAGGTCCTATTAAACATTTTTCAGTTTCAGCAGGCCTTACAGAGGATACATTATTTTGATGGATGCTGGGACTAAAGCACAGGGAAATAATGGAGTTTGTTTTAATGGGTTTAAGAGATGCCCTGGGGCAACAAGAAGGTTTGCTTCTCTGTAAATCAAAAACACAGAAGACTAGAAAATGGAGTCAAACAACTGAACTCCAGGAAGCGGGGAAATCAGGTTCTATTTAACTGCAACTCTTGGTTACGGCCAACTTCAGGCTGCTTGGAAAAACAGCACACACACTACATCACTGGCACAAACTTAACAGAGGAAAACAAAGAGACAACAGGGGTCAGAGTGGGGGTGGCAAGAAAAAGGAGGCACCCACCCCCTACCAGAGAGTCAGATCAATTACCCCTGAATACTAACAAGATTTCTGATTAAAGAACTGCTGCAATGCAATAAGGACAGAAAGCTCCAGCAGCCAGGAGGGGCTGTCAGGCAGTTACAAAAGGACACAGAAAATTATGCCTTGCTTGGGAATACTAAGGAATTCACTACACTAGTAACCAGGAGAGGGGGTCTCCACTGCCTATAGTTCCAGTTCCTCATTGCTGACAACTTTAACCTCAGGGACAAGACTCAGTCAATTGCTATAGCACCTGGAATTTAGTTTCATGCAAGTCTGTTGCCTCAGCACAGCTTCTAGCAGAAGTCTGTTCCTGGAAACATCCTATTACTGCAGGTCAGTAAGGAATCAAAAATAATCCACTGTATAACTCATGGTGTGAGATGGCTGGACACTTCACTTAGCCATGAGTGTTACCATCAGAGGTGATGCATCAGCAAGCTCCATTTAGATGTAGGAGTTTTTGGGGAGCAAAAGCATATGGTCTTTGGTCATATCTACATTTTAATCCAACTAGATTGCAATTTACAATCCAAACATTTAATACAAATATACAACGCTAACCATTAAATGAACACCATTAGACTGTGGATCTCCTGGTTACCCATAAAGCCACAACATCAAATATCTGAAAACTGCCAGACCTACATGAAACAGAAATTTAAAATTCCAATACTATTTATCAGAACTCTAAGGTTGCACTCTCATTTAAACCCCTCATGCAAGCCTGTGTGTCCTATTTAAAAGTCAGGCTCATGTCAGCTCAGAAACCCTAATGTTGCTAGAAAACAGTCAGATTTGGAGAATTTCAATCACCTGAAATATTGCAAGACTAGAGTCAAAATGCACCAATTCCATTTGATACCAGTGAAGTGTCTATCAAAATTTCTCTTCATACCCAGTGCATGGAACCACCTTCCACCTGAATTTGTAACATTTGAAAAAGGTACTATTAAGAACAGAACTCATTATTTGGGGTCCAAAGTTCTCAGAGGCTAGATGTGCAAACTGGAGCACCTCAGCATTTAATGGATAGCGCTGTGTGGTTAAAAGCAGACAGAATGTGCGCAAAAGCTTAATAAGGCTAATCCACTGCAAGGTGAAAAATCAATCAGCCCCAATATAACACCGTCCCTGAACCACCAGACTCACAGAATTAATAAACCCATTATCTTATGGGACTGAAAGAATTCCCTGACCTACAAATGCTCTTCATTTTTGCTTTCAATATTGGTAAATGCAATTCTTTGCAGACGGGACGAAAAGAAGGGATTAAAGAAATATGACTGCACCTCGTCTCTAGCCAATACAAAATCCCATAGGAGAGTGACGCCTAGCATAACAGCTGTGTCAAAGAACCAAAGTCACTGCATACCTAACTCTAAGAGCTTACTGTCAGGAACATTAAATTCATGGATGGCAGCTACTGTTAGTGTTCTTTGCAAAGGTCTCTGCGAAATACAGCCAGCCACTAAATACAGCATGCCAATTAATGTGATTGGTTTTCTGCATGCCAGAACTCCTGTTCTAGAGTCTAAAACCAGGTAAAGAAAACACTTTAAAGAGAGGCTGTCAACTTTAAAAAAAAAAAAAAAAAAAAAAAAAAAAAACCACACACACACACACATCTGTCTGAAAATGTTTCACCTACTACAAGCAATAGCGAAGGAAAAGATAATGGGAAATTAGAGAAACAAATTATCTGTTTTTGTAATCCAATTACTTTATTGAAAGTGACTGTCAACTAGAGAGTCAGGTTCACTGTTTTCCCTGTCCAGTCAGTCTTCCCCTCTTTTGTGGATATTTATTTACTAGTAGCTTGCAGGTGTGAGCTGCAGACACAACTGGAGAATGCTTTTCTTTTTAAAATTTCCAAGAGACTGCATGGAAATACATATCACTCTTAGGGTTTTGTAAAGCCTTATTTTTATAGAATCTAGTTTAGGGCCTGAATTGATCTGACAATTCCCCTTTTAAAATGAAAATACTTAGTTTCTTTAAAGTACTTTTTAACATAGTTACAATATGCACCCTAATTTCCATGGTGTAAGCCCAGAGAAAGGTGGAAATCTCCAACACAGAAAATGCTAGTGAACACACAAAACTAAATCCAATTCAAAACGTTTGTTACTGTACTCAGGCTGTGGTCTCCTGTATTAACTGACCAACCATATTCATTTCACCATAGAAATGTAAGTTTCTTTGCTACCGTCAGCAATTTTGCTGCTGGCAGAGGTACATAAAAATAGACCCCCATTCTTCTTTCTATAGTACCTAGTCTTCATTTAGAAAGATCTGGGGTAGAATTATTTTAATCGTACCTGCAACTTCTTCCTTACACTGGCCAGAAAGAAGCAGCCCAGTGTCCTACACCAGCCTTTATAAACAGATTTTCTTGCTTTGGGAAGGTCACATCACGACCTCCAGTGCCAAGGTAATGGGATCAACAGTGATCCCGTGGACCCTCAGCACATTCTGTGAGTGAGATAGGTAGGTAGGGTAGAGTAGTGAGATCCTGGGCAAGTCACTGAACACAAGTCACTAGCAGAGCCAGGATCAGAACCCAGGGATCCCAACTCCCAGTCCCGATCACACTTCATCTAATGGAAAATTTCATTTTAGTTTGGGACTCCAAACTTTATTTCACAAACTCAGTGGGTTTGTGAAATAAAACCTCTAAATAAAGATGTTATTCTACTGGCAAAGATCCCAAAGATAACCCTACAGGCACAATACTCAGATTCTATGACCTTGCAGACAAACTAATAGACCAGGGGTGGACAAACTTTTTGGCCTGAAGGCTACATTGGGGTTAAAAATTGTGCGGAGGGCCAGGTAGGGAAGCCTGACCCCACCCCTTATCCAACCCCCATCCACTTCCCACCCCCTGACTGCCCCCCTCAGAACTCCCGACCCATCCAACCCCCCCCCGTTCCTTGTCCCCTAATTGCCCCCTCTGGAGACCCCCCCACTCTAACTGCTGCCCCAGAACCCCACCCCTATCTAAGCCCCCCTGTCCCTGACTGCCCCCTCCTGAGATCCCTCCATCCTAACCACAACCCCCTGGGACCCCACCCCCCATCTAAGCCCCCTTGCTTTGTTCCCTGACTGCCCCCTCCTGAGATCCCCCCACTGTAACCACCACCCCCAAGACCCCACCACCTTACACACACACACCCCCCGCCACTTACCTTAATCAGCAGGGTGCTCCTCAACCCGGGCCCCCAGTCAGGGAGCGGCTTCCCATGCTCCTCCCGGCCCCCGGCCAGGGAGCGCGGGACCCACGGGTCCCCGCCCTCCACCCTACCCCCGGCTGAGGAGCGCGGGGCCCAGCGGCTCCCTGCGCTTCTCCCAGCCCCCGGCCAGGGACCACAGGGCCAAGCAGTTCCCCACGCTTCTCCCAGCCCCCGGCCAGGGAGCGCAGGGCCGAGTGGCTCCCCACGTGCGACCCGGCCTGGGAGCGCAGGGACCTGCAGCGGGCCGGGAGCACAGGGCCTCTGGCCCCATGCCCCCAGCCCCATCTTGCGGGCTGGATGAAAACGGCTGGCAGGCCACATGTGGCCCGCGGGCCGTAGTTTGCTCTCCCCTGTAATAGACCATCATTCTATCAAACCCTTCCTTCCCCACCAACACCATTAACATTAATTTGCAAATGTCTCTCCCTACACTTCACCTTTCCACATGTGAACCAAACATACACACACGCACTTCTTTGACACAAGCTTCCACAGCCATCTCCATTAATAGTGGGTCAAAGTTCAATCTGACATGCTTGCTGTTTGGTTAAGAGCCCTTCTTTTTGTCCCTGAGCAGAGACACAGCAGTAAGTGTGCTGTTTTAACGGCTGTTGTACTTTGAACTGTCTGGCACCCTGAGCACCTCCAGTGTGGATGCTTTCTAAATAAAATTATTAATTCTAAACCTTCCACACAGATATTGCTAAGATGCAATGCTGGAAAGAGACTACAGAAGCAGCTGGGGAAACACCTGAAAAGTAGGCATTTGCACCTTCCTTGACATCCATCCCAAAAAGGGGGCAAAATATTTGGGAATTATTTCCTTATTGAAACAAATCTGGTTTATGTTTGTGAAGTAAAGAGGATACATTTTCTCATAACAACAATTGGCACAACCCATCATAATCCCCAGCATTCACCTACATAGGAAGACCCAAGAACAAGCACTGGGATGGAACCTCAGGCATAGGCAAACTGACATAAAAAGCTTCCCATAGACATCGGTGTACCATCGCTTAGAGCAAAAACAGCAATTCACCTGTACTTTACAGTGAAACATTCCCACACCCAGTCTGTTGTTAACAGCCAGGACACATTAACTAGGAGCACCTTGGTAACAGCCAAAATAAAATTCCATTCAGTTTTTTACCAACACAAATCTCTATGGTTAAGATTCTTTCCACTCCTTCTGGGTTCCAGTTAAATAGAAATTCCTCTGGAAATGCCATATAGCTATCTCCTCTGGTTACTAATACCAGATTCTCTGAGATATAAAGCTACATCATTGTTTACCTAGCATTTTCAAACCATTTTAGCACCTTCTTCAAAAGAGTGTGCAAATATATACTGTTCTTGATATAAAGGGAATAACACTGCTTAAAAACTAAACACAACCTGATTGTACCCCAGAGGCAATGCTTGCACAATGATGGAGATCAGTGCAAAAATTCCTTACAACTTCAACCCAGCATCAAGAAAAATGCATTGTGTCAGCCAATAGTGGAGGAAGAGAAATAAAGTACTATAAACTCCATCTCACAAAATGTAAACTTCCCTTAAAAACAGTATTGAAAGATGCTCCACAGAGGCCCTTTCCTCCCGATCACTACCACCTCCTAAATTTTTAATACATCACTGTGTAGGGGGCAGAACTAGTCATAAGAATTTTGTCTTGTTCGCTGGACTGGACTTAAACAGAGCAAATAGGTGGACACAATTCTAATAACTAGTTCTCAAGCTGCTCCACAACCTCTTACAACAAAGGTTATTACACACACACACAGACAGCTTTGTATTCACTATTTTTGGCATGTCCCCTCTCTCCACATTTCTATCTCAGGGAGTTCCAAGAAGGCATATAGGAAGAAAAACACCTTAATTCCTTCAAAAGCAGAGAGGGTGAGTTAAGAGAAGCTTCACCAAAGCAAGGCTGTACCTTTAAGGGGCCGTTGTAATAGGATGAGTAGCTGCATTCCTGCTCAGGAAGGGCTTCTGTCCCAACATGCAGGACAGGCTCGAAATAACCTGCACACATACAACCTTCCAGCTCAGAATTCATCCTCTATGTCATGGGCTCTCAAAACACACCGAGCAGAGGGAACAAACAGAGGGCGCAGCAGAAACAAAGAGCTAAATCCATTAGAGACCAAACTTCAGAAAGAGGAGGCTGCATGTGCAGCCGAAGGAAAGGGGCCCTTTGGAAAACCGTGAATCATACAATTATAGATCAAAGGAGCGGGGCTCCTTTTCGGTGGCTTTGTGAAGGGCCTGGCCCGATTGCTGCAGCTTTATCTACTCGGAAAGTTGTTCCTTGATCTTGAGGAATCCCAAGGCTCCCACTAGACCCCCACCATTAACTCGCCCGCCTCTGGGGCAGGGGGAAAAGCGAGTGCCGGGGGTGGGGTGGGAGTGAGATGAGAACACAGCAGACAAAGCCCTACTGGGGAGAAGGCAACGAGGCTACCCAGGTATCTAACCCCGCAGAATGCCTCCAACGCCAGAGCGAGGCAAACTCTCAGCCACCTCCAGCCCACTACTAAAGCAACAGATTCCGCCAGCGCGCGGCCCCTTCCCGGGGTGCCCCGCACGCGGCGCTCGGCGACCCACCCCACCCCCGGGAGAGCCAGCCAGGTGCGCGGTACCTGACACAGCGCTAGCGAGGGACTCACCCCACGCTCGGGACGCGGCTTTGGAGGGAAAGGGGCCCCAAGAATCCGAGCTGCTGCGGGCTCCAAGCACCAGGGCCCGGGGGAAGGAGCAGCTGCTGCCCCCAGGTCACAGCCGGGTGAATATAGCCCACCCTAGCCCGAGAGGCCGGACAGTGGGGTCTTGCACCTGCGCTGCCCCGCAGGGGGAGTCCCGCACCCCGCTAGCGCTGGAGGGGCGGCACCGCTACTGCCCCCCGCCAGGGGCCTTCAGCGCAAGGCGGGGCTGGGGAAAGGGGCTGCCCGGGGAAGAGACGACCCCGAGGCAAGCGCTTACCTCGGACGCAGAGCAGGGCTCCCAGCAACAGCGGCAGGAGGGAGCCCCCGAGCCGCCTCATGCTGGCAGCTCCCGCCGCAGCTCCAGCCCTGCACCGGGCTCGGGGGCACACAAAGTTCTCCGGGTCGCTCCGCAGCAGCGGCCGCTCCTCCGACGGGCTCGGCGCTCGCTGCAGCCCTGGCCGGCCGAACTCCGCTGGGACCATGCACCGGAGCCGGGGTGGCTCAGTGTTTAGGGTGCGTTCGCTCGTGCAGCTTTCTCCAGCGCCACCGCAGCCGAGGAAGTCCGCTGCGGGCTCAGGCTCCCAGCTCAGCCCGCCCCTGGCCCAGGCCCTGCCCAGAGGCGGAGTCCTGCAGGGGAAGCCCCCGCCCCAGCTCTCCCCAACCAGAGCCCCAGAGCTGCAGCGCTGGCTGGGGAAAGTTGTTAAAGTTCCCGAGCTCCCAGTCAGCGGCGAGCCCCGAGCAGCCCCCGTTACCCTGTCTCCAAGCTCCTGCCAGTCCTCCCCCAGGAAATGGCACTGGGGCCGCCGCAGCCTCCCTCCGCTTACAAATCTGATCCAAGTGCCCCCTAAAGACTCAGAAACCACAAGGCAGATAAACTGTTGTGGAGGTTTTTTTCCGTAACCTCCATTTTTAAGCAAATCTCATGATTTTTTTTTGCCTGACTTAGCTGAAAAATCAATGTTAGTTGCCTTTAAGACATTAATGTGAATGAATAACTGGTTAAGACATTATAAACAAAGGGTCCGAACTGCAGGCTGAGGTGGGAGTTGAATCAAACTGGTACCACTGGGTCAGAGGTAGAAGTGGTCCCCAGCCCGCTAGCATCCCTACAATCGCTCTGTATCCAATGAGAAGGGCAGTTCCACTGCTCTCACCAGGGCCCTTCCCAGCCAGCGCTGGTCCTCGCACCAGAGTAGCAGACCTTAGCCTCCGGCGCTTCCCCATCACACCTCCCAGCGGGAGGAATGTCCTGGCCTCTAGCCTGCGGCAGTTTCCATCCACCCTTAACCGTACAAGGAAGCTCCCGACTCTGCAGTACCTTGCTAAGCCCCATTCATTAATCCTCATTTCCTCACCCTCCTGAGGTATCTCCAGTTCCCAACAGCTCTCTGACTAGCTTATTCCTATTTCCTTTAGCTCTCCAACAGTGCATCCCTCAGGACAATCCCCATCCTCCAGAGTACAGAGCTCTTTGCAATGCATGGTGCAGTCTAGCAGCCCATCCTACTCCATCTTCCATGGGACATTTCTGGGTTCTGAGTGCATTGCCTTGCACATCTCCATCCCTCAGAGACCTATTTTAGTACCAGAGCAATATTCCAGTTCTCTGAGATTTCTGCATAGTTCATAGTACTCTTGAACACTCTTTCCGGTCTATTTTGCAAAGTCTTTGCCTTCTCCCTGGAGCATCCCCCTTTTGCCCCTATTGAATCTCCCCAAGCTTTGTGCCATCTGCAAGATGAATAATCCTCTCCAGCCCTTGCCTGTCCATCTCTTTCCTGAACCCATTACTCAGTGGATGCTGCAATGTCCGCATGGGAAATATCTTATACAGTGTTTCAATCTCCTTATTTTATTGTGAGTCTCATTAAATGCGAAGTTCTTCTGAAAGCCCCAGATTCTAGAGACATCTGATTAGCTTTCATTCAAAATAAATACATATGTTTCTAGCCCTCACTGTTGTGGAGAAACACTTACAAATCTGATCCAAGTGCCCCCTAAAGACTCAGAAACCACAAGGCAAATAAACTGTTGTGGATTTTTTTTCGTAAACTCCATTTTTAAGCAAATCTCATGATTTTTTTTGCCTGACTCTGTTGAAAAATCAATATTAGTTGCCTTTAAGACATTAATGTGAATGAATAACTGGTTAAGACATTATAAACAAAGGGTCTGAACTGCAGGCTGAGGTGAGAGTTGAATCAAACTGGTACCACTGGGTCAGAGGTAGAAGTGGTCTTACTTAACATCTTCATTAATATGAATTCAGTGGGAGCTGCAGATGCTCGACTCCTCAAAGGATCAAGACCTAATGGTCTGCCAGAGTGAGTAACCAGCACAGCAGTGAAATGTGTCAATTATGTTCAATTAGAGGGAATTGGGGAAAAAAACAGTGAGAAAAGAATGTTATTAGAAAATTGGTGAGAAAAGAAAAAATAGACTCATTCTGGTCAAATTAAGATAATGCATCTAGAAAGACTTAATCTGAAACAGAGCCTTAATGGGAAGAAGAAACCTGAGATAAGCAGCAAGTTAGAAGTTTTCAATATGGTATGGCTACTACACAGGCCAATGCAATTTTTGTCTATATATGTAAAAGCAACACAGCCCTGAGCAAACAGGTGATACATTCCCTCAATATGGGTCTACTACAACTGCACCTGGACAATTGAATTTAATTCTGATCACTTCCTCATCAGAGATATATTAATGAACTGGAGGAAATTCAGACAAGAGCAACAAAAATGATCAGGTAGCTGTAGAAAGTAGAGTGACTAGATGTCCCGATTTTATAGGGACAGTCCCAGTTTTTGGGTCTTTTTCTTATATAGGCTCCTATTACCCCCCACACCCATATTGATTTTTCACATTTGCTATCTGGTAACCCTAGTAGGAAGTGATGCAGGAGGAGAGATGAAAAAGGCTAGATATGCTTACTGTGGCTAAGCAACATCTGAGGAAATGGGGGGACATGAAAAATATGCAAATATATGAAGAGTTTAAACTCCAAGGAAGAAGAGGTATAGTTTATAGTGAAACAAGGGGAAGACCTAGGAGTAATGGGATGAAGTTAAGAACATGTTGGTTTAATTTAGCCAGAAACCTACTCAGCTTCAGAATAAAATTAGACCTGTTTCCCACAATAACAAAAATACTTCTACCTATTTGTGGAAAGGAGAACAGACCCAAAGGTTGTTTATGTTTAGATTCCCTGCAGGATCTTTAGAGTGAGATCCTCAGCTGGTAAATCAGCATAGCTGTATTGAGTTCCATGATCAGGTCCAGAGAAGTTTGAAAGATGTTCAGATGCATCAGTGCTGAGTATGATAAAAGTACATAGATTGGACATAGAACTTCTGGATGGTGACATGCATCAGGCTGTATAATAATTTCCTAGGGATTGAGACAGAAGCATTTTCCTGTGCATGAAACAAATCCTTTTGAGAAATATTTTGTCATGACCTTTAATAAATAAATAAGCCTGGCAACTTTTGTCCCCTCTGCTCTTCTGGGAAATTTATTATTCCCTTTTATGTGGTTGTGTTGCGTTTATAAAGTCATGCTACAAAAGGAAGAGGATACCTACTAAGCTACCCAAAAGTACCATGGTTAGAATAGAATTGTGGGAGTCAGATGACCTGGGTTCTAGTCAAGATTCTGTCACTTTTTCCATTCATGACATTGGGGAAGTCCATACCTTAGATTCCCCATTTGTACAATGGGGATAATTATTCTTACTTTTCTTTGTAAATAATTTAGAGATTCTCTGGTGAAAACACTAGAGATGTGCAAAATATGATCATGAGGTAAGCTCCTGTGCTTGGGAAGCAAGAACAGAGGCATAAGTAGGTAAGGCCACTAGCAGAGAAATGAGGGCTTATTACTGTCAAATAAATATTTTACAGAGAAACCTTGATGAGAAGAAGGAAAGAAGAATTGGAGTATTTAGAAAACATTTTTTCTATTTTATCTGTCAAAGTGTTTTTACAGATCCCACCATGGGCTTTGTGCACAGACCTTCCCTGAGATGTTAATAAATATGTCATTTATATATAATTATTTAGAAGGGCTATTAGGAAATCTTTCACTGTGACTGGTCAAGAGCAGTTCCTTAGTAGGTGGAGCACTGATTAACTGGGACTACAGTCTATGAGGAAAGAAACAAGTTGTTCCACACAGGACAGTTGGGTCAAGAGAGTGCTATGGCTCTTGACCAGTCAAAATTCAAAATTTCCTGCATTACCTTTATTACTCATAATTACTACATTATTACAACATGCATCTCAGTTCCCTTGCCTGTGACATCTCCAGTGATCAAAAGAGATTGTAGGTTGAGTGGCCTAGGGTTCTAGAGTTCAAAAGCCAACGTTCGAGCTCCACATCTCCAGGAGTATGTGAAATTTATTTCATATACCTGACTCTGGCATCTTCATGTGAATCCTTTTTACTGTGGATTCACCTCTTCCCTTGGTTGCTTTCCCTAAAGTTTTCTAACCATTGCTGGTTTTGGACTTTATCCAGATGTGATTATGGTGGTCAGTTAAACCCTACTGCTTTCCTATATACTGCTTTCAACCATCAATGCTATATTTTACACTGCAGATCTGCAAAACCAAACACATATTAAGTGTCTTTATTCACAGTCTGAGCTATGATAACTCTTGTAGACATAGCTTTGTAGCTTAATAACCAAATGATAAAATTAATTTGAATTTACCTCTGTTACTATATGGAAAGA
Source organism: Dermatemys mawii (assembly GCA_007922305.1). Classification (NCBI taxonomy): domain Eukaryota; kingdom Metazoa; phylum Chordata; order Testudines; family Dermatemydidae; genus Dermatemys; species Dermatemys mawii. Next base: position 34,619,944 of record ML677332.1, read on the forward strand.
TGGGGCTCGGGCTAGCCTGCCAGCCCACTCACCCTGTGGCCACCATGAATGTTAAACTAAAACAGATTGACTGTTACAAATAATAAAATCCTTCTTTTGCTTTTCCTTCTAGGCACCCAAGTTTTCTTGAGTATCTTCTCCTCTCAGGCTAATTCCTAAGCAGGAATTTGAGGCAGAGTGTTCTTGTGCCTGATGAGATAAGGCTCACCATTCCTGAAACACTGATGTGTATGAACTGGGACTCAGAGGGAAGCTGTTGCTCCACAAATCCTCAGGAAAAGGAAAGGGAAATAAAAGGTACAAACATAATTCTCTCAGCCGCACAAACCTGCTCAGTAAAAGAGATAGATCTCTTGTAAGGAAGAGCTCAACTACTATGTTGATGACGGACATAAAAATGTAGACAGAAATATGTGGGTGTTTGCTATCTTGGAAAGGAATCAGTCTTTTTACTTTTTTGGCATGGTAGGCTAGGCAAGGGCTGCCAACATGTAAAAGACAGAACACTTAGGTCTGTCTGATAGAGGATGTCAAGCTTCTGCCTCCCTATCAGATGGCTGACTCAGAGATTCCTCTTCATAATTCTCCTATTTTGCACCTGAGCTCTTGATAAAAGTGGTTGAGAGAAGATTGGAACCAACTAATTGCTTCTTGCCTGCACTAAATTGGAGCTGCATGAAGGCACAGATGAGGGTAAGTTACACAATTGCACACACCCTCTATGTCTCCACACGTGTCTGAAATCAGCCACCCATCCCACGCATCTAACCTCCTTTTCAGACATGTATAGCTGCATCCAATATGTTCATGCAGGTTGCTGCAGAGATGGGACTTTATTATACACAACCATTAGATCACTGTGTTGTTTTTTTAATAGTAAGAGGTCTGATTATTATTTAAAATATTATACTTGAGTTTAGTGGTCATGCAAGGCACCATCTAGGTAGTCCTAGAGATGGAATCATCTGCTTAACCACAGAAAAGGCAGTAGCAGTAGTGCATGTTTTCTCACATTTACCCACTGCCAGTGTGCCTAAATCCTGAAAGAGAGAGGGTCCACCTCTAATGTGTGAAGAAACAAATCCAATCTCCATGTCTCATTCAGTTATTTGTCTCTCTGCAACAGGAGGGCTAAAATGTTGATTGCAAATGGTAAGATTTTGTGATTGGGCTACCAGTCCAGTGAGACTTTTTTCTCCTTCCCCCATCATTGCATACACACCACTGAAAACAGATGATAATCATTCTTCCCATTACATTTTTTACAATCTTTTTGTGAAATGGCTGGGAGTGGTGGGGAAAGCTGCATATTTAAAACTATAACAAAAACATATATTAAATTACTGACAATCGGAGGCAGTATGTATGTATGTGTGTGTATTTGTTGCATTTTTTATTTAGATCCTGATCCAAAACCAGTGAAGTCAGTGGGAGCTTTGCCATTGACGTTAGTGGGTACAAGTTAAAGCACTTAATACAAACTGAGAACTCTGCTGCCAGAGACAGTATCTTCTCTGTTTGAAACAACACCAGAGATACTGATCAGCAAAGTCAGGAGAGGCATAAGCAAACTAAGCAATTGTTTAGGGCCCCAGGTAGCTTCAAGAGTCTCCCTATTAGTTATTAATATGTGGGGTGGAGGGTCAAAAATATTCCTGCTTAGGGCTCCCAGTGGATTAGCACCAGTATTGCTGATTCTCAGTAAATCATAGAAATGGACTCAAGTCATAAAGTTTAGATCTAGGTCTGAGCTTCCCCCAAAGTTCGGGCTCTTCATTAAGGAATAGAAATTCTTTACCTCTGTTCTTACCACTGTATGACACTTAATGAAAGACATATAAACTTTGGATTGACTATTCATCCCTAAAGAGGTTTCTTTACTATTTTGTATTTCTCTCTATTTGGGGAGGGTATTGGACTACTCAGTTTCATTTTCTGTGTTTTAGGAGATAGCTTAATGGTGCAGCTGAGTTCACAAGCCATAAGAATAAATTTAAATACAATCTCTCAAATTTCTCATTTTAATTTTAAATAGGCCATAAAAACATTTCTCTGTTTCATTCTGGAAAATCTTTTTTTTCCCCTTTCATTTTACAATTATTTGCAAGGGTCTCTTTTTCTTTGTTCCCTTTCTTCTCATTGTAGTTTCTCTTCTCAGTAACTCATTTATCTACAACTCCTTCTTTCTTGCATGTTATGATGTCCTGTACCTTGTGGGAACACTCTACACCCTCTTGTTCATCCTTATAAAATAATTGTGTAGTATCCAATGCAAAGTTTGTCATGCTGGGTGTCTTCAGAACGCTCATGATGCACTGACCATTGTTGTTATAGTGATGTTATAGTAATTGTCACAGTAATGTTATTGGTTGTAATTTCATGTATATAGTTATGAAGCTGAAAGTGTGTCCTAATGGCTTAAAACAGGCCTAGGCAAAACTCTCCAAGAGCAGAGGGGCAGTTCACACCTCATCAGGGCATGTATGGGACAAACCCAGTCCAGCCTCACAGGAACAAAGGACACTGGCCTAGGCAGCAACAAAGGATCTGGTGGACACTCCAGTGAGTCATCCCCCTTCCTTTGGTCAATTTGGGACTACGATGAGGTGATACTCATCTGACTCTGAAGCGGGGGGAGACAAAGCCAAGAGGGAAAAAAGGACATGATAAAAGGGAGAGATGTTGGCCATGCTCTTCCTCTCTCTTTCACCTCCATCTACAAACATCACCACAAAGTGACTGAAGTGCTGATAAAAGGGGAGAACCTGGCTGAAGGGCAACCAGCCAGCCTGTGGGGAGAAGCATCTAAGTTTGTAAGGGCACTGAAAGTGTTAAGATCAGCTTAGAATACGTTTTGCTTTTATTTCATTTGACCAAATCTGACTTGTTGTGCTTTGACTTATAATCACTTAAAATCTATCTTTGTAGTTAATAAATTGGTGTGTTTATTCTACCTGAAGCAGTGTGTTTGGTTTGAAGTGTGTCAGAGACTCCCATGAGGATAACAAGCATGGTACATATACATTTATTTGTAAAACTGACAAATTCATATAAGCTTGCAGCATCCAGTGATCGTAACTGGGCACTGCAAGATGGAAGTTCCTAGGGTTGTGTCTGGGACCAGAGATATTGATTAGTGTGTGTCATTCGTTTGCATAATCCAAGGAGCAGTTTACTTGCCAGAGGTTGTGCGTCAACAGTCCAGGAGTGAAGGTTCTCATAGCAGAGCAAGGTAAATCTGGCACTCAGAGTCAACGATTGGAGTGACTTAGCAGATCACCTGTCCAGATAATAAAAAGGGAAACATCACACATGTACATCTCAGTTTCCCTTTTCTAAGCTCCCCAACTACTACAAAACTTTCTGGCTCCCATTTTCTCTCCATATAGCAATACAAATATTGTTACTCTTGAAAATCTCTCAGGTGCTGTGTAACAAGCAGGAGAGAATGAACATTCCTTATTTTGTTCCCTTTACATTATTAAATATTCTCCATTCTGCATTCAGTAAACAGGCTTCTTTTCCATGACAGGCTGCATAATCCATCAGAATTATTGCCTGATTACAGCCCAAGAGGCTGCATCTCTCTCATACACAATCACACGCAAACTCTGTCTATATCTCTTTTGTGTGCACAGACATACACATAAACAGTGGATAGACACAGTCCTGGCTGCTGAGGGTTACAGGGAATATTCAACAGTCAAGAATGAAGAATGAAAAGCACAGGCCTTCTTGAGTTACCCCCCAGGATGAGCTAAGCCTTGGCTGTCAGAAACGTTTCCCGTGCCAGAATTTCCAAGCAATATTTATTTTTACCAGGCATTTTAGACTTTTTTGTTTGGCGTGAGAGATCCTGTAAACTCTGCCAGAAATGGCTGTTTTTCTTCTCTGCATCATTAGCAAAGGGCGGCATTCCAGCAGAGAAGGGTTACTCACTTGGTACTTAAGTACTTTTAAAGATGTTGCCTTTTCCTTTCTGAAGAGATAATGTGAACAGAAACTATTGAGAGATTATCCTCCACTTTACTATCACAGAAAAAAGCCAACTTTCCTTGCTGAGGCTTGAATTCAAGGATGGCCAACATTTGGGCTCTGTTCTTTATGTAAGTTAGAGATCCATAATGCAACTTGCAGCCACCCTCGACTTTCATATGAAGATGCAGCTTGCACAAGCTACACTCCCAAAAATACAATGTTTCCTTTTGACTTAAACAGATTGCACAGATTTTAAAAGCTATATCTATGAAAGGATAAGGAAAAATGTTTCAGGATTTGGTTTTTAGCAATTTATATTTTGAATGTAAGGACATAAGAACATTAGAATGGCCCTACTGGGTAAGACCAAAGGTCCATCTAGACCAGTATCCTGTCTTCCAACAGTGGCCAGTGCCAGGTGCCCCAGAGGGAATGAATGGAACAGGTACTCGTGAACTGATCCATCCCCTGTCACTCATTCCCAGATTCTGTCAAAGAGAGGCTAGGGATACCCTTCTTGCCCATCCTGGCTAATAGCCATTGATGGACCTATCCTCCATGAATTTATCTATTTCTTTTTTGAATCCTGTTATGGTCTTGGTCGTCACAACATCCGCTGGCAAGGAATTCCACAGGTTGACTGAGCGTTGTGTGAAGAAATATTTCCTTTTATTTGTTTTAAACCCACTGCCTATTAATTTACTTTGGTGACCGCTAGTTCTTGTGTTATGATCTGGGAACAATAGTAAACCTAAAGTATTATGAATGTAGGGTTCCAGCAACCTATCGAGACTTCCAAATGAGAACACTGTTCAGAGGCACATCAGATCTCTATTTAGGTTCCTTATGTTCACCAGCCCAAGGGGACAAAATAAAATTTGTACCAACCCATAAAGAATCCAGGTGAATGAGTAAAAATGGAAATTTTCTAAAGTATTGCAGATTTCTATTTGCATCTGCTACATTAGTAGTGAAATAGGCACTTTACATAAGAGTTCTAGGTACAATTACAGGTGTTAAATTTTAAGCACTTTCTGGTCTGAGTCTTGTCTGCTTCAGAGACATGTATCCTTCACAGTGACTTCTTCCATTAGCTGAGAACCTTTAAAATGCTTGTGCTAATATCCTCCAGATTATAACTTCTGGCAGGACGTTGGCTGTGAAAGGCCTTTGACTCTGACCATTACTCCACTGAAATTTGTTGACCTCCAGACAGCAATGCAAGGCCTACCTGTTTCCAGGCTTTCCTCTGAGAAAGTGAGTTGAGGTGGATGAGGTTTCTTTTGAGGGGATATTAAAGGAGTAGCATTAAACTACTAGCATAGGAGTGACTAACCTAGGGGTTGTGTCCAGTATGATCTAGATGTTTCCTGCAGCTTGAGCAGGCTCAGACTGAGCTGAGTGCAATAGTTAATAAAACGTACCAATCTTTCTCTGCAACCAACCTGTCTCCTGAGAGCTCATTAACACTACAGGGTAGGTATTTTCATAAAGTGATTTCACTGGGTTTTTGGCTGAATCCTTTAACTGACATGAAGTCAATTTGCTCATCTTTTTATTATTTAGTGAATGTGCTTAGGGAATTTGGTAAGCATAGTTATAATTTCAATAATTAAATCAGTAATTCCACAAGGGTTTCTGAGCCATTTCCACAATGCCTCTCATAAATTAATCACCCTGCCTCAGCTAGTACATAGTCCTACAGTGCACAGAACAATAGGTCCCTGATTTCAGTTGAACCTTGTATGTACAACTTGCTGACCATTAAACCAAAGGGGATTATTGCTAAGTAATGCCCTACTGTTAAGTGAATCAAACTCCTAGGAAGCTTTGGGAATAATTTGTGATAATGATATAAAGTTGTTTAACCTTTATTAAGCAACAAAACTTTTCACTCTTAATGTTTAGTATGTCCTGTTGATCAGAATAAGTGTTGTTAACCACAAATGCACTAACCACATTCATATGGAAAGTCTGGATGATATTTCAATATATGCTTGGAAATCTGTAACATGTAACAGACAATAGGGGGTATGCATAACTGTCTTGTATGTTTAAAAAAAGGAAGTTATAGGCTGTCAACAGTCTATCTATAAATAATTGTAAATTTGAGTTATTGGTTGAACCAGACAGGACTGAGATCAGACTATTATCAGCTGCAAGCTTTAGTTCCATAAGGACTGAGTATTATATAGCTTTAAGATCAGCAGCCATGATGGAGTGCACGTAGGATCACCACCAAGTATTGCGTGCAGCTCCTTATAAAATCTGCAAGTCACCGGGGCTGCTCCGGAGCCGTTTGCCTCGCGGGCTTTGCGATACGCATTCCTAAGCTCCTTTACCTTAACGCGGCACTGCAGAGTGTCCCGCTCATGGCCTCTTTCCACCAAGGCTCGTGATATCTGCCCATAGGTATTGTAATTCCTGTGGCTAGACCGCAGCTGAGACTGCACAGCCTTTTCCCCCCAACAGCTGATGAGGTCCAGCACCTCGCTATTGTTCCACGCTGGGGATCGCCTATTGCGAGGAGGCATGGCACGTGGAGTCATGATCAAGCAGAATGATCACCTGCAAGGATTCCCTGAGAGCACGCTCGCTTGGCTGGAGCAAACAGGAAGAGGATTTTAAAATTTCCCTGGAAATTTCAAGGGTGGGTCTGACACGTGGTCACCTGAGGACAGGACAAAAGAGTTTGCAAGTGATGACCAGAGTGGCTCGAATGGGAATTATGGGACGGGCTGGAGGCCAATTAACATGCAGTGGGTGTCCACATTTTCGCTGTAGTGCTACGGCAGCTGCGCTATAGCCCTTATTCCCCGTGCAGAGGTGGATTACCAGGAGCGCTATAACTCTGCGGTTATAGCGCTCTACGTGCCTTGCCAGTGTGGACGGGTAGGAGGTTATAGCACTCCTGGGGGCTTTATAGCACTATAAAGCGCCAGTGTAACCAAGGCCTCAGCATCTTTCTATCAGGGTAAATAGAAGGAGCAATTACATGGCTCTTTGCATAATGATAGCTGAAACAATACAAGTCATTGCCCAAGATACTGACCACTATGGCAAGGTTTGAGCAGAAGCTTAGCTGTGTAGGCTGAGGGTTTTCTGTGGGGAATGATTGCAAACACAGAGACTGGAGGACTGATTGACTCCTTTTGGGCACAGTACTCGCTGGAAAGGCACACTTGGATTTCTGAACAAGGAAACAACCTCCATTTGTTTATTTCTATTGTGTTTGGAGAAACAGCACGTTTTGTACATTTTTTGTAAATAAACAGGGATTGTACCAATGAAATATCTGAGCCTTCTTATCAAATTCTCATCTTAACTAAAACAATCCCAGACCCCAAATATTGGCTAACTGCTTGAGTCAAAGGGTCAACAATCCAAATAAATAATATTTTTAATAATTATAAATATTAAACATACAGGTATGTACCCAAACAACCCAATAAAAATAATCAAAGAGCTGAAGAGTCCTCGTTCTGTGACTGTTCCAATCCAGTGGGTCTGGGGCTCTTCATATCTGCTTTATGAGCAGCTAGATGCCCTTCCAATATCACTCTTAATCCAGATCACTATGAGGCAGCTCAGCGTTTTTGATTGGGATTTTAAAGGATTACAAAAGAAGAAAATATTCTTGATGTGGCAAATGCTGAATCTGGGAGACTAGAGGCAGAAGGAGGCAGATTTTAGCTGATAGCTTACCTGAAATAACCATCCCTGCAACTGTACCATTTTGGCCTGTCACCTTGCTAAATCTCACATCTTAAGTTAAGCTGGTTCAATATTTGGATGGGAAACCACCAACAACAACTAAGTGGTGTAGGAGGTGAGGCCATAGCTATGCTCAGCAGAGTGGGATCTTAAAGGTCATATTAGAAGCAAGAGACTTATTCCCAAAGTTTCTGGTGAACCTAGTTTACAGTAATTCAATAGAAGTTAGAGCCAAAGCAGGACTGGAGACTGCCTACAGTGTATACTCTGGTTCTTTGTAAATGTCTTAAGCCAGGGGGTTTCTATCATTTTTCTTGCTTCAAGACCTTGGAGTTCACTTAAATTGCTCCCTCCAGCATAATTAGGGTTTATGTAGTTGTTGTAGAAATAGTTGCCAAACTCCTAGGCAATTAGAATGTTTTAATCTGACAGGAAGATATGGGAGCCAGATGAAACATTTCCAATGATGGAGCCTGTTTAAAACAAAACATTTCCTTAGAAATGTTGGTTGATATCTGTTTCTATTTATTATTTTTTATGACACACAGCCTATTTTTCTGAATGAATATCTCTTGTTTAAGAAAATTTTAATGACGGGAAAGAGGTTTCTTTTTGGCTTTGATAACACCAAGCAAAAGGCCAAAGAGAGAAACAGTAAAGAGAAAACTAAGCAGTGCACCTGAAATATGTTTGAATGAATGAAAGCAAAGGAGTCTGATCTAAGTTTGATCATTCATTTGCTGAGAAACATTTATAATAATGACATAAAATTGAGGATACATATTCTAAGATATCAAGGAAATTATCTATAACAGTTATAACTCTAGGTGCTTGCATAGTGACTTTAGCTAAGAACTGTACCACTGACATTTTTTCAAGTAAGTAAGAGCTTGGGAGGTCCTTGCAAATTCGAGAAGAGTACATGAGGTACTGGTTTTCACAAAAGAGAAGAAGAGTGATCCTGACAGTTATGATCTTGTAAATTTAACTTCTATCCCTTATAAAATAGTTGAACATATGGGACGGAGAAATTCACTGACCAGCTAATGGAACCACAAGCAACAAACAGAATAGGGCATTTATAAAGAGCAAATGTTGCCTAACAAAACTTGATTGCTTTTTCTAATAGAATTAAAACATGACTGGATGAATAGAAAACAGTAGATGCGATATTAAATACATCTGGATTTTAGTGAAGTATTTGATAATGCATCTCATAAACCTTATTCTCAAAATTAATTCAAACGGTTTTAGCTAAGAACATTGTAATTGGGATTATGGTCCATTTGACTGATGAATCATAAACAAAAGCTGATGATAAACAACAATATACTGAGTTTAAGTCTATAGGGAATATTGCAGGAATCTGTGTTAAGGTTGAGCTGTTTTCATGTTTATCTAAAGAATGATTACATGGGCATGCAGGGGAAAAAACAATCTACAAATAACTGAAGGGTACAGAAATTGAGAAGAGAGGAATTACTGAGGTAGGATGCAGGGAGAGTAGCACAAGGAGAAACTGAATGAAATTAAGAAAGAATTAATGTAGGATGAATAACAGAAACAGTTCCCTGGGAGATGTCAGAGGCTAATGTGTGATGTAAAAGTCTTCCAAATGAAGGAATGGAATCCTACCACAGTGGACAATTCAAACTAGTCTGAATAAAACACTAAAAAATATAGTCATAAACAATCTTACTATGATTTTTTGGGGATCTCCCACACCAGTGAAGGGCTCTCTCACTGCCTGCTTTATAACTCTGGATGCCTTAATGCTATGTTGCTATGGTTCAGAGCCTTGACACCTGTAGCCAGCCTGCAGCTGGCTTCCACCAGCCTCATTACTCCTTGCAGGGTTACCTCAACATCTCTTCCAGTTCCAATGCACCCCGAATCTATCTACCCTGAGTTCTTGTCTACCAGGCACTTGGACTTTTCCCCTTGTGATCATCACCACTGAAGGAGTGAACATTGCTCAGCAGTTTTCAGTTCACTTTGCAATACACAGTTTGTACAACAGAGACTTGTTTGGGGTAAAAATAAACAAAGGGTTTATTTAATAGAAAAAAACACAGATTCAAAGGTGAAATAGTAAGGAAAACATACACATAGAAGTTACATAGAAAATAAACAGAATGACACAAATCCAGGCTCTACACTTATGTATTAGACAAATTACCTTTTCTAATGCCAGTTACGGTTGCCTCTGAACAGTTTCCCAGTGTGCCCTCTAGCCCTAAGATGGGATCCAGTGTTCACTGCCTTCAAAACTGTCTTTCGGTTTTGGACATTAAATCTCAGCCAACTGCCTGCTTTTTGCCCCTTTTTTCCTCTCTCTCCTGGCAGGATGACTTATGGTTATTCAGAGTGGGGGAAACTTCCCCCTTTCTTAGTTTTCCAAGACTGGGGTTTTCTTTTCAGTTTCAGTGTCTTTCCATTAACTGTAAAGGTCCATCATTTGTCTTTTCCTGCCTTGTAAAATGTTAGATTCTTGGAGCTAGTCTTGTTGGTTTGGAGAGGCAGATCCTCCCCGCCTAGCTGACCACCTCTCTGATGTGAGGTGGAGTTGAATGTTGCAGCACAAACTGAGCACAGCTTTATATCTGTACAAATACATAAATTCACAACCACAGTCTGTATACATATCTCATAATAACCATCACTTGACATATCTGTAAACACAATAATGTTGTATACAACCAACTGATTCAATTGCTCATTCATTGGGGATTCAGATCTTACTCTCCCTTTGGTGAGTATGGACCTTGATGTCACACCTACCCTGCATGGGAGATGGCCCAACAGGTCTTTTCAACTTTTAATGTTTGTGACTCTGTAAATAGAACCCAAGCTACAACTCCCAGAATCCTCTTATAATTAAAGTTTCTCTGTAATCTCATCTCTCCTTGGGACTAGCTTCAGTATAGCAAAGTTATTAATGAACAGAAATTATTATAACTCCTAATTCCTTAAATACAGTGACAGCAAAGAAAAACAAGAATTGAAGGTGGAGTGTCTAGAAAAAATAGTATGGAAGCCCAAGAGATTCTTCTTTATAAGGCTGCTGATTCTCCAGAATAGTTTCATCTCCTGCTACTCTACTTGAGTCCATTACAAATTCCTTCAGTATAACTGTGACAAGTGACAGTCCCAATACTTGCTTAGTATATCAGGATCTTTGCGTTTCTTTACTGACCTTTGTTTCAATTTGAGCCCATCTGAGTTCTCCAAGCTCAGAACAAAGTTAAAATCACATAATAAAGAAACCAGGTCCCAAAGACATTGCAACCCCAAACCAGCTTCAAACATCCACAGCACTAAAAACAAGCTCCATTTCAGTAACTCTCTCCGATCACCAGATAAGCCTAGGGAACAGGTGAGTCCTACAGCTGGTCCTGTGGGTCACCGGAGCCAGGCTCCAGCAGGACAAGGGGCAAGTGATAGTACTTAAGGGAAACTCTGTGAATGGCTCCAGAAATGACATCTTGTTTTTATTTAGTTTTCTTTGAGTCATTAACAGTCAGGCGCCACTCGTGCTGTAACATATCATTATTACAACCACAAATGTTCCTAGCGTCCAAAAGGAAGATTTATTCCCTGAGCTAGTTAAAAAAAGTAAAAAAACTCCAATCCACAGAGACCAAGAAGTAACAACAGAAGAATCCCAGAGAATTAGAGAAATATTAGAACGTAACATTTAAAACTGGACTTAAAAGGCCTCCCATAAATGAGGGCTCCAGATGTTGACAGAAGAGAGCTTGTGGTTTACAGAGAATAACCTACCAAGGCGCAGTGTACAACCCATGGAAGTTTCTTCTTGGCCGAGTTTATTGGCAGCTGAGGGGAGGCAAGTCTTTCAGATTTGGCTTTTCAGTGGCAGCTGAATTGACTTGCTCTAGTAGCAGATCATTTTAGCTGCTCTTAAAGTAGAAATCTTTGCCAGTTTAAAAAACTGCTAAATCGGCTCAGACTAGGGTCCATTTCACCCACTATCCCATCTCCAATTGTGGCCAGTACCAGATGGTTCAGAGGAAGATGCAAGAAACCCCAAAGTGGGCAGTTATGGAATAACTTACTCATAAGGAAAAATTATATTCCAACCCCTCATCAGCTAGATAACTGGCCTGTGTCCTGACACATAAGTGTGCATTCCTTCCACATTTCTGACTCTTTTGTTTTCTTTTTTAATTCATACTAATGCAACTCTGTATGTTCCCATTATCCAAAATATCTGATCCTTTTTCAAACTGGGCTGAGATCCTGGCCTCAATGATCTCCTGTGGCAGTGAGTTCCACAAGGTAACTGGTATTGTACTACAAAAGTGTAGTTAGTTTTAAATGTGCTTCCTTTCAACCCCAGGGACAGTCTCCTTGTATGAGGAAAGGGTGACTAAGAGTTCCTGCTGTACTCGCTCTACACCGGGCTTGATGATACGGACCCCGTCATCATGCCGCCCTTGTCTCCCCGCTCCGGCACGCAGCGCCGTTCTCTTAATTCACAGCCTCCTCCCGCCCCTCATCGCTCAGCTCGGGCCCTGGTTGCTGCCTCTGCCCAGGGGTGGCCAGAGCTGCGCGCACTGTACAGTCCCTCGGGTCTGCTCGCGCCCTACAGCATCTCCCGCCTTGGGCCCAGGAGCGCGACTCTCCCCCGCCTCCCCTCGAGCGAAAATTTCACTGGGGTACGTCTCGAGCCTGTCAATCAACCAGCAATGAGCACGGCCCGCCCCTTTGTGCCTGTGTATCCCGCCCTACTGAGGGCGGGGCTTCCGGGATTGGCAGAGGGCGCTGGGCCGGGTAAAGAATCGCCCCCTGATTGCCTGGTGTGACACTAATGCCTTTCCCTCCCCGCGGAACCTGAGTTGTGTGGCTCTGTTTCCAGCCGGGGTAGTTTCACGTCATCCCCCATACCCCACCCCACGACCCCGGCTGGCGTCCTGGAGACGGACGGAGGCCGGGAAGGAGCAGCCGCGCGGTGGGGAGATGCTGAGCCCCGAACGCCTTTCCCTGCCGGGGCTCGAGTACCTGGGTAAGGGCAGCGGAGGAGGGAGGCGGGGCAGTGTGGGCCGGGCCAGTCTGAGCGCGCTGCGGAGCCTGTGCGAGGGGCAGAGAGCCCGGCTGCTCCTAAAGCCTCTGCCCCATGTGTCAGGGGAGCTTGCGGGTCAGAGCAGGGAACCGGATCCCCGGGCACAGGCCCCACGGGAGCCCAACCGTCGGCGCCCCTGGGCAGGGCTCCCTGTCCCGTGCGATGGGCTCTAGCCGGGCCTGGCTCAGCCTTGTTTGCAGCGCTCAGTTCCCGCAGGGTTGGTGCGGTGGCGCTGGGTGTCAGGAACAGGCAAGGCCGAGGGGGGCTTTGTTCGGGGGGTTTTGTTTTGTGGCTTCCTAGTTGGAGGGGCCAAGTTAAGGTGACTTCAGCTCTCTGTCACTTTATGTTTGGGAAAGTAATCTAATGCCCAGGCTTTCCAACCTGGAGAGTGAATGAGGAAGTGTTACTTACACCTTCTCATAACATAAGAACTATTGCTCACCGAATGAAATTAATAGGGAGCAGGTTTAAAACAAACAAAAGGAAGTATTTCTTCACACAGTGCACAGTCAACTTCTGGAACTCCTTGCTAGAGGGTGTTGTAAAGGCCAAGACTGTAATAGGATTCAAAAAGAGCTAGGTAAATTCATGGAAGATAGACTAGTTAGCTGCACATCCCAGCTAATAGCCACAAATGAGCCTATTTACTAGAAGCTGGGATGGATCACTTGATGATTACCTGTTCTGGTCATTCCCTTTGAGGGACCTGGGATTGGACACTGTTGGAAGACAGGATAGTGGACTTGATGGACCTTTGGTCTGACCCAGTATGGCTGTTCTTATGTTATATTTGTATTTTGGGTATGTGTAATTCAGGGATCTCAAACTCGAATCACCAGGAGGGCCATATGAGGACTAGAACATTGGCCCAAGGGCTGCATCATTGACACCCCCCACCCCCGCTGTCTCTGCTCCCACTCCACTCCATCCCTTGCATGAGGCCTGTCCCTTCCCCACTCCCATTCTAACCCCTGCCCCAAGGTCCACACCCAAAGTCCACACCGCAACTCCACCCTTCCCTGCCCCTATTCAGATCCCTTTCCCAAACTCCCACCTCTTCTGCTGCTCCGCCTCAGCGTGCATGGCTCCCTGTGAAACTGCTAATCGCTGCCAAACAGTTGTTTGGTGGCAGGAAGCACCTGGAGGTAGGCAGAGGAGTGGGAAGCAGTGCGCAGGGGTGGGGCGGGGAGCTTAGCGGCCACAGGATATAACTCGGGGGGGGGGGGGCGGGGGTGAGGGGAGTTTGACAGCTACCGGAAGTAACTCTGGGGGAGCGAGGGCGGGGGGAGAGTTTGACAGGCTGCATGTTTGAGACCCCTGGTGTAAATGATGCTACTCTTATGACTACTCCTCCAAAATTTTGTTTGATACTCCCAACTTTCTTTCCAGCTAACCGTGTTTTTTTTTCATATCAGTGTCCTATATAAAAAAAATATATATACCATATAAACTTGTTCATAAGCTGAATATTTTTGGTAAAAAAATGAAGCATCAAAGAGTGGAGGTCAGCTTATAAACAGGTTTACACCAAAATTTTATGATTTTAAACTATGGAATTATTGAATTGAATATCTAATACACTGTCATTTTGTTTACCTGGAGTGCTAGCAGGCATGGAGCCCCTCGGCCACAGAGAGCTGAGGAGCTCCAGGCCTGCAGGAGTTCCAAGTAAACAAAACATCCCAACCCGCCACAGGGAGCCAAAGTTTGCCGACCCATTTATTGATGTCAATATTGCAGTCTTTTAAAATTGTAAAGGCTTTGTTTAGTGGGCTAGATTGTCTTGAAATGAATACTAAAAGAGCAGTGTTGCAGATCTGAATGACACATGACCAATGCATTTCACAAAATGCTACACTTTACAAGCCAATCAGAAAAATACAATGAATGATAGTACTGTAGTATGGCTGTCAGTCCGCTACTGTGTAATTTGATCTTTTCATGTATTTCTACCATGGACCTCATAAGTCTCAAGCCAATATGAAAATATGACATGCAGAATCAATGGGATTGCTAATAAAATTTAAATAGCCTGTTATCGCCACAGACATGCCAATCTACAGAGCTGCTTTGAAACAAACAAAGAACAATAATAATTTGACAGTGATGAAGCAGGTGATATAGATTTTGTAGGACTTTATATAGGAATAACTATAATAATCTATTTTCATACCAGTATTTAAAATGAACAGTAGCCAAATCCAAAGAAAATGGTCAGCTTATCATACAGCATTCAAACATAAAGTTGCTGAATATGCAGAAGCAAACAATAATTGCTCCGCTGCTCGTGAATTGTGTATCAATGAGAAGCAAATAAGAGAATGGCGAAAAAATAAAACACTAAAAGGCATGCCAAGAAGCAAGAAAAAATGTCCGACAAGGTGCGCTTCATTTCCTGAGCTCAAGAAAGATCTCAATAAGTGGGTTGTTGAGTGTCGACGAAATGGGTACATTGTCACTAGAACTGGAATTTGTCTGCATCCTCTGCAAATATCAAGACGACAAATACAAGTCAGTAAAGCTGTCAATGTTTGTCATATCAGCAGGTCGGTGTACTGACTTCATGAACTGTCATGGTCTCTGTCTTCATCAGCAAACAAAGATAGCGCAAAAGCTGCTGAGAGATCTGGAAATAATAAACCTTTGGAAAGATTCAATTTTTATAAAACATTGAAAGGAATATGCATTTGAACTGTCACAAATAGAAAATATGGACAAAACACCGATGACATTTGATCTCCTGAGCAACAGAACGGTAACTGGTGTTTTAATTAAAACCACAAGCCGTGAAAAAAATCCATTTGATGGTGGTTTTATCTTGTTTGACAAATGGATCAAAGCTCCCTTCTCTTGTTGTTTTTAAAAGAAAAACCTTGCCTAAAAACATGAAATTTCCTGCTAGTGTCGTCATATGTGCACACGAAAAGGAATGGATGGATGAAAGTGGGAGTACTGAATGTCTGAACAAAGTGTGGAATAAGAGACCAAGAGCACTTTTAAAGAAACCTTCTATATTAGTTTGGGACATGTTCAGGGCACACAGGATGGATGAGATGAAAAACGTGGCCAAAAATATGAAAACTGCTTTGACTGTAATACTTGGAAGCGTAACTTCAGTTCTATAACCGTTTGATGTCTTCCTGAACAAACCCTTTAAAGACGGGCTATGCAAAATATGGTCTGAATGGATGTGCTCAGGCATAGCAAAGTTGACAAAAGGTGGGAATCTTATGACGCCCAAAATAAATCTGGTCACCCAGTGTATCAAGGATGAATGGGTGTCCATTCCCTCAGAAATTATAGACAAATCACTTCAGAAATGCTGTATCAGCAACGCACTTGACGAGTCAGAAGATGATGGCATGTATGATGATGATACAACAGAGGCTGATATTGAGAAGGAATCAAAGTCTGAAGAGGACACAGCCAACATCTACGATGACAGTGCAGGTGCAGCTGTGACTGAAGCTGAGTTTAACTGTTTGGTGAATCAGAGACTGATTGAGACTTTGAAGGATTTTAAAACTTTTTAAAGGGCTGGGCTACCCTACTGGTGTGGGGGGTGTCAACTTAAGATATGCAACATCAGCCATGCGAATAGCGTAGCTGAAGTCACTGTGCTTTAGGTTGACTTACTTGGCCGTCCCCATGGCGGCGTGTCAACCGCAGCTGCTCCCCCGCCGACTCCACTTACTCCTCTTGCCGAGGTGGAGTACAGAAGTTGATTCAGGGATTGATTTATTGCATCTAGATGAGACACGATAAATTGATCCCTGATACATCGAGTGCTACCCGCCAATCCGGCAGGTAGTGTAGCTATACCTAAAGTCTCATATTGTTCTAAGGTACTTGTTTTAAATATCCATTTACTTGTTTTAAATATTGACTGTAATTCTGAAGGTGAATACATACTTGTTCAGTTATTATTATAACAGCAATAAGTTTTTCATTAAATTACGTTAAAATGATTCTAGCAAAACTTTTGAGTGTTTCTCGTGACACCAACTTTTAAAATATTTCAGGGGTTGGCAAACTTTGGCTCCCGGCCCATCAGGGTAAGCTTCTGGCGGGTTGGACATTTTGTTTACTTGAAGCGTCTGCAGGCACAGAACCCCTCGGCTCCCATTGGCTACAGTTTGCCATTCCCAGCCAATGGGAGCTCCAACCCCAGCTCTCCCATTGTTTGGGAACGGCAGACCGCAGCCACTGGGAGCTGAAGGGCTCTGTGCCTGCAGACGCTCCAAGTAAACACAATGTCCATTCCTCCAGCAGCTTACCCTGATGGGCTGGGAGCCAAAGTTTGCCAACCGCTGAAATATAGGGTCAGCTTATAAAAGGGTCATACAGTTTTTGCTATTTTTACCTATCTATCTTGGGGGGATGGCTTATAAACGAACAGGCTAATGAACGAGTATATACGATATGTAAGAAATGACCAGTGAAAAGAGACTCTCTGGTGTTTGCAAGCTGAGTAGAGATGTAACTGACCTTTTTTTCTAAAGGTTCATCTTGTCCTACAAGGCTAGAGTCCCTGTCTCACACTCTTGTGCCTGCTGCCTCCATCTTGAGAAGAGCGTTCCAGTGGTGTGGAAGTAGGGGGACATTTGAAGCATATAGTTGTTTTATCTATGGAAGTGGACTCTAGTTAACTAGATGGGCTCTCTGTCACCGTTTCTTGAGTTTTCTTAGAAGCCAGGAGTACTCAAGGGTCAAAAATTTCTTTATCCATGTAAGATTGAGTAACAAGAGGTTTTATTGCTGGGAAAGAAAAACCACCAGTTTCTGTTGATCTGTCAGGGAAGAGTCAAGAAACACGATGTTGTGGTTCTGGGCATTTCTTGTTTGTTTTTAAAGTATGTACATTTCTTTGCCCTTGGGTGTAGCCTTTGGGTTACTGGCAGGATGCCACCACAGGCCACAATTAAGGAAAGTGTGGTCTAAATTCTTCTCTAAATTCAGTTATTTATTTTGAACGGTAAGTAACAAATGTTGTTTACTGTTCTCATATTATGACAAAGTGGAACATAAAATCCATACATCCTACTCTGTTTCTTTATCTACTCTGCATACAGAGTCTCTTCCTTTGCTCATTGTTGATTCAGGTGTCTCTACATTGAAGTGGGAGCTGCCTGAGTTGGCAGACATGGCTTGAAAGAAACTTTCATCCACCACTGAAATGAAACTCAGTAACGTTCTTCTGTGATTCTCCCCCTGTTAAATATAACAGAGTCTACACGTCTCCTTCAGCAATGCTCTAAGGAACTGCTTTTTATCTTTCCCCAGCTGTGGGTGTTGGTCCTCTCTAGATTGAGTCTAGTATGGTCTGTGGTACTGCTTAATGTTTCAGTGGACTAAAGAGCAAAGGGTTCTGGCATCAGTGTGTTGAATGGAAATAACTATGGTAAAATAAAGTCAATGTATGACTTCATTTAATGATTAGAGAGAAGCTGGGATGAAAAGGACAAAAGGAGATTGGAAAATGTTGCCTAATGTTTGAATTCCTAATGACTTTTACATTCAGAACTCCTTGGCTTGCTGACCCCAGATAGTTAGGCTGTTCTGAAGTCAGGGTAACTTGTGTATAAGTAGCTAGTGTGCTTTTTTGTCCAGAGTACAGAGGCTTCTTTTATACAAAAGGGCAAGAATCTGAGTGATTTTGTTTTGACCACTGGACCCATCATCATATTCCCATCTCTGGCAAGTCACAAGGTACAGGTCCTTAACATCACAATTTGTATTAAAAAAAAAGAAAAAAAAGAAAAATCAGTCCTGACATGATTTTAGCAGCCTGTGCCCTCCTAATCACCATCATGCCAAACATTCGTATAGTATTGATTGGATTCTATCCCTAGCAGTTCCCAAGGTTGCACCGCTAAAATTGTGTTGGAACTGAACTGGGAGGGCACTAGGATGTTAATTTTTAGGACTTAAAATCATATCATGCAGTCTTGTGAATACCCAAGGCTAAATAGAGCACAAAATTGCCATAATGGATTGGAGAATCTTGTTCCATCTAGTACAGTATCATGTTTGCAGCAGTGGACAGTACCAGATGCTTTTGAGGAAGATATAAGAAACTTTGTGTAGGCAGACGTGGGATAATCTACATCTCTCTCTCCCTGGATCAATCTCTTTTTAACCTCCAATAGTAAGAGATGGACTTAACCCCTGAAATGTGAAGTTTTATAGCCATTCCAAAACTTTTTTTTGAGTATTTTTGTTCATTACTCCATGTTCTTGTTACCCGTATAATTATCCAGTCCTTCATTGAATCCTTCACATTTCTTGGCCCCAACAATTTTCTGTGGCTGTGAGTTTCAAAGTCTAATTACATGTGTGAAAAAATATTTCCTTTATCAGTCTTGAATGTGCCACCTTTTAGTTTGACTGTCCCTTTGCTTTTTGTATTATGCAAGAAAGTGAATAGAAGTTCCTGATGTATGTTCTAAACACTATTCATTAGGTTTGTATGCTTTACTTTATCCTTTATTTGTTTTCTCTCTAAAGTGAACAGTTCCTATCTTTTCAATCTTTTTTCGTATGAAATGTTTTCTGTGTTCCTAAGCATTCTCGTTGTTAGTCTCTGAACTCCCTCTAATATGGCAGTGGCATTTTTGACTATGCTAACCAGTACTGAAAATAGTATTCCAGATGAGGCTGATCTGTTGATTTATTTAAAAATATTATATTTTCCATAGTAAACACCAAACCATTCCTTTTGTACCCTAACATTGTGTGTTTTTTGACCACAGCTGCGCATGGAGCAGCAGTCTTTGTCTACAACAAAGCACAGGTCTTTTCCCTGAGTAATTATAGTTAATTTAGAAACTTGTAAGGTGAATGAGTAGCTCTAGTTTTTCTCTCTAATGTATGTTACTTGGTACTGATCAACATTTAATTTCTTCTGCTGTTGTATTGCCCATCACTTTGCTAGATTATCTCCTTTTGAAGCTCCTGACAGTCCTCTTTGCAGTTGATCAACATAAATAATTTTGCATCTTCTGCATATTTTGCCAGTTTACTCCCTTTCTGGATTTTTAATATCTATAATTAATACACTCATAGAGTTTAAAGACAAAGAGGACCATTAGATCCTCTTATCTGACCTCTTTTATATCACAAGCTATTACAGACCCAACTGAGATAATTGGACCCAATAATTTGTGTTTGGCTGAAGCATATCTTCTAGAAGGCATCCAATCTTGATTACAAGACTCCAAAAGATGGAGAATCTACCACTTCCATTGGTAGTTTGTTCCAGTGATTAAAAATAGGTACCTAACATCTAAGTTAATTTTTGTCTAACTTCAGGGTCCGGTCACTGGTCCTTGTTGTGTTTTTCTCCAATAAATTAGATTTTTAGTACTGGATATTTTCTTCCTTTGAAGACGTTTATACACTGTAATCAAGTCACCTCTCAATCTTCTTTCTGATTGACCTCTTTAAATCTCTCACTGTAAGGCATCTTTTGTAGCCCTCAAATCATTTTTATGGCTCTTCTGCACCGTCTCCAATTTTTGAACATCCTTTTTAAGATGTTGACAGCAGAACTGTACAGGATATTCCAGTTATGGTATCACGGACACCGTATAAAGGGGTAAAATCACTTCCTACTAGATACTCTCCTGTTTACACAACCAGTGATTTCTTTAGCCTTTGATAAATTCATGGAGGTTAAGTCCATTAATAGCTATTACCCAGGATGGGTAAGGAATGGTGTTCCTAGCCTCTGTTTGTCAGAGGTTGGTGATGGATGGCAGGAGAGAGATCATTTGATCATTACCTGTTAGGTTCACTCACTCTGGGACACCTGGCAATGGTCACTGTCAATAGATAGGATACTGGGCTGGATGGACCTTTGGTCTGACCCAGTACGACCATTCTTATGTTCCTTTATACCACAGCATTGCACAGGGTGCTTATTGAGTTTCTTATCCACTATGACCCCTAAATCCTTTTCACGTCAATACTTTCCGGATGCATTCCCCCATTCTGTAGATATGACCTGCATGCCTTATTCCTAAATGTCTATATTTGACGGTGTTAAAACACATTTTGTTTGAATGGGCCCAGTTTGCCACGCAATCCAGATCACACTATATGACTGCTCTGTCCTCTTCATTATTTATCACTCCGCCAGCCAGTCTTTGTCATCTGCAAATTTTATCAGGAGTGATTTTAAATTCACTTCCAGATTGTTGATGAAAATGTTGACTAACACTGGATCTAATTCCAGCCCTTGCAGACTCCCATTAGAAGCACTTCCATTCAATGATGATTCCCCACTCTTTTGAGATCTGTCAGCTATCCAATTCTTAACCTATTTAATATGTGCTTTATTTACATTGTGTAGTTGTAATTATTTAATCAGAAAGGTATGTGTCACTAAAGCAAAGGCCCTACAAAAGTCTAATAATACTTCTACACAGTTACTGTTATCAACCAAATTTGTAATCTCCTCAAATATACGCAGTCTTGTTTTGAGAAGACCTGTTTTGCATAACATCATTTTGACTTGCATTAATTATATTTTTAACCTTTCAATTAATAAATTAATCCAATATCAGCTTTTCCATTATTTTGCATGGGTTTGATGTCAGGGTAAAAGATTTATAGAGTTACGCAGGTCTTATCTCATTGAATTTTTCCAAATATATTAGCGCTTGTATTTAGCTCTGATAACCGCATTTACAAAGTAGTGTGCCTCCACCCCAAATAATTCTTTAATTTCTCTGTTTAACCATACATTATTGGCACTGGAAGACCAAATATGTCTGGCCCAGGACTTTGGATGAATATAGCTTTCAGTACTTAGTTATTTCTGTCCAGTTGGCTGTGCACGTGAGCACGGATAGACGTGTTTATCATGTAACATATCTTAGCTCTGAAACTTAGCTCAATTGTGTGCCATAAATTGTTTGGTTTAAGATTAGCAGCCATGTTAGTCTGTATCCCTAAATAAGATGAAGACTTGTGGCACCTTAGAGACTAACCAGTTTATTTCAGCATAAGCTTTTGTGGGCTATAGCCCACTTCATCGGATGCATAGAATGGAACAGAAGTAAGATGTATTTATATAATACAACATATTTATATATAATATATTTATGTATTGTTTGGTATTTTTTTGTGGGCTTTTTGGGGGGGTGGGGTAGGGTCTTCTGATATAGTTTTCTTCCCTTTCAAAGGCTTAATGCTGCAGGAGAGCCCCCTGTTCAGCCAAAGAGATATGTATGTAGTTTCTACAACCTGGTCCATCATCCGGAGGGATTCACAAGAGCAGGGGTAGTCACTTAATTTTGTCCAGGTCCAAATTTCTTGGTCAAAGTATGGTCAAGGGTCAGATTCCAGAAAAAATATTAAAAAGTAAATTAAAGTATTTCGGGGTCTGTTCAAAAGTGTCTGGTTGTCTGGATTTGGCCTGTGGCCTGCCTATTGACTACCCCTGCACTAGAGTGATGTGTGGTGCTTCCTCTCATTAGGGTACTCACTTGTTATCTCTGCGGCATTTGGAGCCTCTTCAGGTCTGAGAGGAGGTGACTGGACACTGATTACTACTCACATGGAAGCTCATTGTGCCCTCAAGCCAGATTGCTGGTTGGTCACTTTGCTTTTGTGTTATTCAAAGTTGTCAATCTCAGCCCTTCTGGAGGGGATTTATAATTCTACTGCAAAGAGGTGTTCTAAGATGAAACTTGGATAACAGATTTTTTAAGAGTTAGCAGGCTTTAATTTATTTTTTTAATGAATTAGTGATTGTTGGACAAATGAGTCAAGAAAATTAATAATAGTCTCAAGTGACTAAACCAACTAGCTTGTATATAGGATGCATGCATTAAAAATGGGGAGGAAGGAGGAATAAGAATCAATATCTATTCCTTTAAGGCACACTTGAAAATTAAATAGTATTTAACCCCCCCCACACAATTATTCTGAAATTATCAAATGTGCTTTTCACAAAAGCTGTTGACTGAGTTTTGTTTGCCTAGTAGAAACCTAGTACAAGTAAATAATGCTTTAGAAAGCACCTTTGAGCCTTTTTTCTTTTTTTTGCTTTGACCTGGTTGTGTGTAAGCTTGATTCTTTAGAGAAGATAACCTTTCTCCAGCCCTATTGTGTGTGTCATGGTATTGTTAATACCATTATCTGGTTGTGAGATTACAGGTAATTGTGATTAAAAACAAACAACCCCCCCCCTCCAAGATTAGGTTTCTCTGATCTCATTCAGAAGTCTGTGTTGCTCCAGGTAGCCCCATCAGGTGTTCCTTGAAGAGAATCTGAGATCAGCCATCCTGCTCTCTGCTTTTTTCTTATCTGGGATAGGCAAGTTGCCTTTAAGCCCCTCACTGCAAACAGAAGTCTGACAGGTCAAATGGGTGTCCAGAGCAGCATTATATGCCGTGTCTTTTTGGTGTCTCAGTGTTCTTTCATACTGAAGATAATTCTGACACATCCATCTCATGTTCTAAAAGCAGTATGGTTTAAGAGTATGTCTACACTACCTGCCGAATTGGCGGGTAGCAATCGATTTATTGGGGTGTCAATTTATCGTGTCTAGTCTAGATGTGATAAACCGATCCTCGAGTGCTCTCCCATCGACTCTACTACTCCACTGCCACAAGAGGTGCAGGTGGAGTCACGGGGGAGTGGCAGCAGTTGACTCAGTGCTGTGAAGACGCTGCAGTAACTCAATTTAATACGTCGACTTCAGCTACATCATTCTCATAGCTAAAGTTGCGTATCTTCGGTACCTTCCCCGCCCCCTCCAGTGTAGATCAGGGCTATGTGTATATTCTAAAGAGAAGTATAGCTGCTCAGAGTTAAATAGAAAGTAACAGGGAGAAATAAATTAGGCATTTGATATAGAGAAAAATGATTTGAAATACTGAGTATTCAGTGAGTCAGACAGTTCCAGGGAGACAGCCACAGATGGCAGGAGCTGCAGATGATAAGGCTCTTGCTCCAGTGATGGTGAGGTTGTGGAGACGAGCAGGGAAGGTCAGAGCTCAATTAATATGGATGGGTTTGGACTAGAGAGCTGAGGTTTTTGTTTAAGTGCAAGTGAATCTGTGATAAAGTTTATAACAAGTGGGACATTTTAAAAACCAGAACCTGCGGTCAGTGAGAAGCAATTTGAAGTTGGGGATGAGGTCCTTTGGGTGTAGTTAACATTCTGTAGGTCTGACACTTTGGGAAACCATAGAAGTGGTAATTATAGACCGAATAAGTCCCTTCCAACCCTGACTTTTATGATGGTTGTTTAATATTCTTTGTTTATAGTTGATAAAGCATGCCCCAAAGTCTGAGGAAGATAATTAGGCATTTAGAATATTGTCCATGGTAGCTTCAAACTGTAGTGGAAGGCACTCTTCTATTATAAAGGGATTTAATGGAATGTAGCGCTTTGCGATTTATATTTTTTTATCCATTCTCCCTCTCCCACCCACAAAGCTTTTTCCCTTCATCCTTTGCCAAATGCAGACATGTGAGAACATGAAACCTGTGCCAGAGAGAATCTGAACCTTGTAAAACATGGGCCTGTTTAGTGCTAGACACACAGATCTCTCATGACAGAGCAGTGTTGAGGAAAGAGAACCAACAACTGATGAGAGAGAATCTTTCTGCTCTGGGCATCCAGAGGACCCCCCCAGACTCTTGCAGCACTGAAGCGCTTTTTTCAGAGGAAAACTGCAGTTATGTGGAATGTTTTCTGACAGCCAGGGCTCCATCTCCCTTCTACACAGTCTTTGGAATATTTGGTTGGGGGATGTAGGTATAATTATTTTCTTAACGGAAATATTTAGTTAATTATATTTGTGTTACAGAAGCAACTAGAGACTCAAACGAGATTGGGACCAATTGTACTATTCATGGTATAAACACATAATAAAAGATTATTCCTGCCTGGAAGAGCTCACATTCTATATAGAAAAGACAGACAAAGAATGGGAGAAAGGAAATATTATCCCCATT
Source organism: Dermatemys mawii (assembly GCA_007922305.1). Classification (NCBI taxonomy): domain Eukaryota; kingdom Metazoa; phylum Chordata; order Testudines; family Dermatemydidae; genus Dermatemys; species Dermatemys mawii. The sequence goes on from ML677332.1 coordinate 34,644,692, forward strand.
TTACAGATGTGGAGCTGAAATACAAAGAGAGTAAGTGACTTGCCCAACATTACATAGGAAGTCTGTGATGGAGTTAGGAATTGAATCTGGGTCTAGTCCAATGCCTTACCCACAAAGCCATCTTTCATCTCAGAGCTGTGATTGTATTACTAGAACCACTATCCCAGCTGGAAAGGTATCAAGAGAACCTTAAATATAGCTGCTGCAATAAGGTCAGGGAGAGTGGATGGAAATAGTTCCTTATTTTCAGAATGAGAAAGAGATGTTTGCATTTTAGTGGGCAGTTCTTTCCCTGTGCCTGCACTATTTCCTTACTCATCCTCCTTTTGTAAAGAAATACGGGAATCTGGAGAGTAAGGAACTCTTGCATTACAATTTGAATCTGAATAAATAGGAGACAGGCACATTTGAAATAGGTTATTAGAACATAGTTCTTTATAACATTGTGGTAGGAAACTCCACACAGGAAGCAGAAATAACAGCCAAATAGATGGTCCTCAGCTTAGAGCATGTGAACATCAATATTACTACCGTTCTTGTGTGTTAAATTTGTGAATGACCATAAGAAGAGTCTTTGTCTTCTTGATAAAGTAAAACAAGAAATCTTCCCCTGAGACGGTAAGCCCAATTTACTACTCTTCCCATGTTTTAGGTATGCTATTACAAGCTTGTTGTCTTGGCTTTTTGCTTCCTGCACCACTACTAGAATTCTGGAGCAGGCCAAGCCAAAAGAACCTGACTCTGAAATTACTCTGCTTTGTTAAATAGCTATTTAGCTTACTTTATTTCTAAGGCTCCTGTTATCTTAGTTCTGCCTCTACTTTTCAAATCCTGTCACTGTGCAACATAGTAAAAAGAAAAGTACTGCTCCACCTATAATTCAGTGAGTTTGAGGTTACCATTCTCTAGGGACTGGGGCCTGAAAGGGAATTTTTCTGTTAAAGGACCACAGTCACCTTAAAATTCACAGGTTTGTATGAAAATTATTTACCTTCCATTGTTACTTGTAACATTTAAGGTTGCTATAAATGAAAGAGGTTAAAGAAAAATATTTTTCTGTTTTTCAACCCATTTGTTTATACATTTGATTGCACTTCGTTCAGAGTCAGTTGTTCTGTTTCCTCTGCATGATCAGTGACTTTCCCTTTTTGTGCTGGATTTTCACACAGCAATGTGGAAGTAATTTTTTTTAAATAAGAAAGCATAATTGGCTAGATTTTATGATGACTGTGTCCTTTTTGAAAACAAACCACCTCAAGCTAGTGAATGTAGAAGGCTGGACAGTAATTTTGTCTGTTTGTAGGAATGATCTGTATTAATGAGGAAGTTCAGCTAGTACTCTACATTAATCAGCAGTACAAATTGGTGGTGTTGGTATTATTTGTGATTTTAAAAATGAGGGACTTGATAACATGGAGCGGCCAAAGTCAATTAATAATGCAGGCAGGCTTTCTGCAAGTTTAAACCACAACTTTTCCAGTGCATGCCAAGCTTTACCTGCTGGCTGTATCCGCTTCTGTATCCCCTCGCAGTCTTTGCTCTTTTGAGCAAAACTATCCGTTTTGTCAAATCACGCACTGGCTTTGTCATGTAGACAGACATTTGTTGGGTCTAGATTGAGATGTTAAAACTTGTGTGATGTACAAGTGATCTCAGATCTCTAGGGCTGAGCAGTGGATGCATTAATCCATTGTACCACTAAGCCTCCCCTCCAGTTTATTCTTCTGGCAGGTATTTGCGTGGTCATCAATGTGCTGCTTCCTTAGGCCTGGTCTAGACTGTGTGTTGACCTATGATACGCAACTTCAGCTACGCGAATAGCGTAGCTGAAGTTGGCGTATCTTAGGTAGACTTACTTGGTTGTCCACACGGCAGCAAGTCGACCACCGTTGCTCCCCCATTGACTCCGCTTCCACCTCTTGCTGAGGTGGAGTATGGGGGTCAACGGGGAGCACGTTCGGGGATCAATTTATCGCATCTATCCTAGAGATGATAAATCGATCCCCGATAGATAGATCACTGCCCGCCGATCCGACGAGTAGTGTAGATGTACCCTAAGGGAGTGGACCAATATTGACAGTGCTTTGACATAGCAGTGAACTGTAGAGGAGTCTCACCCCTGCCAGCTGCTGTGCTACTGTCACATCAGAGGTGACCTGTTGAAGAGCATTAGACTCTAAACTAAGAAAACACAGAGGCCAGTCTATGTGCAGGTTTGGAATAGAGTAAATGCTGTACCCTGTAATTGTTATGCTGTCTTATTGTAAGAGTAAAAAGAACGAGGAGTACTTGTGGCACCTTGGAGACTAACAAATTTATTTGGGCATAAACCTTGGTGGATTAAAACCCACTTCATCAGATGTACAGAGTGTAATATACAGTAGGAATACACACACACACACACACACACACACAACATGAAAAAGTGGAGGTTGCCATACCAACTCTAAGAAGCTATTGTCAGCAGGAAAAATAAACTTTTTGTAGTGATAATCAGGATGGCCCATTTCAAACCGTTGACAAGAAGGTGTGAGTAACAATAGGGAAAACTAGTATGGGGAAATATATTTGTGTAATGACCCAGCCACTCCCAGTCTTTATTCAAGCCTAATTTAATGGTATCCAGTTTGCAAATGAATTCCAGTTCAGTTTCTTGTTGGAGTCTGTTTTTGAAGTTTTTTGTTGAAGAATTGCCACGATCCATTGTCTACAGCCAAGCTCTAAGACACGCCACTCTATACTGGAAACCTACTGACCGCTATACTTACCTACTTGCCTCCAGCTTCCATCCAGGACACACCACTTGATCCATTGTCTGCAGCCAAGCTCTAAGATACGACCACATTTGCTCCAGTCCCTCAGACAGAGACAAACACCTACAAGATCTCTACCAAGCATTCGTAAAACTACAGTACCCACGTGGGGAGGTGCAAAAACAGATTGACAGAGCCAGACGAGTACCCAGAAGCCACCTACTACAGGACAGGGCCAACAAAGAAAAAATCAGAACCCCATTAGCCATTACCTTCAGCCCCCAACTTAAACCTCTCCAACACATCATCAAAGACCTACAACCTATCCCTTACTCTCACAGATCTTGGGAGACAGACCAGTCCTCACCTACAGACAGCCCCGCAACCTGAAACAAATACTCACCAGCAACCACACACCAAAACCACTAACCCAGGTACCTATCCTTGTAACAAAGCCCGATGCCAACTCTGTCCACATATCCATTCAACTGACTCTATCATAGGACCTAATCACATCAGCCACACCATCAGAGGCTCATTCACCTGCTCATCTTCCAATGTGATATATGCCATCATGTGCCAGCAATGCCCCTCTGCTATGTACATTGGCCAAACCAGACAGTCTCTACGCAAAAGAATAAATGGACACAAATCTGACATCAGGAATCATAACATTCAAAAACCAGTAGGAGAACACTTCAGTCTCCCTGGACATTCTATTAAAGACTTAAAGGTGTCAATTTTAAAACAGAAAAACTTCCAAAACAGACTCCAACGAGAAGCTGACGAACTGGAATTAATTTTGCACATTGGACACTGTCAGCCAAGGGTTAAAGAGAGATGTTGAGTGGCTTTGTCACTAATTTAAGGGTGCAGGTGCCAGTAATGTATTTTAACATTTTTAGAAGGTCTCTTTCTATAAGTCTATAATATATAACTAAACTATTATTATATATATTAATTAAATAAGATTTTTTAAATGTTTAAGAAACTTCATTTAAAATTAAATTAAAATGCAGAGCCCCCTGGACTGGTGGCCAGGACCCGGGCAGTGTGAGTGCTACTGAAAATCAGCTCATGTGCCACCTACCTCTGGCATAGAGACTGTCCGGTTTGGCCAATGTACATGGCAGAGGGGCATTCCTGGCACATGATGGCATATATCACATTGGTAGATATGCAGGTGAACGAGCCTCTGATGGCGTGGCTAATGTGATTAGGTCCTTTGATGTTGTCACTTGAATAAATATGTGGACAGAGTTGGCACCGGGCTTTGTTGGAAAGATAGGTTCCTGGGTTGGTGTTTCTGTTGTGTGGTTGCTGATGAGTATTTGCTTCAGGTTAGGGGGCTTTCTATAAGCGAGGACTGGCCTGTCTCCCAAGATCTGTGAGAGTGAGGGATCGTCCTACAAGATAGGTTGTAGATTTTGGTGGTGCGCTGGAGAGATTTTGGTTCGGGGCTGATGGTGACGGCTAGTGATGTTCTGTTACTTTCTTTGTTCATGTGATGAATTCATCTGATGAAATGGGCCTTAGCCCATGAAAGCTCATGATCCCTAAGATCTGTTAGTCTGTAAGGTGCTACAAGACTCTTTGTCGCTTATGCTGATCAGAAACAATCAGCTCAATTCATTAACTGTGTAACACTGTAAATAAATAAATCCGTTAATTTTAAATGTTGTGATAAACTTTTTCTTCTATATCCAGCACTTTTAAGGTAGTTTTATTTAATAAAAAAAACTGAAGTCTACTGTGGGGGTAGTGTCCGGCCGCCCTGCGCTCTGGTGGGAGTGGGGTGGGGTGCGCCGGCAGCCCTACGCCCTGGGAGGGGAGGGGGTGGTGAGCCAGCCACCCTGTGCGGGGGAGGAGGGTGCCCAGGGTGGAGGTGTCCCACTGCCTGCCCCAGTCAGCTCCCGCTGCTAGCCCGGGTGTAGGAAGCCCAGGCTGGCAGCGGGAGCTGAGACCCCCGCTGGCAGGAGCCTGCGGGGAAACCCCAAAGCAGCGGCAGGCTGAGCACTCAGCCCACCCTCACTTTGGGGCTTCCCCTGCTAACCCCTGTTTTAGACATCCCGGTTAACCCGAGCCCGGATAATCAGGAGTCTACTGTATTAAGACGGTACTTAATTGCAGATCAACGTGTTTTGATAAGTTCAATCTTGTCAGTTGGTATCATTCTTTAGGAAAATAACTAGAAAGTACCAATCAAAACACAATTAAAATTGATTATTTGCAACAAGATTTCATGCTTTTGGTGATTTAAATAATATTTAAAATTGCATTGATTTTTAAACCAATCCATCCTGAAAACAGTTCTGTTCATAGTCTGTAAAATGTGTGCATGCATGCTCCTATTGCTGTGGCTCTCCTGTGTGATAGTGCAACGGAGGCTTGTTATGCTCTCAGCAGTTTGTTCTGAAATGTGGCTTTTCTAAGCATTACTTCCTACGTATATGTTCTCCTACCTCTAGCTTATTTTGAAGAGATTTATTTATCTATTTCAGGGTCCACTTTGCAGTACTTCTAACATTAACTAACTCCTGATTGTTGAAACAGAAAGAAAATAGAGTAAGTTTTCCTCACTCTGCAGCAAATATTTATATTCTCAACACTTCAGTTAATGACTTGGCAAATAATGAACAAAGTTCAGTTTGATGACCCAGTGCAGCTCACTCCTGACTCTCAGCGTCCCTTGCTGTGCTGTAGTGGTGTACCCTCTGCCAAGAAAGGTCTGTGACTCATTTGTTTACCTTCATATTTTTTATTTTGTTTGAGAACAGGGAAATTCAGTGCAGAAAAAGAAGCTTCCTGTTACTGCAGCATGAAGGTTGTGTATTTAAATGCATAAAAGTAAATAAATTAATTCTTGCAGCATGGTTAACTTGATCACAGTGCCCACATATTCTAAAGTACTTTAACAGTTCTCTGTCTAGATACTTACATGGCCTTCATCACCATAGTACCTGAGCGCTTATAGTAATACAAAATACAATGTGTGTGCGTGTGTGGCCTTTGTTACCATAGTACCTGTGTGTCTATAGTATTACAAAATATTGTGTGTGTAGTGTGGCCAAGTGAAAGGTGCTGTGGGATTCTTCTGAATTTCCTGATTTTTTTTCATGCATTTAAATTCTCAGTCATGCTGTTTCTTAACCATATGTATTTTTTGCACTGAATATTTCTTTCTTTCCAAGTTGCTCAAGTATCAGATTTCCTTTTTACAATCATAACCAACTCCACAGACATCAGCGTCAACATCTAACATACTAAGACTGAAATACAGCTTCCATTTGTTTTAACAGCAATATTTTTAGGCCTTTGTCTGTACAAACAAAAGGGTGGTGTTGTGGATGAGAAGAGTTAGCTTAGTTTGGTGCAGCCTCTCTGGAAAAGGCTATTATTACCAGGTTAAAACCTATCGTGGTATGGAGACCAGGACTAACCCACATCTTTTTAAATGTAATAATCCAGTTTAACGCTATATTTGTGGGCTGTCCAAATTGTTGTAACCTGTTGGCCACCCCTAAATTCAACAGCCATCACTAAATTCTGAGTTGGTTAGAAGCTAAAGTGTATTAGTGCCAATCTTTGCTCATGACTCCCTAAGGGCACACATGCCAGGGTATGTAGAGGCGAGGCATGTGAACTTGACACTAATGAAATCGTATTCAATATATAAAGTATATTCAGTATAAAAAGCCATCCTCATTGGGAGGAGAGAGAAAGGGTTAAATTTGGAGGAGCAATATTATGTATAGTGTTTAATGCTTGTACAGAAATTGCATATTAATGTGGAAGTGTCACATAGCTATTAAGTCTCTATTATGATTTTTTTTGCGAAGTTGTCAAGAATGTGGCTAGTAAGTATATCCTCAGCTTAGCAACTGAACTTCAGCTATTTCATATTTGGATCCAGAAAACTCCAGTGTAAAATTGCCTTGACCCATCAAATTTTCCTCTTTCCACCAAAGCTGTTCAGTAACTTATCAGTGTGACCAGGTACTCAGCATACAGGAACGTTGTATAAACTTATTTTGGGCAGTACATGGTGTGTTTCAGGAAGGAGTTGAACGATTAGCTATCAGCTTGGGCAGGCTTTGTCTAAATGGGACATCCAGGTTCCATAACTTTTGATTTGTCCTGCATAATCTCGTTTTCTCTGATGCTGTCTTGCTGGCCCTTATCAACCTGGTATATTTTTAGCTTCCTGCTAGTCCTTAATTCACTCCCTCTTTTTAAGTGAGATATTAAGTTCAGTTTCTGGACTAGATGAAGGTGGGCAGATTCTCAATAAAGTGGATTTGTAACACTTCCCCAGACTCTGACAGGAGTAAAGAGACAGATTCTAGATAACAAAGTATGATGGGGTGTTGAGGAATATGAATATGAATGTGTGTTGGTGGGTACTGTGTCCCTTTCAAAGAAGAAAGATGAGGGCTATCTCTCAGTGCTTGTTACAGCCTGAGAGCTTGTGGGTTGAATTTGGTTTCCTGATGCTGGTCTCTCTCCACAGGTGCTGCCTCACCCCCTGGATTGAAGTGGTTTCCATCATATATAGGATTTACAGTTTGGTACAATGGCTCTTAGCACCCCTATTATACAAATTGTTCCAGTGTCACTGTCTCTCCCCCTGGGTTGTCAGGTCAGACATTTTAGGGCAGAATGAGTTCAGGATCTGGGAGGCAGAGGTGTAGAGAATGCCTCATGTTGCTGTGCAGTGTGTTGTCTGGGAACACCATCTTGTTATCTTTTGGCTAGAAAGAAGGTGACTGCAATGGGGCTCTGAGAGTGATGAAGAGAAAAATGAGAACTGTCGTCGGGACAATCCCAGAGATATTGGGGATACTAAAATGTTTTCTCCAAACTGCTTGTGTGATGCCCTTAAACAATGAAAGAGTGTTGGGGGCGAGGAGAGAAAACTAGCCAGTAAGCCTCCTGCTTGGAAGCTGCAGGGTGCTAGAGTTCCAGTAGGGAGGAAATGGGTCTCTGAGGGTAGTGGTAGCAAAGTAGCATAATCTTCTAGTGGACTGGGTACTGGGCCTATATGAAGTGTAATATGGACACATTTATGAATTAATTTATCAATTGTATGATGCGATAGCTTGTGACGGTAGAGGGGCAGGCTCAGCAGCCAGTTTGGCCCAGTTTGGTTCATTTTCAGTTTGTCTTGTGTTCCTAAACGTTCATGCTTCAGAGTTCAGCTGGTTACCAAACTAGATGATCCAGTGGCCCCTTGTCTGACCCTGCTATTGACTCACTGTCTGAATTAACGTTACTAAGCCTATCTGTGCTCCAGTTTCTTCATCTACAGACCAGGGATAATGTATTCTGTCGCCATGAAATTTTCACTCCTTGCTACAGAATTGTGCTCCAGAATCTTTTAATTTTATTCAATATGTATATATGTGTGACCAGTTGGGCTCCCCTTCTGTGATGCCCCTGATGTACTGGGGTTTCACTGAGCCCCTCCTGCTCCACCAGCCTGGAGTCCCTCTCCCAGTTTGGCTGTATTAGGCTCTCTAGCCTTTGGCAGCAAACGCGCACAAGTATTGCCACACCCAGATGCAGACTGAAGTCAGCTGTGTGTGAGAGGATTCACCCAGAGCTCACGTGCACATCCCTTTTTTGGTAAATAAACCCAAAATAATACTGTCTTCTGCAATATAAAAAGATCTGCACAGTGCAAGCTCATAAAAATTCACCCTCTCCCTCAGTGTGAAGAGAGAGAGATACACAACTTCTTCCCCGCCCCAATTAGAAATTACACAAACTAGGTTTAATAATAAACAAAACAAATGTATTTATTAACTATCAAAAGCAGATTTTAAGTGATTATAAGGGATAGCAAACAGAGCAAAGAAGATTATTGAGCAAATAAAACAAAACATACATACTAAGCTTAAGATCTTAGAGACTGGTTTCAAGAAGTAATTTCTCTTCCTAAATGTTATTTTAGGCAAGTTGCAGAGTTTCTGTAGCTTAGAGTTCCAGTTGTTTTTTCTTCCAGACTGGACCCACCTCTGCCTTTCCCCTCAGTTTAGATCCTTTGTCCCTTCAGATACTTTCAGCAGTCCTCCTTGGATAGGCAGTGGAAGAGAGTCCAGATTAGTCCCCCTCTTCAGCCTTAAAAAAGATTTACCTAAGGTGGGAAACCTTTGTTTGATCCCCATCCCTCTGCAGAGGAAAAGTACCCTCAGCGTCCAAGGTGGTATTTTGTATGGGGGTGATCTTATTATCTGACCGGGTAATGTCACAGCTACACCTCTCAGGAAGGAGAGAGATTAGTATCTTCACAGTCTTATAGTTTTTTCCTAATGGCCTATCGAGGCTTTGAAGGTTGGTTGTCTGGTTGGTGTCTTCCAACTACACACATACTTGTAATTGTTACATAGTTAATATTCCCAACTTTAAATACAGAAAAGATACATTCATACAAATTGGATAATAAAATTCAAAAAGTCATAACCTTTCCAATGATATCTTACAAAACCCATCTTACATAAAATATATCTTGGGGTATAGTCATGTCACATAATCCTATTTCTGTAAAGACTACGGGGTGTAACATTACAATATGTTTTTAGCCCATGTGGTTGCAGAGAGAATCTTGAACATGAGAGCAGTACAAATTGACGCAGTATTACCTATCTGATTTTTCAAAGAGCCTGAATCAACAGTCCTAAGACGTGTGAACTGTCCCATTCATCACAAACAGGGCCTTAAGGGACTCCATAATTCTGTGCTTGTAGAAACTGGTGAACTTTCAAGATGGAAAATTCAGCATTTTTACCATGGAAATCACCATTTTGCTGCTGCCAGGAACCTGGCATTTTGTTTTATCTCCCTGTCCTGCTAGGACCTGCTTGCAATTGCATCTTGCTCTCCAGTTTTCCCAGAAGGAGTTAATTGGATTACAGTGCAAGCACCCCACATTGTTCTGTGGAGCCAGGCAGCAGCAGATCAGGGACGCAGAGCTAGAGTCCAGTTTGCAGCCAGAAAGCTGTTGGAACTGATAGCATAGGCTGGTGAGCTGGGCAACCTGGAGAAAAGCACAGCAGCTGGGGAGTTAGGGAGATGAATCTCAGAAACAGACCACAAGCACCCTTCATCCTCTTCCCTGGCACATGTGGGGAGAAGAAAGTGCTGTGCTAGGACACTTCGACAATATTCTGGGAATCAAATCACCAGAAGGGCTTAGCAAAAAATCTCCTTTCCAGAAAAGACCATTGATTAATTTTATGTCAGAGACTGTTTTCCACATTGAGCCATTTGTAGCGCTGTGTGTTTGTGAGATGGGAATGGGAGGCAATTTAGTGATCTTCATGAAACAACTTTCACCTGAAATTTAGAAGTTGTTGCCATACACTCTAGGGCTGCTTGCTATGGAACTTGGTCTCATTGTACTATGGAGTTTAAGGGGCCCTGATAATACCTACACATTTCATGCAGGTTTAGGTGTGGGCGGTGGGAATTAACTAATATTTGTCTGGTGCTCTGACAAAGGAAAGTGTGATAGTGTCTGGGAAGATGGTCTCTGAGCACAGCATGGGCCAAATAGTGAAGAGGGGGAGGGATGGGATGGGATAGGATAGAATGAAAAACAGTCTTTCCCAGTTGCTATTATCTTAAGAGTGTGACAGAGCTGCACGGGCTCATTCCTCCCTCAGGGGACACAGGTGCGCAGAGCTATTTTTCTTTAATCACTCACATAAATTAAAAAGTGTTCCTTTGCATTAAAATAATTAAATAAAGTTACGCCCTGTATCTTTTTTTATTGCCAGATAATATCTTTGAATCTTTGGCTCACCATCTTGCTATCTGCTGCAAGGTATTTTTCAGGGTATGCTTAACCCATTCTGCCATTGTACTGAATCTGCAAAGGGTTATAGGCAGAGAAATCCCCTGACAGCAGTTAGTGCTAGTGTGAACTTTTAATCATTGCGCCCATTTGGGATAATGTTTTCCAGGCCTCTTTTGAGCTCTGCCTACCCCACACGAAGATGAAATGTACTGAGAACGGGTGGAGCATGCTTGATATTTACCAGGGGCTTGAATTTGGGTTTAAATGGATTGCAGAACTCTGATGTGATTCTAAAGCAGATTGATTGCTGGTGAAGAAGTGATGCCATTGAGTCTGGAGCAGATTGGTAAAGAGCAAGCACAGCCTCTGTCATCCCTACCTTGAGGATATTTTCCTGCTCTTTTCAAGACGGGCTGCTACTTGCAGTGGGCGCTATAATGTGCTTGTTTGGGACAGGGGTGTGTGCATTGGAAACAGAGTTCGTGTGCGCTTTAGGTTGGGAATGGTTCTCCTTTGTTTGTTGTGGTTTGTCTCCTGCTTGTTGAACTCATGGATTTGGCAACCCTTCCTCTTGCTAGGTGAAGCATCAGCCCAGACTTTTTGCTGCTCTGGTTCAATTCTAGCAACATCAAAGAGGTTGAGTGACAGAGCCACGCTATTTCCCTTTGGTATCTGCACTGCTTGTGCTCTCCCTGCCCTTTGTGGAAGCAGTGAGATGGTTAATGTATTGTACCAAGTTGTCCCTGCCCCCAATGTTTATCACAAAAAAGTAGCATTCTTTTGTTAGACAATGACTGATCCAGCACTCCTGACAAACTGTGTTGATATCCCCCAGCACTTCACCCAATTCCCTACTTGGCATCCTGAGAACATCCCTTTTGGTGCTTTCAGAGGACAGAAGTGCTTTGATTTGTATCTTCCAGATTTTTTTTTTTCTACAGACCAACATTTTAAACAATGCACAGCTCCGAAAGGTGAGGTGGGAGGACCTTGGTAAAGTCTGCACTACACCAACCCTACTAGATTCCTACCAGTATGGTATTCATAATCTGTGTAGGGAAGGTGGTTGTAGTACAGGGCAGAGAAAAGGAATTCAGGGCCTTCTAGAGAGTCCTTACGAGACATTTAATGGTGCATGGTTTCAAAATGAGCAGTGCTGCAACCCTCATCTGCCCCCTTCGTCTCCAAAACCTAGAAAGATTAAAGAAAGGTCACCAGTACGTAAATGAGTAACTCTGTGTAGCCAGAGGAGAGAAGCAGAATTTGTCTGATATTTCACCAATCATATTTATTCTCCTGAGGGAATTCTGCACTTCTGTGCATGTAGGGAATTCATGCCCCCCTCCCCGCTTATTTCTTTGCTTTCTCGCAGAAAAATGACTTTCTCGCAGAAAAATGACTTTCTGACAGGGAAGCAAAGAGAAGTTCCAGGAGCAGTCATGTGCCACTCCCTAGCTGCACATGTACATTGTTTCAGGCACCTGGAGCAGGCAGTGGAGAGGTAAATCACAGCAGGGCTGGGGACACCTAGCCAGTGGCTCCTACCCTGAACCAGGATCAGCTGCTAGTCCCAGCTGGACTGAAGGTAGGAGAGGACGGGAGTTCCTCTTCCCCTGCAAGGAGCGGCTGGGCCTGTATCAGACCCACCCCCAGAAGTCTCCCCCAGCTGCAGGAAGCTCAGCATCCTGTTCACTTCCTGCCCTCATCGCACTTCAGTTGTGGGGGAAGAGTCATTGTACAGGGAGCTGCTCCCCCATCCGCCCAACCTCTGTGCATTCAGACCTCCCATGCCCAGACACCCCTGCCAAGCCTCACCCTGTACACCCAGAACCCCTCTAGTCCTCCATATGTGAATCCCATCCCATTGAACATCAACTCTTTAATCTGCAGCCTGCTGCACCCAGGCCCCCACCACAAGCTTCCTGCACTCAAACCCTCACCCTGACAAGCCCCACTCCCCTGAACTCCCACATCCAGACCCCCATGCTACCGACCCCCACCCAGCTAGCTGCACCTAGACCCCCATCCCACCAAGCCCCACTCCCTCAGCACTTAGACATCCCTGCTGAAACCCTCACACCCAGACCCCTCCACTGAGCCCCCATCACTTTCACCTGGAAAGGCCTGCAGACTCCCACTGTTCCTGCACCTGGAACCCCTCAAAGAGCCTCTGTGCATCCAGATCCCCCCTCACATCTAGACCCTCCTCTGAGCTGCCTGCACAGATTGTCCCACACAGAATCCTCTCACCCCACACTTGGGTCCCCCCACATTGAGCCTCTTCACACTTTGGTTTCTGTTTAGTTGAGCCTACCTGCCCCACACCTGGTGCCCCTGGTGCAGAGGGGAGGCCCAGGTCTTGTGCTGTGTCAGGGTTGAGAGCAGCCTCACCAATGACTCAGTGTCCCGGGAGTGGGGAGGTTGCAGGGTGATCTGTCTCCTTTGTGAAGCAAGTGGCATGTGCTCCCCACTGCCATGCTAGAACTTCTGCATTTATTTATTGAAAAATAAAACTCACAGAATTTTAAAATATTGCATGCAGAATTTTTAATTTTTTTTTTTTGCAGAATTTTTAATTTTGGCACAGTGCCCTCAGGAGTAATATTTAACAGAATGAGAACCTTGTCTCTCTACATGCTGAGAACAAGTGCTAATAGCCAGGCAAAGATGTACACTAATAGCCTGGCCTGGCTCTGGCCTTTGCAAGCCCTTTGTATTCTAATCTCTCTCTTGCTCTTTTACTTGTAGCTCAGAGACATGTCCTCACGTACATGGAGGATGCAGTGAGCCAGCTGCTGGAGAACAGAGAAGATATTAGTCAGTATGGCATTGCCAGATTCTTCACTGAATAGTAAGTACATCAGGAGTCTGCCAATAGGACCACCCTGAGGGAGGCTCTTGGAAGCAGGCAGGGTACATGGAGAATGGAACTGGATACATGCTGATTATGTTGTGGCAGTGAATGTTGGAGTTGAATAGGTTAGCCAAGGGCTGCCTGAGCATGTTTCAGAGATGTACTTATTCAGGACAATGGGTCAAATTCAGACCTGATTTAAAAGCAGGGCAACTCTTGTTGGCTTCTTAGTTGTGCTTATTCTGAGGCTGAATTTGGCCCAGATAGGGCTTCTATTCTCTGTTTTACTACCGGATTTGGGTCATCATATAATAGCTTATCTTTTATAGTAATTTATTTTTTTAATTCATGCTCTCATTTACAGGCAGGGAAAAAGGGAAAGTCTCTAGTACCAGGAATGCTCTCTTTCCCACTAGACTATAGTGAGACTGGGCAGCTGTTCTGGAAAAAGAAAAAGGGGCGGGGGAGGGTTGGGACAGAGAGAGGGAGATTGCATCTGACTCTTGCTGAGCTGCCAAGCCAGGTCTCCAGGCCCTCTTCCTTTTCATAGTCCCAAAGAGAGGAGATGGGATATAGGACATATTTCAAGGCCTCTGTGTATAGTAGCTCTCTTTTAGTAGATGGGTCTGCAGTAGGAGGACTGGTTCCCTGTGGTACCTCATCCCTCTGATTCCCATCAATGTTCTTGCTAATCTGCTTACTTTATCCTCCTCTCTCTCTGAATTATCCATTGTTGTTCAGTCTCCTCCCAGCTGTTCTTTTTGTTTTGTGTCTGTGATGCGGTATACAAACTTCACTCTGGGCAGCCAAGGGTTAAGGAACTGCTCTGGGCTCAGATAGCCCCAGCCTGCCACATCAGTAGGAAATGCTCCAACTGGGGGAAGAGTTAAAAGGAAGGGGAGCAGCTCATTTGGGAGCAGACCAGGGAAGAGAGCAGACCTGCTATCCCAGCAGAGCTGAGGGAAAGGCAGAATCTCTCCGGAAGACAACTTCCCAAAGGTCCCTCCCTGAGGGAGGGGAGGACCTGCTACAGAGACAGCCTCAGAGGGAAGCATCCCTTCTCCCTCTCATATGGACTCAGAGTTTTGTTAATTCCCCTTTACTTTGTTTGGACTACCCCAGCAGGGGAAATTCCTAGGCCTGAGCTGGCCTGGGAGGGTGGGCCATACTGCAGAAAGAGGTAGTTGCTGCCCAAGAGAGGAGGAGAGCTACCATGGTACATGCAGCCTCCTGAAGGTCCCTTGTGGTGAGAGGATGCCATTCATGATGCCTAAACCCAGACAGCAACTTTGGGACAGTTGCAGAGGTGGTGGTAGGAAGTGGACCAGGGTGGGCAGCCTTAAACAGCCCCTGGCTGTCAAATCCCTGATAGCCCTCAAAGGGCTGTGGGTTGAAGCCTCATGGAGTGGGAGGGCTCGAGCTCTCCTACCAGCATCCCCACTGCAGGTCACGTGCCTAAGCCCTGACCACTAGGCAAAGCTACCAACCAACCTCCAAGTGAGGACGGTCAGTCTGGTTCTTGTAAAGCTCTCTTTATTTGCTTGGCATGCTGTTGCCTGGCTCTTCCAGACCCAATAACCATTATATATGGCTCAGCATAGCCATAATGGTGGGATCACTGATCTCAAGAGACCCCAGAATCCTAGATTAGGAGGAAGAAGGTGAGGAGCTGCACCAAAATCTCTGCATTTGTAGAACTTTCACCTTTCAAACGTAACAGCTTTATTCTGTCTCAGAACATACATCCCACAGCAACACAGTAAAAATGTGTATTTGGTTCATTGGGATGCCTTCTTGTAGTATAGGCTGATGTGTTCTAGTGCTGTAGATCACTTCTAACTGTGTTCTGATTGGCTAGACAGCAGTTACGAGCTTCCCTGTTTTGGTCAAGATGAGTGTCAATTCAGAAACCTCATCCAAAATCACATAATTGATTTGGACAGCAGAGCTCCTCTATCTCAGACATTGTCCAATACCAGATGCCTCAGATAGAAATGTAAAATACTGCATAGTGGATTATTATAAAATAACCTTCATTTAGGGTAAATGTCTTTCTAACCCATGTCAGGTTGTTGTTGGTTTATATTCTGAAGCATATAGATTTATATCGCTTTATAAAATTATCTTTCTTAACATAACTGTGGATGGGCTCCTTATCCATATAGCTGTCCAGCCCTCTTTTGGAATTATATTTAGCTTATAACTTCACTAATATATAATGCCAATGAGTTCTTCAGGTAGATTATACACTCACTGCAGTCATTCTACTAATAATTACTGTATTTATAAAGTACCCTACCCAGGTGGCCTACATATAAAAACCAATATACAATTCAATCGGTTATCCTTAAAAGTCCACCTCTTAAAAGTTGAAGTAAAACTAACTGAGATGTAGCAAAATGCAAGATTAAAGGGGGAAAAGAGAGATGCATGGACAGTATAAATATGGACTCAACATGACACATACAAAAGACACCCAGGAAAGAAGATTTCAAGATGTTTTTAAAAATAGGATGGGAAAGAGAATAAGAAATGTCTGGAGGAGGGATTTATAGCCTCAGTTATAATGACAGCTGGTTGTAAAGTTATAAAGACAGCTGGTACCAGAGCACAGGCATTCTTCATGGTGAAATTCAGCAAGGATGTCTTGTACGTGTCTTGGTCCTCACCATTCTGGGTTTTAACAAACAAGTAGAGCCAGCCTCTCCTCCCTCTGCCACATTATGGGAAAAGACAGTGGGCTTTGGGTTTAAAAATCAGGCAAAATTAATGCAAATGCAATTCCAAGGGGCATTACAAGTTTTGGCATTGCGCTCAGTAGTGTAGAGAATAAAAAATATATGAACCCTGAATTCAAGTTGTCTGTCTTGATTCTGAAATGGAAAATGCATTTTTATTTTATTTGTGTATTGTGATATTTCATAGAAATTGATTTCTCCAAGGGAGGGAGAAAGAAATTAAAATTCATTGTGAGGTGCTATTGTTGGATTCTGAGAGATTCATAGTGGGAGGTGGTGGGGGAACCTTTTGCTTGCTTTAACAGGAAGTCCAGCAACTCCTTAATTGGTGGCAAGTCTTTAGTTGCCAGTTGAAGGCTTCTTACTTGCATATTGACTGACAGAAAGCAATGAAAATTTGAGCCACTGGCCTTCTTTGCTGGGAGTGTGGCTAGGTTATGGCTAGATGTCTGAAAGATGCTTCTTTCCTTCTCCGGGCCTAACATGGATTCTGAATTTCGATTTGGTGAAAGTGGTTAACGCTTCCCCTCTTCTCCCCTCTTGCCCCCCAGGTTTAACCCTAAAAATAGTCCCTCTGTATGATGAGCCAGTGTCAAGAATACAGGGTATTCTATAACACGATCATGGATACTTCTTTATCCTGAACAAGTTGCTGTGATGGAAGTGTGGTGCTTCCTTGGATACCCAAGGTCGTGAGGCACCTCACCACTACCTGCTCTTAGCATGAAGCAGCTTTGTCTGTTCCTTCCATCTGTCAGCTTCCTGACTTTACTGGCTACTGGTAACACAAGCACTTCCCTCTATGCCTCTGCAGTCCCACTTTCTCTTTACTGGTTAGCAAGAGGCGCACACCAAACCCTGAGTCCTCTAAATTTCCCCCTGCAGTGTCCAGACCCTGATTGCTGGACTCTCAGAGTTACTAGACCCTCTGATCCCAAAGGAACAATACACCAGAGGTTACTTGTTACACCAAAGGTGGGCAAACTATGGCCCGCAGGCCACATCTGGCCTGCGGGACCATCCTGCCTGGCTCCTGAGCTCCCGGTTGGGGAGGCTAGCCCCCAGCCCCTCCCCCGCAGCCTCAACATGCCTCACTGCCAGCGCTCTGGCCCACCGCTCCTGTCGGTAGTGTGGGTGGCAGGGCTGCAAGCTCCTGCTGCTCTGAGCAGCATGGTAAGAGGTCAGGGAATGGGGGAGTTGGATAAGAGTCAGGGGGTCCTGGGTCCATTCAGTCGGGTGGGGGTGTGGATAGGTGTCAGGGCAGTCAAGGGACAGGTAGTGGGGGAGGTTGGATGAAGCAGAGGTTTTGGGGGAGGGGTTGGGGAACGGATGTTGGTGGTGAGATAGGAGTCCCAGAGGTGACTGTCAGGGGGTGGGGGTGTGGACAGGAATCAGGGGACAGGGAGCAGGGGGTGTTGGATAGAGTGTGGAGTCCCGGGGAGCGATGGGGGTGGGGGTCCCAGGAGGGGATGATCAGGGGACAAGGAGCGGAGGTTGGATGGCTCAGGGATTCTGAGGGGGGTGGGAAGTGCAAGGGGGCAGATATGGAGGCAGGCTGTTCGGGGAGGCACAGCCTTCCCTACCTGGCCCTCCATACAGTTTTGCAATGCTGATGTGGCCCTTGGGCCAAAAAGTTTGCCCACCCTTGTGTTACACCACAGAACACAACTCCAATTAATACTCAGCCCTTAGATTTGTTTAGAGAGAGAACAAGTATAAATTTAACAAAGAACAGAGATTCAAATGATAGAAAGCAAGAATATTGGAAATCAAAGCATATATATAAAATGAAATCACAGTGTGCATTCTAGAAGCGAATCTTAACTATCAAGACACCCCTTGTCTAATTAAGTTTAGCTCACCTTAATGTATTTTCAGCCATGCCTGGCTGTGATCCTTTTTTCATGATGCAAACACAATGTCAGTTCACTTCCAAGGTGGAGGACCTTGGGTGTTTTCATGACTTCTCCTGGTATATTGGACTTCTTGGATCTTAGTCATGAATTGGACATCCTCCTGCTGCGTGTTTCTTCCTGTAGATTTTGTGATCTCCTTGACTTCACAATCTTGATTAATTGATGATTCTATATGCATGTATATTTCCATTATAAGACACACAATGGTCAGCCAGGGAGATAAGTGCCTCCTATCCCTTGTCTAAACACAATCTGTTTATCGTCTTTTGGTGACTTGTTTTACATACTTTAAGAACACAGTTTGTAGTATATATATACACACACATACACGCACAAATCTTTGTATATTATTTTACATACATTTCACAATGGTTATGATAATCCATGTGACCCAGGCTTTCAGGAGAGACCTTACCTAACGCTCTTTGGCAAACAAGTATGTAGCTACCAGACCCAGGAGATCCCTGTAACCCTTCTGCATACCTGTGGCATCAAGAGGTCCTTGGATGACAAGTAATCCCCTGCTAAGAGGGGATTGCAAGAGTGGATCCATGTCATAAAGTTATTGGGACAAATGAAGGTGCAGCCTGTGCAAATGATACAGTAGGAGGACACCATACTGTGTCTGATGCATATAGTTTTCTGTGAAAAGTGATGTTCGGATTGTTAACCTTCCTCATCAGCTCTGAACAAGTTCCCTCAATAAGCAAGGACTTGAAGGAAGAGAGAGTGAGCAAGGCTATGACCTCCATCTATCAACCAGCCTTCTGTTTTGTCAGGGTTGAGAGTGAGGAAGCTATGACACATCCAGCTGGCATTATCCAGGCACTCTTCCAGAGCAGATTTGGTTTGCATCTCCTTTTAAGTTCACTCCTCAGGGCCTTTTTAAACTTCTGGTCATCAGTAACTTAAAAATTGAATGATGATGAAAGAGCCCCTCCCTACCCCTTTGAAACTGTTCTTAGAATGTTTCTCTGCAGTATTTCTTCATGTTGGATCCTGCTGCCCAGCCCCTGTCATCTCCTCCCATTCTACTCTTGTCCCACCCTTGCCTACGGTACTCTTTTGGTTCTTGGTATTTTCAAACAAATCTGATTTGTGCCTGTAAATGTGAAGCCGCTGTAGAACATGAGTGTTTGCCAGTGTGTGCAGCTCTGAAAGATCGAGATGCCCTGAGCTGAGTTCGTTTTCTTGATACTCCTGAAAAGGGGATATGAAATACCAGAGGGCTTTTGTCTTTATGTTGAATACTTCATAGAGCTGTTGACTATTTCCATAGGACAGGAAGAAGTTATTACCTTTCTCTCTGGTAATTAAAGTTGAACTTGCCATTTTTATTGTCTTACGCTAAGGCTGGAGAGGCAGCAAGCCATGCTCAATGCCCGGTATCAGAACAGAAATAGGCCAAGATGTAATTCTGATAGTTGTGAAAGCTCTCAATGTAGGATCTATAAAACGTAGGAGATTGCTCCTTCAAAGAGAATAATTGACCAGAAGGAGGAACCTAGAAAACAGTAGAGTAGGGAGCTTCCTATCATGGGAAAATAACTTATTTTGGTTCCCCAATCTCATCTGCTTCCCCTGCCCTCTGGAGTCCCCCATACAGCGTGCCAAGCAGTTTACGTTCAACGTATGTCACATTGAAATTGGTAGGTATTTGCAGAATGTGTAGACGTACCCAAGCTCATTTAGATCTAGCTAGACCAAAGCTATCTTGAGCAACAGTAGTGGAGCTGAGGCAGCCAGTGTGGGGGGGCATAGCCATGCCTGCCCAGGATCCTGAATAAATATTTAAGTGGGCACCACCCATACTGGCCATTGCTATTGTTACTCAAGCTAGCTTTGAACTAGATCAAAGCTAGTTCAGGTATATCTGTGCTACAATCACACTCCCAATTGTGGAGTAGACCTGGGATCGGCAACCTTTGGCCCCTGGCGGGCCAGGCCAGTATTTTTACCTGCCATGTCCATAGGTTTGACTGATCGCAGCTCTCACTGGCTGCAGTTTGCTGTCCCAGGCCAGTGGTGGCTGCAGGAAGTGGTGGTCAGCACATCCCTCGACTCGTGCCACTTTCTGCAGCCCCTATTGACATGGAGCGGCAAACCCTGGCCTGTGGGAGCTACTATCAGCTGAACCTGCAGTTGCAGCAGGTGGACAAACCAGCCCGGCCCGCCAGGCGCTTTCCCGGGGGGCCACATGCCAAAGGTTGCCGATCTCTGGAGTAGACAGTCCCTTACATTCTAGGGCTTTTCCAAGCCGGTCAGCTTGATAAGGAACTCCAGTATCTGCACATAAATAGAATTTGTGCCATTCTGAAAGACTTTTTTTCCCTCCAGTATTATCCTCCAGTAATGAACCTCCTATTGCTGTAACTTCCTCGAGGTGAGTGGATTGGCAACCACTCCCTTTGAAAAGTGTGTGCATCATTTAAGGTAAGATGGGAGGACTCATACTGTGTGGCTTTCTGGCCCCTTTTCCCCACTCTTCTTAGCCTTCCCTACTTTAGCATGGAGAGTTAGAGACGAAGCCAGGGTTTTGTAAGGCCAGCAGGGTCATCTAGAGAAGCAATGATAGGTGTGTTAAGTACCTAGGTACTGTAACTTTAATCTATATCCTGTGTCCTGTGTTCTCAAGTTTGTAAGTCCTAGAGGAAAAGAATCAAGTGAGTGTGGTGAGGAGGAATGAGAGGTACGGGATTATCTCACAGCCAGAAGTTCCTAAACTTTTTTGAGTGTGCACCACAACTTACTGTGTCCCATCCTCTCATGGCCATCCCCTTCATGATCACATAACATCTTTGTGCCATTTACAGAAACTGCTTATGTGAGTAACTAATATCAGAAAAGCATTTCATGTATTTTTAGCGTGTTTTAATGTGATTTAGAAACTGAAACATGACCAGCCAACTCTCTATATCAAGGGTCTCAAACTCAAATGACCACGAGGGCTGCATGAGGACTAGTGCACTGGCTCAAGGGCCCCATCACTGACACGCCCTCTCTAACTGCCCCTGGCCCTGCCCCCACTCCACCCCTTCCATGAGGTCCCGCCCCTGCTCCGCCGCCTCCTCTGAGCACGCAGCTCTCCGCTCCCTCCTGGAAAGCGCTAGGCACCACCAACAGCTGTTTGGCAAACAAAGCAAGAGCAATGTAGGAAGTCCAGAGCTGGAATCAGAAGAAACAAATCTAATTTAACAAGAAATTACCAGCCTCACAGGATTCCAGCTTTTTTCAAATGTAATATGCTGATAAATCTGACAGAAATTTCATCCCATCTCAGCCTAACATCAATTATAATTTTATAAAGTCTCCCTCTCCCAAACTGATCCTCATAACCCTGTTCCCCATCCCCACTTACCCCCATAACCCAGCTCCCTATGTTCCATCCCTAAATCTCTACCCACTCACCCCTGCAACTCAGCTCCCTGTACCCCATCCTTAAATCTCACCCCACTCGCCTCCCATAACCCTGTTCTCCATCTCCAAATGTCCCCCACTCGTTGTAAGCCAGTGCCCTGTCCCCAAATCTCCCCCCAATCCTGCTCTCTGTTCCCCAGCGAAGCGCTGCCCCAGCTTGTTCACTGAAGCCGCAGCAGCCCTCTGCAGCGGTGGCCTGGAGCAGTAAGCCTCCCACAGAGGGAGGCGGGAGGACGGCAGGGAGCCTGGCTTACCACTCCGGGCCGCCGCTGCTGAGGACTCCTGGGAAGCGCTGCCCCAGCTCATTTATTGAAGCTGCAGCAGCAGCAACTGGTAGCTGGGGATCGTCAGCGGCCCAGCCAGGCAGCAGAGAAGCCTCTGCTTCTGGCCCCTCCCTCCTGTAAACTGCTATGCGCTGGGGGAGGCAGGGAGCTTGGCGGGCCGCAGGGAAGGGCTTTGTGGGCTGCATGTTTGAGACCCCTGCTCTATATTAACCATCAACATGTGCTCAACCGACCTCTAGTGGTCCATGAACCATTGTTGAGAACCATTTCCCTGGGGTGAGAGGAAGTTAAGTGATATGTATTCCACTGCTATCCATGGCCTAACAGTAACTGCCCACAGGAGAGAGCTAACCTTTATTGCTCAAAAATATCTTTGAAATACAGCTGTAGTCTTTGAGGATGTTTTTCCTCCCCTCTCCTTCCCTAGTCTCATTTGTCCCAATCATGTGGACATCTGCTTTCAGTCTTGAGACTTCCCTGAGGCTCCTGTTCTAACACATTATTGGTTATTACAGGACTAGGGTTCAGTTCATCCTTTTTGCAAATTAATCCATCTGTGTCTCTCAGCTTTAAGTGTACAGCTCTGCCTCTCTCATGACCAGCCCTGATTTTACTGATCTTCTGAAAGGCTACTGGTGTTTATTCATTAAAAATCCCAGAAATCTCTTTACTTTTGAATCTCCATGAAATGCAGACTTCCCTGAAACCCGCCATGCAATTAGGCTAATGCCGTTTTACTTCAACAAGCTTGACTTCTATGCCTCTTAAAGGGACTTGTTCCTTCTATACATTATTGATCATGTCGTTTCTTTATCTCAACTTTCCCTTGACATTTAAGGCACTGCAATGAGGGGAAAGAAGCCCCTCCCAACACCTCAGATACATACAACCTACGTATTTGCTGACATATCTTTATATACTGCCTTCTTGCCCATCTCCAACTCCACCAGCGATGCCAGTGTTGATTGCCCATGTTTTTTCTTCTCTCACAAATGTCTTTCTGCTACCTTCCATGCTATTGCATGCATGGAATTAACTGAACTAATACGTAAGAATGCTGCATTCTTCCCCTTCAAATGCTTCCTTGTAACCCACTTTTGTTGTGTTGCCAACAAGAAATTAGCCAACTGACGATGGCTAAATTGAGTGGCAGATGGGGTCAGCTGACTTCATTTATGTATAAAAAGAAAAGAGCTTTCAGCTGACTTAGAACCATTGGCCTGTGCATGTCATTAACCTATATAACCATGTGTTGTTATAGCTGTCACTGTCGTCTTCCATTCTCCTTCCATCATTGATGTCTTCTGGCTTATTTGAGATTAGATTGTAAACTCTTCAGGGCAAAGACTGTGCCTTCCTCTGTGCTTTACTGCACCTAGTATGATGTGGCACCAATCCTGGAGAGGGCTCATGTGTGCTACTGCATTAAAAATAATGGTAGTTGTGGGAAATCTTCAGGGCATGATCATCCACCAGACTTTGGGTGGGAAAGAGAAATCCTCAGAGCTAAACAGCCTGATTGCTGACATAATTACAACTATTTAGTGAGATTGGAAGTTTTGTTTTAAAGTTTGGTTTACATTTTCAGGGGTTAATGAGGATCTTGAATTTCTCCCACATGATCTATGCCAGGGAGCCCCAAAGCAGATACACCATTTTTCCTTCTCTCACTCAAATATAATCTCTTCAACTATTGCAAAGATGACAATATTCATTCAGCTCCTCAAACACACACCAGGTCCCTGCATCTCTTCTGCTCTAGTGAGAAAATGACAGGGTTATGACATGCAGACTACCGGCTGCAGTGAGCCATGTGACAGATGTGAAACTACTGCTGTCACCAACCTGGCTGTGAAATGAACCTTTTGGCTAGAAATCTCCACTGGGATTGTGTGCTGCTGATTCTTGACAGGTCTGCTGCTGGGTTAGCTGTGGTTACCTGCTCCCTAAGGGCACGGCTGTCTGGCAGAAATCTGCCACTCCTTCACTCTCTAGTTATCTGTGGAAAGAGGCTGATGCATTCATTTGAAGACGGGCAGTTCTGCTCCTATGTTTAAGGTGTCAGAGTAAGGGTGGATCTTACAGCACATGTGAATAAGTCGCTCAGAGAGAGAGAGAGATGATCTAACTCAGCCCTTCAAAAATCTTGCCATAGGGTAGTAGAAAAGAGATTGCAGGCATCTGCAATATACTCATGTTATTTCCAACAGCTCCAATGGAGAGAACACTTGTGGATGAATGGGAAGGTCACTTTGTCTTGCTTAAGGATGGGGGACAGTTATTTGCTTCCTTCAGAAACTGAATTTCAATTCACCACCTCTGCTTTTTGAAAACATTTTTCACAAAGAAGGGTTATACAGATGTTCATGGAAATGGATTTGTGGCTCAAAGCTCAGATTCACTTTGTGACAAAACTAAACTAGTTTCAGGCAGGAGGAGTGGATTTTCCATTTGAATGGAGACTCATATGCTATAGAATAGTTTAACGGCAGCAACTTCCACATATAGGGTGAAGGAACCCTCATTTCACTTAAGTGTTGCTTCCTCCTTAGCAGCTGCCCCATAAGAACTGACTTATTAAACTAGGCAAATACATTGCCCTTTTCTATGGAAGATTACTTATGTTCATGGGAATAACACACAGCAACAACAGATTTTATGTTCTACAAAATATATTTACAAAATATTGGAAAATGGGGCTACTTCCCACTTATTTGCAGATTTTATATGTGAACAAACATCCAGATGAATCCAACTATGTGTAATCAAATAAATAAAAAAAGACAAATTATTCTGACTTGTTGACTGGGAGTGCTAGATTGTCAAGTATCATTGTCCAAAAACTATTGTTAGTACTCCAGATCTGTCTGTGACCCCTCTTTTGTTAGCTTGTGCTTTCGATGCAAAGATAACTGCTGAAAGGTGTGCACACGTGCTCTGTGTCTCTTGTTGTTTTTCTTCTGAGAGAGACTCACTGCAAATAAACCTTCTTTTCTGCATGCATTTATTTCATCATCTGCATTATTTGTGGAGTCACATCATAGACTTTAAGGTCAGAAGGGACCATTATGATCATCTAGTCTGACCTCCTGCACAATACAGGCCACGATCTCACCCACAGATTTCTGCCCCAGATCCCTAAATGACCCCCTCAAGGATTGATCTCAAAACCCTGGATTTAGCAGGCCAATGCTCAAATCACTGAGCTATGTCATTGATTTGTCTCTCCTCCATAAATGGAGATGCATCGTGGAACATGCACAGAATGAATATCTACATACTGCCACCCTAGCTCTTGGTAAAACCTGTATAGAAGATAGTTTGGCTTGCAGCATATTCTGAAGAAATGCTTGCAGGTGTTGGTGGAGATATGCTGTGCATTTTGCTTCACACATGAACTCCTCTTCTGATACAGATTGGCTAAGAGTGCCTTGTCACAAACATCAAGTCAAGGTGCTCAATCATATTGGTTCAGTCTGTATGAGAAGGTGCAAACATCCATTGAGAATGAAGATCTAAGAGGTATGTGTGATGAAATCAAGAAAGAAATAGGTCCTTCAGTCAAGAAGGCTGTCAAGTCACTTAGTGGAGACATGATCATTGAAGAAGCAACAGACACAGCACTGGGTAGAACAATATTGCAAACTCTGTTCATATGAAAGTACCACTTCAGAATCAGTGGTAAATGTGAGTCCCCATGCTCCAGACTGTCGAAGAACTTGATATAGAACTATCTATAAATGAGCTTGAAAAGGCACCTGTGTCCCAAGCGCCAGGAAAGGCTAAAGGAAAAGATGGAATTCCAGCTAAAATAATGAAACAAAGGAGGACAAGTTGTGCTTAACCATTTGTGTAGTGTCTTGCTTGTTTACTGAAAGGAAAGATGGGTACCAGAAGACATGAAGATGTCAACAGCATAATGTATAAGAACAGAGAAATCAGAGTGATTGTAACAGCTACAGAAAAATCTCCATCCTTAATGTTCCTGGTAAGGCATTTGCATGGATCATTCTCAAAAGACTGCAAGGTTTTGCTGAATGCATATATCCAAAGAGTCAGTGTTACTTCTGTGCTGGTAGATCAACGATTGACATAGTCTTTGCATTTAGTTAACTTCAATAGCAGGGTCAAGAATAAGAGAAACTTTTCTACATAGCCTTCATAGAGCTTATAAAGATTTGATAGCAGCAGCAGCTTCAGGGTTATCAGGAAAGTCCTTTTTCACTTGCTAGAGAGAATTGATTGCCCCCAAGTCTTCCTCAGTCTGATTCAATCCTTCAGTGATGGCATGAAGGCTACAGCCCACTGTGATGGTGATCAATCTGACAGCTTTGAAATCTATAGTGGTGTCCAACAGGGATGTGTTTTGGCACAAAAACACTGATATATTCTTTTCTATTGCTTTGTCATGCTTTCTCAAATAGTGTACATCTCCATACACGATCATGCATGTTCTGTTTATGTGGTCACTTTTCTGTATTTCAGAGATGGATGCAGTCAGCCATTTGATAGACAACACCTTGTGTTCTCTTTTTAGATTTAAATTGGATATTTGTTTCTTTATCATTTTTGTGAATATCCTAGTGGTCCTCAAGATCTGTGTATTGGAGGGTTCTTTCTCTGTCTTGCAATTCTGACTACTAAAGCTCTTCTTTCCTTCAACTTGTGATGTTGGATAAGTGAAGGAGCTCTTGGGCCATAGATGGTGAATAGCAGCTATCTCCGTTGTTCTCCCTCCACTGAAGTAATATAGTGAGGCATTCATCATAATGCAAAGCAAAAAAGATATTCCACAGTGAGGTCATTGCTCAGCAGCATACCTCTATGCTGGCAGCTCACTCTGGGAAGCCATTTA
This sequence comes from Dermatemys mawii, assembly GCA_007922305.1. NCBI lineage: Eukaryota > Metazoa > Chordata > Testudines > Dermatemydidae > Dermatemys > Dermatemys mawii. Next base: position 34,671,307 of record ML677332.1, read on the forward strand.
TCTCTCCATGACCGTCTCCCTAGCAATACGAACAGCAGCATTCTGAAGTGTCCTGTAATTCTGACTTGTCTTGAAAATTTATGGTTTTTCACTTTGGTTTTGTATCATTATTTAAACGTTTCCTTGTCTAGTTCTTGGAAATCTGAAAACCCCAAAGAGCTGGAGGCTTTCTGCTTACAGTGCTTCGAAACCATAGTGAACCAGGAAGATGCTGTCTCCTGGCGCCAGTAATAATCTTGATCAACTAATCCTGCTGTGTCTTCTTCCAGGCAGATGGAATAGACTGTAACCAGTTCACAACAGAAACCAGGAAGCAGAAAAGAATTTAGCACTTCTTACCCAAATAAATTTCTCTAAGTGCAGAGTTACCATTAACATCAATAATGAAGGTTATATCTGTACCAGGGAATTCTAGCAATGTTCAGTTAACGATGATAAAAACACCAATAGCTGATAAAGCCTTGTCTGTGATATGGCTCCTACCAGACACCTGAACAGGTGCTTGGTGGCACCCATAGTGCAAGTGTGGGAGCAACATGTTTGTCTGTACAGGGCCCTGCCTTGTCTCATCAAGGTTATTATTTGTATCGCAGTAGTGCTTTAGATCATCCAAATCATGTTGCAACCATGCTGGTATAGTTTTATGCTGATTAACAAGTGGTTATTTGTAAAATATGGCAATCCAGTCTTAAGCGCTCTGTCCCATGATCAGAGGATAAACTCAGTATAAGATGAGAATATGCATACAGGTCATTTTTCTTGGGAATGCACAGGTCACAGACTTGTAGGACTAGAAGGTACCTCGAGAGGTCTTCTAGTCCAGTCCCCTGTACTCAAGGTAGGGATAAATATTATCTAGACCATCCTTGATAGGTGTTTCTCCAATTTGCTTTTTAAAATCTCCAATGACGGAGATACCACAACTTCCCTAAGAAATGTATTCCAGTGCTTAACTACCCTCACAGTTTGGAATTTTTTCTTAATGTCCAGCTGAAACCTCTCTTGCTGCAATTTTAAGCTCATTGCTTCTTGTCCTATTCTCAGAGGTTAACAAAAATGATTTTTTTTCATCCTCCTTGTAACAGCCTTTTACATACTTGAAAACTGTTATGTTCCCCCCCTCAGTCTTCTCTTCTCCAGACTAACCAAACCCAATATTTTTTCAATCTTCCCTCATAGGTTGTTTTCTAGACCTTTAATAATTATTTTGCTCTTCTCTTTACTTTCTCCATTTTGTCTGCATCTTTCCTGAAATGTGACATCCAGAACAGGACACAATACTCTAGTTGAGACCTAATCAGCATAGAGTAGAGCAGAAAAATTATTTCTTGCATCTTGCTTACAATGCTCTTGTTAAAAATCCCAGAATGATTATTGCTTTTTTTGCAGCAGTGTTACACTGTTGACTCATAGTTAGCTTGCAATCCACTATGACCCCCAGATCCCTTCCCACAGTACTCCTTCCTAGGCAGCCATTTCCCATTCTATATGTGTGCAACTGATTTGTTCCTTCCTAAGTGGAGTACTTTGCATGTGTCCTCACTGAATTTCATTCTGTTTACTTCAGGTCATATCTCCAGTTCGTCCAACTCATTTTGAATTTTAATCCTATCCTTCAAGGCATTTGCAACCCGTTCCAGATCGATATTGTTCGGAAACTTTATAAGTGTACTTTTTATACCATTATCTAAATCATTTATGAAGATATAGAACTGAACCAGACCCAGAACCGGTCCCCGTGGGACCCACTTGATACGCCCTTCTAGCTCGGCTATGAACCACTGATAACTACTCTCTCGGAATAGCTTTCCATTAATTCTGCACCCACTTCATCATAACTCCATCTAGGTTGTATTTCCCTAGTTTGTTTATGAGAAAGTCATGCAAGACTGTATCAAAAGCCTTACTACAATCAAGATATACCACATCTATCTCTTCCTCCCTATCCACAAGGCTTGTTACCTTGTCAAAGAAGACAATTAGGTTGGTTTGACATCATTTGTTCCTGACAAATCCATGCTGACTATTGCATATTACCTTATTTATATTCTAGGGGTTTGCAAATTGATTGCTTAATTATTTGCTCCATTATCTTTCTGGGTACTGAAGTTAAGATGACTGGTCTGTAATTCCCCGGGTTGTCCTTGTTCCCCTTTTTATATATAGGCATTATACTTGCCCTCTTCCCGTCCTCCGGAATTTTTCCAGTCTTCCATGACTTTTTGGAGATAATCACTAATGATTCAGAGATCTCAGTCAGCTCCTTGAGTATTCTAGGATGGTATTTCATCAGGTCCTGGTGAATTGAAGACATCTAACTTGTCTAAATAATTTTTAATTTGTTATTTAAAAATTTACCTATTTTTACCCTCTGATCCTACCTAATTTTCACTGACATTCACTGTGCTAGATGTCCAATCACTACTGAACTTATTGGTGAAAACTGAAACAAAAGTCATTTAGCACTTTTGCCATTTCTACATTTTCTGTTATTGGTTTACCCGACGCAATGAGTCCTCTTCTTTCTTCTAATGTATTTGTAGAATTTTTTTTGTCTCTAGCTAGTTTAAACTCATTTTCTGCCTTGGTCTTTCCCAGTTTGTCTCTACATGCATACTTGTGATGTTTGTTTATATTAATCCTTTGTAATTTGGCCTAATTTCTACTTTTTGTAGGACTATTTATTTATTTTATTATTGTTGGATCATTGAAGAGCTCCTGGGTAAGCCAAGGTGGTCTCTTGCCATACTTCCTATCTTTCCTATGCAGTGGGATAGTTGGCTCTTGTGCCTTTAACACTGGTCTACAATTTTTTAGAAGTCGTGTGCTTCAGAGATAAAATGTGATATTTATTATGTATTTTGATGTGCTGAATTCAAATATGACAATTAAAACAACTGATTGGCTACTGTTTCTAAGATATTTAAGTTGTTTACATTTTATATCTATGTATATTGTGTAGATAGTAGGGTTTTAATCATAAATTGTAAACCTAGGTCTTTTCATGTGTTTATGGTTGCTTTACATGATATTTCACCTGTCCTGTTTATGTAACACTTTAAAAATCAGCAAAAGGGTTATATAAATAAAATGTATTATGAAACAAAAGGCAAAAAACTATTATGTACATAGTTTAGTCCTATTCAGTGTCTACTCGGCGCTTCTTGGCTTGTCTCTTGTATTCATTAAATGGAGCATCTCTTGTCACTGTCCAGCAATAGTCTGCAAGCATTGATGGGCTCCATTTGCCCTGATAGCGTTTCTCCATTGTTGCAATGTCCTGGTGAAATCGCTCGCCGTGCTCGTCGCTCACTGCTCCACAGTTCGGTGGAAAAAAATCTAGATGAGAGTGCAAAAAATGTATCTTTAGTGACATGTTGCTACCAAGGCTTTTGTATGCCTCGAGGAGGTTTTCCACCAACAACCTGTAGTCGTCTGCCTTGTTGTTTCCGAGAAAATGTATTGCCGCTGACTGGAAGGCTTTCCATGCCGTCTTTTCCTTGCCACACAGTGCATGGTCAAATGCATCATCTCGAAGAAGTTCACGAATCTGAGGACCAACAAAGACACCTTCCTTTATCTTAGCTTCACTTAACCTTGGAAATTTTCCACGGAGGTACTTGAAAGCTGCTTGTGTTTTGTCAATGGCCTTGACAAAGTTCTTCTTCAGACCCAGCTTGATGTGTAAGGGTGGTAACAAAATCTTCCTCGATTCAACAAGTGGTGGATGCTGAACACTTTTCCTTCCAGGCTCCAATGACTGTCGGAGTGGCCAATCTTTCTTGATGTAGTGGGAATCTCTTGCACGACTATCCTATTCGCAGAGAAAACAGCAGTACTTTGTGTATCCAGTCTGCAGACCAAGCAAGAGAGCAACAACCTTCAAATCGCCACAGAGCTGCCACTGATGTCGGTCATAGTTTATGCACCTCAAAAGTTTCATGTTGTCATAGGTTTCCTTCATATGGACTGCATGACCAACTGGAATTGATGGCAAAACATTGCCATTATGCAGCAAAACAGCTTTAAGACTCGTCTTCGATGAATCAGTGAAGAGTCTCCACTCATCTGGATCGTGAACAATGTTGAGGGCTGCCATCACACCATCAGTGTTGTTGCAGGCTACAAGATCACCTTCCCTGAAGAAGAATGAGACAAGATCCTTTTGACAGTCATGGAACATGGAAACCCTAACATCACCTGCCAGGAGATTCCACTGCTGTAGTGTGGAGCCCAACAGCTCTGCCTTACTCTTGGGTAGTTCCAAGTCCCTGACAAGATCATTCAGTTCAGCTTGTGTTATGAGGTGTGGTTCAGAGGAAGAGGATGGGAGAAAATGTGGGTCCTGTGACATTAATGGTTCAGGACCAGTAGTTTCATCCTCTTCCTCGTCTGACTCAAGTGAGAATGATTCTGGTGCATCAGGAACCGGCAGTCCTTCTCCGTGGGGTATTGGGCGTATAGCTGATGGAATGTTTGGATAATGCACAGTCCACCTTTTCTTCTTTGACACACCTTTCCCAACTGGAGGCACCATGCAGAAGTAACAATTGCTGGTATGATCTGTTGGCTCTCTCCAAGTCATTGGCACTGCAAAAGGCATAGATTTCCTTTTCCTGTTCAACCACTGGAGAAGATTTGTTGCACAAGTGTTACCGCATATGTGTGGGGCCCACCTCTTGTCCTGATCTCCAATTTTGCAGCCAGAATAAAGGTGATAGGCTTTCTTAACCGTAGTGGTTATACTGCGCTTTTGTGATGCAAAAGTCACTTCACCACAAACATAGCAGAAGTTATCTGCACTGTTCACATAAGTATGAAGCATCTCTGCTCACTTTGGCTAAACAGAAATGTGTCCCTTTGCAAAATCAAACACTGACAAATAAGAGAGCACGACACTATGATTTCTAGAGCTGATATAGGGCAATTTGTTCAGCAGAGTGATGTAAGTTTCGTTATGATTGCATCATCCATGACTTCTAGGAATAACATGATGCAATTCATATCATGTATGACACAATACCAGCTTCAAATTGCATCATTCATTGTTTTGCCTAAGAAGCAAGTACTGTCCAAACCCAGTCATAGATTTATTCATAGATCCAGTCCAAAGATGTATTTTAGTCATTTCTGGTTTAAATTGAGATCCCTTCCCTTTATAACTCACTTATCCTCCGCCATTCCCATGTCAAGGGTCGTATATACTGACCCAATAGCATATCTTGAAAACTAGAGCCAATCAACAATTTTAAGCGTCATTTTCGTTCTCAGTGACCCAGAAGTAGTAAAGTTTGACTACATTTATTTCAGAAGCATTTTGACTGTAGAGCAGTGTAATGTCTTTGAAAAACTGCCAACTCTCTCTTAAATTGTTTTTCAAAGTCTTTCTTTTTATGAAGCAGTTGTGGATTAATTTGCCCTTTATTAGGATGAAAAAACAGTGCTGGGTAGTTCTTCCTTGCCAGTTCACACAGTGGATGCAGTTATTGAGCCATTTTTATGTTTTCTGGGCCAAGTTATCTGCTCCTGTCTGTGAGGCAATCATGTTTTGAAACCTTATCCATCACTACTCATTGTCAATTCTACAGCTACTTCAATACAATTTTGAAAGCTAATTTTGCTAAAAAAAAAAAAAAAAAAAAAAAAATTAATGCGTATTCTCTTTATGGCTGTGTGGTTTCCCCACATTTGGCTGCATTCCTCCTGTTCCTAGTATTCAGTAGCCATCCATTGTGTTCCCACCCTAGGAGATGACCATGAGTGCTGGTATGTATACAAGCTAGAATTCCACAGCAGACCAAGCCTGTTTTAATCATGAAAATAAGACTCTAAGGTGCTGTTTAAAAACAGTGTGGGTTAAAGAGAGGACCTAGAAATTATCTTCTCCTTTTGTTTAGAGTGTGCTGTATTAAACATAATTTCTCCCTGTTTTAAGAGCTCTTAACGTAACCCAAACTCTATTCTTTGTAGCACTCCTCTGACTAGTGTATACAATGCAGACTAATAAACTGCAGCTACAGATTTCGGGCAGATTGTAATGCAGGAAGGGAGAGGAATAAGTAGTTTGAGAAATGCCCTAGTATCTCTGTATCTAAAAGCTGGAGTTTCTGTAAGTTGTTTCTTTCCTTCTGTTGCACAGCAGTCTCTTCCCAACTGATGTTACCCAATGTGCAGGAGTGTCCGGGTGTTTTGTTTGAACCGAACTGGATGTATTGTATTTGTTATGGCAATAGCCACTTCCTAAAAAGGTGCAATTGAGTTTCTGTGATAGGCCCAATTTTTGTACCACCTCTTCTTTCTAAAATCCACAAGTTGTGTGTCAAAAAATTAATAAGTGATGCCTGGGGCCAGGGTAGAAATTTTCTTCCAAATTTGAAGTTCATCAAGACAAGGGATTGATGAATTAATGCACCCTAAAAAATAGATGTGTTCACCAGAGTCCAAGAAATCTGCTATTTTGTTGTCATGATATAGCCAAAAAACAGAAAGCAGAAAAGAGAGAACTTGGTTTCCTGGGATTTTCTAGATGAAATCTAGTGTTCAGTACCAAAGATTAATTCATTCAGTTTTGAAAGTTTTATATTTTGAAATAACATCATGGTGGCATTTTACCGATGGTGAACTATTTTTGGCTTACTGGAAGTTTCACAGGCTAGGTCAGAGAACAGCCGGAGATGCCGTAAAGGGAGGAGTTGGCTCCCTGGGTCACCTGACTGAAGGGAAGCAGAAAGTCATTCTGTAATGTTTATTTTTCTTTAATAGATATTTTTATAGAGTTAATATAATGGTTAACTCTATAAAAATGTCTATTAAAGAAAAATTTCTGAGTACAGTACAAATAAATCCTCCGAAATCCCTGTAAGGCCAGGAAGTCTCCTCTTTATTTTATAGATGAAGAAACTAAGGTACAAAGGCTATGACTTATCTAAAGTTGTGAAACGAAGACTTGGCTCTCCCAACTCTCAATCCTGTGCCTCAACCACAAGGGTATCCATAGGCAGTGAAAGTCATGGAACAGCTGAAGTAAAAACTGTCATCTCTTTCCAGGGTGCCCAATCATACTTGTATATTCAACAGAGCATCAGATACTTGGTAGGTAAGGGTTAAAAGTTTCCAGTACAATGGCAAGTTTTTATTAGCCTGATGCTTTTTGGGGAGGCATAAGATGAGTATAAGTTATTGTGACGAAAGTGGGGCAGTAACTTGCAGTTACCACCATAAACTGTCTGCACCAGTATTCAAGTGGCCCCCTCTCTCTGGTGGGTGATTTACCACTGAGTTTCAATTCTTTGCTACTTACTTTTTTTTTTTTTAAATTTTTTTTTTAAATCTTGTCAGCCAGTCCTTTCTGGTCTGTGTCACTAAATTACCATATGGCCTGGAATTGCACCTGAGCAGTCCGAAAATACTAGTGTTTAATGACTAATGCTTATCTCTGAAGCTCCCTTCCCTTTTCCTTAAGGCCCGTCAAACATTTCTGCATGACTACTCACCTTTTTCTATTATACCCCCCCCATCTCCCTGAATACTGGATTTCCCAGCTTATAACTCTTAGAAGAAGCTTTATTTCAGAGTAAAAAGGGTCCACCATATGTGGCCTATTATATCCATATCGGCTTGCTTATCCTTTTCAAACAGCTATTGTCTTTTAATAGGGTCCTGCCTGGTGTGGGGAGTCCTTAATTCCTGCTGTATAAGAATGGCCAGCTTGAGTTACAGCGAGTTGCAGTATGGTGCTCTGATCAAAAGGCTTCTGTTTTAGAGGTTTTTTCTTTTTTCTTTTTTAAATAATACCCTGGGCTAATAATTCAACACAGCAAAGTCATTGCAAGCTTGGATTTGAGAGCCCAGGGTGTTAAATTACTGACCCAGTATAGCAAAGGCAAAGGGGAGGGATACTTTTAAAAAAAAATCCTTTAGAAGCCATAACCTTGGCTTGGAGGGCTCCCTCTGCTAAAAAGCGACATCAGGAAGCTGGCTCACTGCCTGCTCTGAGCTGTATCACAAGTGCTGCTGGTTTATTTCCTCTTGAAACATTACTTTGGGATCATCTCCATGCCACCTGTGTTCTCTCTGCAGAGTCAAACCCTATCGTGAGCCTGAGCCAAGCAGCGTGAAAAAGATTTTTTACTTTTTGAGCCATGTCTGTTTTCAGGTGAAATAAACTTGTAGATAGGTGAGACAAAGAAAGATCTTTGGAAGTATGATGTCCGCAGTTGCCATCTTATGTGGTCCAACTATGCCAGGATATTCAATGTGTTAATTATCACTTCACATCTGCCCACGGTTTAGTAAGGATTTCTCCTTTGTTAAAGATAATTGTCAGAAATAAATCCACAGGAACTATTTTATATCTTAACATTATTGCTGAGTTTGAGGAATTCCTTAAAATATATTGTTAATTGCATTAAAGGAAGATGTCATTCTTTCCTGGGGCTGGCTTCATTGTCTTTAAGTCATGGGGAATGCTGAAGGAAAAAAGGCAGTTGATGCAGCAGTTTTTTACTGAATGGTTGTGAATATGCCACCTCTCTTCTCCAGGATAGGTAATTAAATGAATATTCCAGTGACTGGCTACTTAAATCATTAGAGCCAAATATAATACTAATAGTTGTAGAATTGGGGCCTTAAATAAGAATTGTGCGTGTGAGTGAGAGAGACTATTTCACTACCTTCATCAGTGAATGGGAATGTTGTCTCTCAATGGGAGCTGCCATCCTAGTGATACTTCTCCACAGGAGCCCTGTCGGGTGATGCAAACTAGGGCTGGAAAGGACCAGTTTTGCCGTTCTAAAGCATCGCAAATTAGAAGGCTTCAGAGTTTGTCATATGGTAATAACTGTCATTTTAACACTCAGAGTGGATAGTTAACAGTTGTTAACTACACACACACACCCCTTTTATTTTTTTATGGCAGAACATGCTTGAGTTTTGAAACCTCAAGATTCCAATGCTTTTTGTCAGCAGAGCTAGTTCTGTCATACTTCCCATCATCAAGATGGAAACTTCCTGCTTGATTCTTTGTATTTGACTCTTAATTTTGTTTTAAAGATTTACTCAGTTTTGTAAATAAGTGTGGTAATTAATCTTTCCTCTTACACTGGAGTTTCCCTTTAGAGAGATCTCGTCGCCTTTGCTTCGTGCTCTTGGTGAAAATGAATGCAATGCTCTGTGAGTCAGGGAGCCACAGTCCATTTGCCATGTTTCCCTTTTGATAGGGGAGGGGTCCTGTGAATTAATTCAGTGCTTTACATTAGTAACCAAAGGGGGGCCACCTGCCAAGCTCTTCTGTCATTCTCTAGGACATGAGGTTCTCTTTGCTTAGTGCATTTTGGCTTTGCCTGTTTCCAGCAGGCAGAGAGTAACCAGTGTGGTGGGTTTCTATTGGGATGTTACCATAGCATCCCGGGACTTTTACAATCTATTTAGAAGTCCAAAGGTTTGAAAAGAGTGCTTGAAAGTTTCTGAACTCTGGCAGGATGCCGAAATGTAATTACACAAAAGACAAAGCCCCATTGAAAGCTGCTTCTGTTCAGAAAAGCAGCACCTGAGTGCTGGAGTTCCCAGCACAGCCTTTTGTGAGAGCTTTGGCTGTGTTATCACCATGTCCTCCTGAACCCTCTTTCTTTCTCTCTTGTGCACGTCCACATGCCCATCCCACAGGCGCAGTGAGCGTGCTGCAAGATGCATCATTCTCAATACTGGCAATTTAAGGAGATTTCTTTCTGCAGTTTGGCTGCTGTGGGGCATGTAAGGACAAGGAGTGAAAATGCGCAGATCTCTGCTGAAGTCCTCACTGCAAAGGCCTTTCACAACTTCAGGAGCCAGCCAAGATCCTGGGGTTTATTTTTCTCTCCTCTCCCCAGTTCACTCATTGCAGTGGTGGGAAAGGCAGCTTTGCTAATGCAAGGATTATCCATCTACCTAACACAACTTTTTGGCGTGAAGCACAAGTGCTTACAGTATATTAGAGTGAACTAATGAGGGCTGTAGTTTAATTTTTGGTGCAACTAGAGAAATCAGGAATCGCATCCATGGTAACTTTAGTTAATGTGCTAATTTGCCTGCCTCTGATGAGGGTGGCTTTAAAAAAAAACAAAAACAAAAACAAAAAACCCCAAGCAACTTTGAGTTTCTTAGTATGTCTGAAATCAGTGGCTTTGAAGCATATAGAGCAGGAGTGGGCAAACTAAGGCCCGTGGGCTGCATCCGGCCCTCCAGATGTTTTAGTCAAGCCCTTGAGTTCCTGCTGGGGAGCGGGGTCTGGAGTTTGCCCCACTCCAGGCAGGGAACAGAGTCAGGAGCTTTCCTTGTTCCGCACAGCTCCCAGAAGCAGCGGATGTCCCCACTCTGGTTCCTACACATGGGGCAGCCAGAGGGCTCTACATGTTGGCCGTGTGCATGCCAGAGGGCCAACACGAAGAGGGCAGCCAAAGGGTTCTACATGTTGGCCGTGTGCATGGGAAACAAAGTTAGCTACTGGAAAAGACAAAGCAATGGTCTTTCTAACCCAAGGCTCTGTGCTTGCACTGATGCTTTTCAGCCTGTACACAAAAGACCTTCCACTTTTCCAATCCTTCAGCTTCATGTATGCAGATGACATTTAGGTATCCAAGCTTGGTCATTCCCAGAACTTGATGACTGTCTAAATGCTGACTTGATTAAGATGACTAAACACTGTTGTCAGTGACATTTTACAACCAAGCATGACCAAAACAGTTTTGGGTGTGTTCCATCTTTACAATGACGAATGGAATATCTTTCTTAATGTACATCGCTTGAAACACAAACTCCACCTGGTTTTCCTTAGAGCAACCCTAGATGCAGGTCTCGCATACCTTGGTTATCTGAGGAACATGGTACTTTCTAAGCAAATTGTCTGGCACTTCATGGGAAGCAAATGTTCAAACTCTCCAATCTTCTGGAATATATCCCTCTGTTACTCTGCAACAAAATACCGTGCTCCTGTCTGACTCTATTCATCTCATATCAAGTTGGTTGACTCAACTAAGCACATCGTAACAGGAATGAATAAACTGATACTAGTGTTCTAGTTCCCTGTGTTAAGTACAATCACTCCTCCACACATCTGTCATGAGCATGCTATAGCCAAAATGGTTGAAAAGATCAGAGCAAATGTGAGCCTATCACTATACGCATACCTCTTTGGGTACTTGAGCATGTTTGTCAGCAAGTCACCTATTGTGCGCCAGCTTGCCCTGCCCAGATTTCTCTGCAACATAAATGTGGTGTGAAGAATGGTTGCTAGCTGAGAGCCCAACTCTGAAGGCAAAGCCACTGCCACACCAGTTCAGAAGTAAGGATGGTATGGTATTGCTACCCTTACTTCTGTGCTGCTGCTGGTGGGATACTGCCTTCAGAGCTGGGTGCCCATCTTGCTATCTGCCACCGCTCTCCATCTATCCTGCTCTGAAGGCAGCAGAGAAGTAAGGGTGACAATACTGCAACCCCTTTAAAGTAAACTTGTGATCCCTCCCCAACAACTCGCCTTTGGGTCAGGATCCCCAATTTGAGAAATGCTGTTCTCCCCTGTGAAATCTGTATAGTATAGTGTAAAAGCACACAAAAGACCAGATTTCACAGTGGGAGACCAGATTTTGTGATCTGGTTTTGTGACACATTTTTCGTGGCCATGAATTTGGTGGGCCCTTGTCACGGGGCGGCACAGGCTTCTTTCCCCTAGTCCCTGTGCCCTATGGTTAGTCTGGTCAAAGAAAGGTCTCAGACACTCTCCTCCGGTGCTTCACCCATGCTCTTTTATTTACAGTGCTTACAAAAGTCCCTTTCCCCAAAATCAGGCCCCTCACCAGGTCCTCTGGCCCCTTGAGGCTTGTCTCAACTGGCAGAAACAGAGCTAGATGCACCCTATCCTCCTGCCTGACTAACTCCCCTTCCTCTGAGCTTTTCCCTGAGTTTGTACTCTTCCCCAGTCATCAGCCCCAGTGCTTCCACTTGGCTCAGGAGGTTGCACTGAGCCTGCCCTCATTAGTTTCTGCAGCTGGGCTCCTTGCTCAGGGTTTTAGCCCTTTAACTCAGCCACACTGCAGAAAAGCAGGTTCTTTAGCAGGCAGCAGAAGTTTTTAAAACCTCTGCCCTGCAACAGCCCTACTCAAAGTACTTAACCTCAGCTTTGTCTTTGGCATGGTCTTCTCTTTTGACTCACATCTCCAGGCTGTCTAAAACTTGCTGCTGCTTCCTTCACAGCATCTCCAAAATCTGATTTTGTCTCTGCCTATGCTGTCAAAACTCTTGTCCGAGTGCTAATTGTATCATACCCTGACTACTGGAAACCCTTTGGCCTTAATGCCTCCAACCTTGTCTCAACCGTATTGGATTCATCCACCTGTTATATCTCTTTTTTTTCTTTTGAATTGTAAAATCTTTGGGAAAGGGAATGCTATTTACTATGTTCGTACAGTGCCTAGCGCAATGGGGCCTGGCTTGGCTGAGGCAAATGGGCGTTAACTCAGTAAAAATTAAAATTATTTCATTAACATTTGTAAAGTATGTTGAGATCCTCTGATGGCAAAGTATTTATATATAATTATTTAAAATCAAAACAGAGTTTCAACACTTTAGTTAATCTATCTTTAGTCATCTAAAATAGGGATTCTCTCAATAAATTTTTTGGTGGCTTCAGAGTGCGTTCAGTAACTCTTGCTGGTGGCTACTCTGACCATTTTTCTTAAAATACTTAATTAACTTAAGGAAAAAAAATGCACATATACATGTCCAAATCATTATTTATTTACAGTATGTAGGGTTTTTTTGCAGACTAAATAATAAAAATAATGTACATTCTCTATTCTTTGCTAAACCTAAACATAATAGAAGCACAAATAAAGTGCTTTGCGCATTCTTGTCTTTTGTTGTTGTTTCTTTTGTTTGTTTGTTTTTTTTTGGGTGTGTTTGTTAATCTCTCTCTTCATAGCAGACTTCCTACCTAGCTGGGGGGCTGTGAAAAGTAATATTAACAACCATACAAATATCAATTTTCACATCAGACTTACTCAGCCCTGGCAAGCCAGGGGACAAATTAAGCACTTGATGTAGAGGTGGGCAGGGAGACAGTGGGGGTCAAGGGCAATGTGGTGGGGGTGAGCCCAGGGTCCAGGACTGGAGCCTGCCACCACACAGCCTGAGCCAGGGTCCAGAGGAGGTTGCGGGGGCCAGGGCCAATGGGGGTAAGGGTGGGGGGTGATCCCAGAGCTGGCACCTGCTGCCATGTGGCTGGGGTCCAGGACCAGATCTCAAAGTCGCATGACCAGAGTCTGATGTTTGCTGCCCGAAGCTAAAGCCTGGGCCTCACAACCTCCAGGAAGGTGGGGAACTCACTGGCTGCTTGCTCATCTGGCATTTGTGGCTCCAGATAGGGGGAGGCTCAACCCCTCCTGGTGGCCCTGAGGGAGAGGTACTGCTTTATGCCTTCACTTGAGTCATTGCCCAGGAGGCTGTGGCCACAAGAAAAGCCCCTGATGGCTGCATACGGCCATGGTGCCCGCATTTGAGAAACACTGATTTAACACATGAACCAAAGTCTGGCAAAATCAATGAATCAGACCCCTGATGCATTGTCTCTCTCTTGGGGGGTGGGGTGAGGGGCTGTTATGCTTACAGACTCCTCGGAGCAGTGACCATGTTTTCATCGGATTTGTATAGCACTGAGCACGCTGGCAGTGCTCAGTAAATATGGAATAATAGTTAGGCCTATAGTGTTTGCAGAAACAGTACTAGCAACATTAAGAGCTCAAAAATCATGAATCAGGCCCCCAAAATCAAAAGCTGGTTATTTGGGTTTCTTTTATTTGCCTTCTGGTTTATGAGTATTTGAAGTTCTCTTGAGTCATATTTTCAAGATTTTTCTTGCAACCATGAGGATGAGAAACTAATTTAGGAATTTAATGAAATCTAAGATTCCCATGTATTCATATGCCTCCAGGAACTAAAGCATCTGAGAGAGACCAAATACAGTATTATGAGACTTGCAATAAAATTGAGATTTGTCAACACTGCTAAAGTTCAAGGTAACTAATGAAAAAATCATATTGGACTGCTTATGTGCCTATATATTTCCATTTATAGGGCTTCTAATTCTTGCACTCAAATCTCCTGATGACATTGTCACTTGACGTATTGCTAGAGTTAATTAAAATGATACCAGTAAAGTAGGAAATATAAAGAAATCTAATGAACTTTAACCTGAAGATCATGGTAGTAAAAGCCTACTCTATACCCAAATGGAAACTTCTATTCCTACGGCAGAAATGTAATTCTTACTTTTTAAAAATAACATGCTACTGCTGTTCTACAAAAGAGCTCTGAATATCTGGTTGACTGACTGACTGACTGCCTTTATGTCACAAAAAAGAACCTTTCCTATTCTCTGGAGGGAATTTTATCTGTAATCACGTGATTTGAATATTGAGTTATAATGCAGGATATGTTTTTAAAAAGAGCTAAATAACTAAGAGGCTTCCTGCTGACCAGTGGATTTTGGCTCTTGTGGAGAAGTTACCTGTGGAGAAGTTCAGCTGTGATCAAGAATAAGCTTTGAATCTTTTCATTAATTCTCCTGCAGGAGATGGACCAAGCTGCTGTCCTAGGGGAATCCCTTAATGATCTCTCTGCTGTGTATAAAGTCTTTGCGCTGCTTGTAAGAAGCACAGCAAAATGCATGGATGACTCAATTTTCATTAGAGGAAACCTTATCATTGTGACTTTGGTTTTAATGTTGTTTGTATTCTTGTTTCTGTTTCCTTCACATGTTGATCTTTATTGCATCTTAAAAGGGTATTTCCAAACTTCACAAAACCTGGTGTAAATAAAAATGTTTCTTAAAAATCTAAAAGGAAAAGAGGAGAAAATCAATTTAAAATAGTTAATTAAGCCAATAGATGGTGTCCTACAGTGTTTACAACTTAAATGTTGGAATCTTGCACCTGAGTATGAGACTCTTCAGGAAGAACTGACTACCTGTCATGGAAAGGCTTATATTTGTCTTGAAAGGTGGAATATAATAACGTTCCCACCTTAATGCTCGTGTCGATGTCACTCGGTGAATTGCCACTTACATTACATCCAAAACTGAAATTGATTCCACATTCACAATATGTGCAAATTCCAGTAACCTGGAAATGAAAATCTAAAAACTACTAATGAAGTTGCTTCTTGGGTGGCTGCAGGGAGAATTGTCATGGGACAGGAAGTGCAATTCAAAACGAGCTAGACGGAGATGTATTTTCTGAACAGACAGGCTCACCCATTTCCCAATGGGCAAAGAGAGATTATTCAGTCTTTCAAACCTTCCAATAACTCTTAGGCACCTGGGATCTGTGGATGTTTTAGAATGAATTTATCTGAGTTTCAAGAGCCCTTGAATCACAAATTTGAGATTTTTGAGATCCAGTTCATGCAACTAGATTTCTGTCTAGAAAACTGATGGATGTGAACTGTGATATAGTTTAGAGATTTGTTTCACAAAATGTCACTTTGCTTATGGTTTCCTTGTTGTTTATAACAGCTGGGCCTAGGCTTCCATATTGGGTTCAGTTCCCTAATACTACATCTAACTCTCATTTTGACTTTATCTCTGCAGTTTTAACAGTGTGCGTCAAGGAACTCACATTTTGTTCCGAGAGTTCAGCTTTATACAAGCCACACCCCACAACAGGGCATCCTTTCTACGGACCTTCTGGAGATGCTTCCGAGCAGTGGGTAAAAATGGAGGTAAGCATTTCAAAATCCATCATTGTGAGAGTCTAGTGTCAGCATACATTATTAAAGCCGCCCTAAATTGCAGACTGCCTTAATGTATAATGGAGACACATCCTCCACCAATGAGAACACCATTGTAGTGACATATTGGAGTTAAACTTCTGCCAGCTGATCCATATTCATAAGCTTATCTCCACCAGACACTGGAATAGCTGTTTGATAGTGGTGGCGTTGTAGGTTATAAAGAGCAGGGTAGTGTTATCTAATAATGTTGTCATTCAAGCTCATGAAGTCTCACTTTTACTCCTATCAGCTACTGTGCATGTAAATATTGAATAGATCAGGGAAGGGAATAAAATCCTATGGCGCTTCAAGAGTAGATGTGTGGCAGAGGCTCAGGTGCCCATTACTACCCTTTGGGTGTGCCCCTCAAATCATTCAAAACCTTTTTTCCTGATTGTGAGAGTCCCAAATTATTAGCACCCTTTATGGACTTTGTACAGACAAAGGTTTGTTAGAAGCAGAGGGGGGAAACACAGCATGTTGGAATATGTGCTGCCAATAATTCATTCAGCCACTTACAAAAAAAAGTTCTCCAAGCTCTTCTACTATTTTTCTTAGACAGAAGGTAAACACACTGTTTTCAAGTATCACCATCCTATATACTAGAAACCTCTTGTCCTTAAAGAGACAATCCAAAATACATCACAGCCCCTAGCAGTGTTCTCTAGGCAGCTTACTTTAATTTCCATTCTATGCACCTGCAGTGAAATAGCATCCTTTATTAATGTTTCACAGGAGAGTTCAGAATATCACCCAGTTGACTGTCCACCAGGTCCAAACTGCCAATCAAAAACCGCCAACTCATGCAAACACTACAGTGGGCATGAAGGACTGGTTGTCTTCACACTCAGACTGGGACTGGATTTTTTTTTCTTTTTTTATGAATATAGGAGGAACTCAAGGTGTATTGAAGATGCACAACAAAGCTCAGTGGCTGGAAACAAGGCCTTCAATGACTTAATGCACAAAACATCTGCAAAGGGCACAAATACCTAGAGCTAAGAAATTTAAGCGATGCCCAGAGCAAAAAATACTTTGACTCAGAGGTTCCTTAAGTACAATGGCTAAAGTGATCAGTCATGTGCTGTTTCTGAGCTGGGTTTTTCAGATAATTCATAGTTTTTAAACTGTCTTCCTTACAAAAACTACATTTAAAGAGTGTTTGTATTTTTGAAACAGTTTAAACGGTACCCATGAGATCAGGCTCTATTTATATAACCTGCATTGCCATAGTTCCTGGGTTCATTGCTGTACAAGTTATAGAAAGACACTATCCCTGCTCCAAGGACAGACAACACAAATCAGACAGGAAACTCGGTGGAGACCAGAGGGAGGTTCTGTCTGTGCAGGCTTGGTGCTTTTGTAATGGGTGGGTCAAAGTATAATTACCTCTAGATTTGTGCATGGAACTCCTGTTCATTTGGCAATAATTTCACATGCAGAATTAGGTAAGGATATGTCCTTTGTCATCTAGACTGGGATTCCATTTTTTTGGTTTAGTTTCCTCTCCTGGGTTTCTTTTGGGGCAGGGCTCTAGTCTATGGTCAATGCTTTGTCCTACATCTCGCTCAAAGGACCTCTTAGCTATTCTCAGATTTTCCTAGGTCAGGACTGCATTCCCTATTTCCTCTGTGTTCCCAATGCTGTTGTCCAGCTATTGTTTGGACGTGAATTCTTTTCTGATAATCATTGCTTTCAATTTTACATTCCATTCATTTGAATTTCTATCTTGGGGGTAAGCAGTTGTTATTTTGTAGCACTCACAAATGTGGTAGATGCCTCTGAGAAACTGCATAATATTCCCTTCTCCGCCAGCAATGGACAAACAAATGAGAAAACATATATAACATACACCATGGAAAAGTGAGGTGAAGAAGAATGAAGGTTATAGATGTAGGTTTATGTAGTCCCTAAGTGTATGGAAACGCAAATTTGAGATCAGAAAAAGATTTTGTTTGTGTTCTTGTTGGGATTTCAGAGCAGTAGCTATCCCTGTACAGAAAGTGGGATTTCCACTGAGATATTAGAAGTTCAGCAAAGGACTGAATCAACAGTTTAACCAGCCTGCCAGCAGTTCCCACTGTATACAGAGAAAACCTAAGTGTCAGTCTTTCAATAAACATGCCGTCACTTGGAGAATGTGTGTGCCTCACTCTGAGCTTTCCTGGCTCAGCCAGCAGACACATGTAGCCATGCATTCAGAAAGCTGTATGTAGCTCCAGTGAGGGAGAAATCTCCCACTGATTAGGAGTAATTTATATTGGGACTTAGGTGAACTTTTGTACAACTTTGTGTATTTATTGATGGGTAATAGGTGCAATAAGAAGATTTCTCTTGGGAGAATGCTGCAGGCACCACCTCCTCATGGAGTTTCCTGTCCTTTTGACTTTACTTCCTGGTTGGTTTGTTAGGTTTTGTGCAGAGGTGCAGTTGATTAGATTCAAGCAGCTGCTTTTACTTTGTTATTCAGTGTCATCACGAAAAGCATTACTGATTGCCAGTTATGGGTTATCTTGCCTTCATACCTCCTTTTGCTCTGGAATTGGTGGCTTTTGAGTGGGCCATGTTTCTTAAAGCGTTTTGAAAAAGTGGCTAGCAACAGGTCATCTGTTACCATCTGAAGAGGTTTTGGCTGCTAAATCCTGAACAAAAAGGGGTTTTGTTTGACAGTGATGTACTGGGTGTATTTTGTATGGGACTTCCAACTATCTTTAAAATGTTTTTGTTGAGGTGCAGTTATAAATGTAAGTGTGCATGAATCTGGAATTCCGCACTTCAAAGGAACTACAACAGGGTTTATTTCAGTATGCTATCTAGCAACAGCATCAAGAGTGTCAAGTAGACTATGCCTTGTTAGGTGCTCCTCCTTCCCTTAAGAACTTACCAAACAGATTTGGTTAGTATTATAGTGGGGTCAATATAGCTCCATTAAATTGCCAGTTTAATACACACAGCATCTCCCGTGGCAGGTGTCTGGCTCAGATGCTGAGCACTGTACACGGAAACTATGTATTAACAGTGTAATAAGGAAGGTCAAGTAACCAGCAGTCTTGTGTTTCTTCTGCATATACTTAAATTAAGCCTTTGGAATCTAGGTAATCTACTCGTTGTGTTTTTGTTCTCTATAACTGTTTAATTAAAACTGGGCTTTCTCAGTATAAACAGCCCTTGCAGAAATCTGCCGTGAAGTTTCATAAGGTCAGCATGTGCCTCTCCCAACTGCCGTAACTCTCACATTTTGTTGACTCTCTCTGGTTTTAATTAAAAGGTTTTTTTCCTTCAAATGCTCTCTAACCAATTGAAGACATTTTGTTCTGAGGAATCTGCTTCACGCCCAGCATGTGTGGAGGAGGCAGCCCAGACAGGGCCATCAGCACACATACATGGAAAGGTGCAGAGCCAAACTGTCCTTCCAGAGCTCCCATTATTTATAGAGCTTTTCAGCAGGTGATGTCACTGCAATGTGAAATTGCCTCCAGTGAAGACAGAAATTGCCTGATCTTCTAGGCATACCCCTGTAGATATATTCAAGATGAGATGTAGAATGCCATCATTCCAGACAGGATGGGAAATTGGTCACTTTAGATACTTGCAGCCACTGAAAAGGGAAACTGCTGCAAGCATGAGGAGAATGTTTTCTGGTTTTGGTAACTTTCCCCCTACCTTTCAGTCCTCTTCCCCTCCCACATCTTTTCACACACGTGTGTGTGCATGTACAAATGCAGTGTGGGCTTTTGTCCATCTCTTTAATTTAGGAATCATCATTTTATATCTCCTTTTTAATTTTTTCAGATTTCACATTTTCTGTAGTCCCCACCTCATGCTTCCTTACTTCCTGCTGGGAAGACAGAAGCCTAACTGCCTTTGAAATTGCTGTCATGGAGGGGTGCTTTGTTCTCCTCCCTAGACCAAGCGTATCACCTCTATAATGAGCTTGTTATATGGACTGAACTATGGAGAAGGGCTGTGTGTGGACTGTGGACCATTCTTGATTACACAGAACCTCAAGCTTAGAATATTAATAGAAACAAGAGCAGCACCAGGTCTGTATGGTTCAGAGGAAGTTAGAAATTGAAAAGACCATCTCACTCCCATAACTTCTCCCGGGAAGACTTTCACAGCCAAATACATTTCACGGTCAAGATTTTCTTGCAGTTCAGCCAAAATTTTCTTTCTTATTTTCATGCCATTGCCCCTAGTTATATATCTGATTACTAAACTAAATTCTTCTTTCTCTCTCTCTCTCAATCTCTCTCTCTCTCTCTCTCCACCTTCATATACATGTAGAGTGTTATCGTATTCCCCTATATTTGTTGCTTTTTGGTATTTACATATTTAGCTTTTTGTGATTCCTAAAGTCAGTCCCTCCCATCCATGACAATTTGCATTGCCTTTCTTTGACCTGTGTATCTGTCTAATCAATTAGTTTTCTAGAACACCCATCATCATCAGCTTCTAGGCACTTCCTTGCTACATTAAAACTATATAGTGAGGACCCTAGTAGATATCATGGCATCTTTTGCTCTCCCCCTTCTCTGATTACAGGAAGATCTAGTTAGCCTTTATATTTATAATTTATTTTTAATATCATTCTAGGTATTGTGGGAAAGCTTTTTCAAAAGGCAGGGTTTTACCACATCCCCTAAAGGTGATCAGACTCTGGATTTAGAATAATCTCTCTCAGAAGCTCATTCCACAGCCAGACCCCCTCAACTGAGAATACTTGATTGCCATCTCTCACGCACAACATGAGCTGCATTGTTTCAGAGAAGTACAGCTGTCCTGTTGAAGCATGGATTGAAATGTGGCCATTGATGTAGCTCGGTTTTGACTCATTGTTGGCTTTTGAAGATCAGAATAAAGTGCTTGAACTAGCAACTTAAGCAGATTGAGAGCGAGTGGAGGGATCGGCGCATTGGGTTATGGGCTCACTGTCACCCCTTTCATTAAAGAATGTACCGCTGTGTTCTGTACAAACTGGAGCTTCTGTAGTGCATCTGTGTAAAGTGTGTTACAGTGGTCTAATCTGGAGGTGGTGAATTGATCATTGTGGCCATGTCCTCATCCAAACTGCAACTTATCAGTGCTTTTATGGTTATGTAGTGCACAGAATTGAACACAGTGTCTCGAATGGTCCTGCTCCATAATCTGATCTGATCCCTTTGCATATGTAGCCTGAAAATTAAATTCCTCCTCTCTTTGCAACCATATCTTATTATAAACTCATGTCTAATTTGCTGTCCGTTCTCACTCCTAGGTGTGTCACTCTTTTTGCTTCCTAAGTTTCTTCCTCCCATTGAATATCTTTGTACTGAATTATTTTTCTCCAGGTGTATTATAGCTGCATTCTTCCAAAACTGTTTTTTCCCCTCCATGTTTCTAACCTCTGTTGGAGTTTTTTATATTTCACTATCTTTACAGATATTCACAATTTTCCCAGTTAAGTATCATGTTAATTTTATTAATGTGCTCTTTACTTCCTTTTCTAGTTATATTGAAACTGTTAAATAAGATTAGCTGTGGCATTGATCACTGTAGTGATACTCCACTAGGCACTTCCCAACAGTCAATGGCTGTTTGTTACCATTTGTTTTGTGGTCTTTTGGCCAGTTTCCAATTCCCCCTGACAACATTCTTATTCAGCCCCACTGGAATTATTTTTTCAGTTAAAGATTCCTGAGACACAGGATTACATTAGTGTGTTGTGATCTGGAGAGTTAGTACATCCAAAATGTGGGGACGTTCCCTGGAATAAAATGCATTCTGGGTTATGTAATCTGTACCATGAATCTGAAAGCTCCATGTCTTACTGAATGTTCTCAGCAGATGTCTCCCCCCACATGAAGGAAAACATTGCGGGTAATATGTACACTACTTGCATATACAAAACCGTCCAGTGGAGGTTATTTGGACTAGATGACCTCCTGTGGTCCCTTCCAACCCTGATATTCTATGATTCTATTTGAAGAATTAGCTGCATTAATTAGTGTGGAACTCCAGCATGTTTTTTTGATGGCCCAGACCCACGCCTGCAGCAGCAGCCATGTCAACAGATGAGGAGGAGAAGAAAGATGAAAGCTGGTCTCTTCCTTCTCTATACTTGCCCTTTTGAAAAGACTTGTAAGAGGACAGGACCTCTTGTAAAATCTCAGTCCTTTTCAAGGCATCTTTTGATGCCTAAACTGCTTTTGAAGTCCATGTCAGTGCTGAGGAGAGAATTACCATCATCTCCCTTCATATGTTCTCTTAAAATCTATTTTTACACATGCTGATGACTTAGTTCCTCTCTCCCTTGCTGTTGCCCTTTAATTTAGTCATTACTGTCTTACACCGCTGCTTTTGTAATTTATATTATTGTTGTCTGGTGTATGGCATTATTTAAGTCTGCAGATCCTTTTTGTGTAGTTTGTATGGAAAGTGTCATACAGAATGAAATTGTTGTGTTTTCTGCTGTTCCAAGAGTCTAGAGAGTCTACCCTGAGGTTGAAATTAGGAAAGAAATTTGGGGCAGGAGGAACCACTTTCTGCAACATGAAGATACTATATTCCCCTCCCATGAGATTTTCAGAACAGTCACCTGCTACAAAATTGTCCTTTGGGTGTTAAAGGTGCTCAATAGAAAATTGGTGGTTACCTGAAATCTGTGTCTTATTTATTTATTTATTTTTTTAAAAAATCTGTAGCTTATGTCCCAAGTGCACTCCAGTCAAGGAGATATTCTATAGCTCTGACTGCTGTATTTCATTCACTAAAGTGGCAAAGTGTGGGCATGAGGGGAATCACTTGTGTTTCCAATGCATTTGAGTGGCTTCATCTTGAAGGTGAGGTGAAAGTAAAGAGAATTAAAGAAATAAGTTTGCTTAGGAATCAGAAGGCATTCAGTCAGATACCATGTTGATGAGAGTAGTAGAAGAACTTGAACAGACTTGCACAATCAACTAAAATTTACTTAATGTAAATAATTTTTAAAAAACAACTTTTGCTCAGGCAGAGGGCAATCTGTAATTAACATCAAATGTTATTTTTCTGAATTTGACATATGTAGTCTGTGTTCTGAACCTATTTGTGGAACAAATTGATTTAAGTCTCCCTCAATGGGGAACTGAACATGAAATAAAATCTGACATTTGAACAGGAAACCACCTGTGAGCTATAACATCTAAAGCCTTTATTCTTGTACACTAATGAAACTTAATTAGAGAAGCTTTCTTCCCAGCATGGGTGGGGTTGGTGCTCTCCTTTCTTCTCTGAAAAAAAATCTTGATTATTACAGGGCTGCATGATTTATTTAATCATAGCACGATATTTTCCACCTCACCCTTTTTGCTTATGTGTGTATGAGAAAGAACAGAAGATGATTTATTTACTTTTTGAAAAATTTAAATCCAGGAGATTTGGGGTAGAAATAAGTAAACTTTTGTTGAGATATAAATCTCCCTGGAGTAAGTCAGTGACAGACAGAGAGACACACTGACCATCCGTTTGTCTGTCCGTCGCAGGTTTCCTTGTCTCATGATGGTCTCCAGTAAAATCTATTGGAGGGGCTCAGCAAGTCTGTCCGTTTCTGCTGCGGAACCTTTGACAGCTGCGGACTCAACAAACTGCCAGACCTTCAGCAATGGAATTTGTGGGATATCGGTAGTGGCAGTGAGGCATAGTGCTGGTTGTGGCCAGGAAGAAAAGTATTGGAGGAAAGGGGATTCACTATGTGTCCAAGGAAATACTTGGCCAGAGAGCTGATTGCACTGTGTTCATAAGGAGAGCCAACCTTTCAGCTGAGTATGAGGGGAGGTTGAAGAGAAATAATCAGTTTGGTTGGGAAGTATGGGAGTGTGGGGAGAAGGGTGGAGAGACCTCAGAAGGTTTATATGAGAGTGCTTGTTTTTGTGGGGGCTGTCAGAATGGAACTTTTAACTTTTCTTCTATTTTCTCCTTTTTTGGTCCCCACCCCTGCTCTTAAATGCAAATTTCATCCTGTGACATGTACATCCCACTCCTTTTGATTTTCTTTATCTCCTCACCCACTCACTTCCCAGCACCTATTCTGTTACTTGATCTCCTCTTCCTGACATCATCCTTCTGGGTTTCCTCTCCACATGTGTATTTGTTTTTGTCATCTTTTCTTCACCCATTCGTTTTCCTCAAACCATGCTAGTTAGACTACCACGCCTTTGTCTTCTCCTCCCACTTTGAGCCATCCCAGATATCTTTTGTTGCTCACCCGCACCTCTCCTTTTTAGCCTCTAGCCACATCCCTCCTTATCTCCAGGACTTCTTTCACATCATCTTAGCAGTAATGAAATCAAGTCACCAACAATTTTAGTGTGACATACTGTCTGCATCAGAAACTTGTTTCTGTTAGGCACAGGGAGTTTGGTATTTTTTGTTTACTGACCAGGATGTAGTCTTTCATTTCTGCTAGCAATGACAGAAGGAACAGTTATTCTTCAAGAGGTGTTCTTATGGGTGCCCCACTGTAGGTGTGTGCTTGTGTCCCTGCACTTCTGATCCGTAAACTTCGGTGGCAGTGTCTGTTAGTCCCGCACATCCACTCTTTCTCCTTCTGCCCCACAGCAAGGCTGCCAGCGTGTGCAGGCTAACTCCCCTCAGTTCCTTCTCAACTGCCCTGGCTAAAGATGGAACTATTAGTGGTCCATTAGCAACCATTACCTTTGTTTACATTTCTATAGCTGTTAGTTGCCCCGGTAGTAGTTGTAGTTTTTCTTTTTCTTTTCTCTCTCCACCCCCCATAAAAAAGGATTTTATTGTCCTACGTTTTCATACCCCAACAGGGTATGTCCAATTCACCAGGCTTCAAGAAGTTCCTCTCCTGCAAAGAGTCTATCCCTGTAGTAGGTTGCACTCTTCCTGCATATGCTACCTTGGGAAAAGCCACGTTCCACAGGAGTGTGGTCTCTGCCAGCAGCTCGGGCACATGTCTCACAAGGACAAGGGAGTTGTGACAGAAGATCATTTTCATGGAAGCGATCCTCTGTGGTCCCATGCCGAAAGTCAGCTGGCAGATATGAGTCTTCCCCACAGCTCTCAATATCCAAGGACGATGGATTGAAGAAATCAGCCTCTGACCTCTCATCAACAAAGATAGCGTGTAGTCCCCAGAGTGATCCCCGAGCCACCCATAAATGATCTCTGTCATGCTTGATATC
Source organism: Dermatemys mawii (assembly GCA_007922305.1). Lineage (NCBI taxonomy): Eukaryota > Metazoa > Chordata > Testudines > Dermatemydidae > Dermatemys > Dermatemys mawii. The sequence continues at coordinate 34,696,272 of ML677332.1, forward strand.
CTCTGTACCGTCAGCACCAAGATAATCCCAGCCGGGTACCCATGGCTCATGAAGATCTGGAGCAGCAGGTGCCATTGACATGCCTACAGACCCAATGGGCACAGGCACCGAGTCAATGGTACTGAAGGACAAAGGCAGGAGCCAGCACTCCCCTAAGACAATGCTACTGGTGTGCACTGTTCCACCGACACCATCATCAATGCCCCATTCAGCCCTGGATGCATTTGTGGTGAGAAAAAACCACAGGGAGGTTTGTGAAAAGGGGATTCCCTTGCAAACATTTACTGGGTCTTTACTCTAGTCCTAAGGATAGTGACAGACATTTGTCTAGCCTGTCTCTGGTATGTAAAGTGAACAGAACCACGTCTGGTGGCATTGCATGTGAAGCCAGGCATATGTGCCTCTACCATATGCCCTAAGAGTTGTAGGCAGTGTCTGGCTTATATTTGTGGGCTGTTTTGAATGGTTTCCGAGTGTGGTCAAAGGAAGGAACTGGCATTGAGGTAGGAAAGCTCCGGCCTGTAAAGAGTTGAGGTTGGCACCTATGAATTCCAGATCCATTGCACTGGAGTGAGGGTCAAAATCTGTTCGCCATTTATCTGAACAAGAAATGTTCACTCTCCTACTTGAGAGCAGGGCTGGGCGACGCTCCCTGGGCAATGCTCTTCTTTTCCGTGGGGCAGGGACCTTCTCTATGCCTTTCCTCCATTCCCCCTACTGGTGAAGGTCCTATTAAAAATAAAAAGAGAAGGTGCATTGCTCCCACTTGGCTGACACAGACTTGGTACCATTACCTGTCACAACTCGCAACATTTTCACGGCTCTCTCTCCAATCCACTCCAGAACTGCTCTTGCAGAATGAAGGGTGCACCCTACATCCCAATCTGTGAATTTCTTCACCTCAAAGCTTGACTCTTTCATAATTCCTGTGTATAGAAAGCTTCTGCTCTAAGGAGGTACAAGAGATACTTCTACACAGTAGAAAGTCCTCAACACAATGGACTTACCTAAAAAAAAAGTTCAGATTTTGGATTTGGTGCACTTCCCATCAACTCTCCCCGACATCCATGGCTCTTCCAAAAATCTTAGACTATGTACTGACTCTAAAAAAAATTCTGGACTATCTCTGAGCTCCCTCAGAGTCCACTTGGTGGTGAAATGCTCCTGTAGCTGTCAGGAAAAGTGATATTCAGTGGTATCTCACCCGATTACAAAATGATTCCTTAGGGGTATAGTAAACTTTCCCCCACAACCTGCCCCCTTATGGGACCTGAACCTGGGATTGAGAGGCCTAACTAAACCTCCCTTCAAACCTATGACCACCTGCTTGCTTACACACCTTTCCATGAAGACAGCTGTCCAGATAGTAAACACCTTGGCTAGGAGAAAAAGTGGCTCTGATGTCGCATCCCTGTCTACACGGAATTGTTTTGGGACAAGGTTGCGATCAGGCCGTATCCAAAAATGCATCCCTAAATTAACCTCCCCATTCCATGTGAACTAATTGATTCACCTTCCAATTTTCTACCCCAAACCTCACCATAACATCAGGGAGGCTATATTACACACACTAGATATCCAGAGAGCCCTAGCCTTTTACCTGGATAGGACAATGACTTTCAGGAAGTCTCCTAAAGTTTTCCTCTCTGTTGCAGGAAGATCTAAGGGCTCAGTAATATCAGCCCAGGGACTTTCCAAGTGGTTTTCAAACTTCACTAGGCATTGTTACCAGATCCACAACCAGATCCAGATAGCATTTGCACACACTCCACAAAGTCGATCTCTTCGTCTGATACCTTCTTTAAGAATGTCCCTATCTCAAGAATCTGTAGAGTGGTGACATGGACGTTACTCCACATCTTCAAACATTATGTGATCACTGGAGAGTCCACCTCATATGCTATCTTTGGTTCCACAATACTGTCATCTGTAACTGACCTGACTCCAAGGTCCCAGCCCTCCAGAACAGATAGTGTTTGGGCATCACCTACAGTGAGCATCAATCACGATGCTACTCGCAGAAGTAGTAGTAGTTACACCCTATGCAGTAACGATGCTTCTTCAAGAGGTGTATCCCTATGGATGCTCCACAGCCCACCTCCTCCCCTCTACTTTGGAGTTCTTGTCAATGACTCTACAGGAGAGAGAGAACTGAGGGAGTTTAGCCCACCTACAGTGGCTAGCCTTGTGGTGGGGCATGAGGACAGTGCATGCACGAGCTTCACAGATGCTACTATCAAAGTTCGTCCATAAGTGTGCAGGGATGGCAAGCACTCCTACAGTGGAGCACCCACCGGGATATACCTCTTGAAGAACCATTGTTACTGCACAAGAATTATTGTTACTGCACTTCTTTCTTGTAGGAAACTACAATGCAAAGTACATACTAGACAACATAATTAGGATAATGAATAGTTAATACTGCAGCATTTTTCTGAAATAATTTAATTTTGCTGTCTGCTCTGATCAGATAAGTCTTTTATCAAACCCTTGAAATGACTAAGCCAGGGTAATCATCTTTAAGGCTTAAAGGGGTTGAGGATTGATATCATACAGGATATCAATCAAGTGTGAGCTCTGTTCTAACTTCAAAACTCCGATTAATAATGTTTTTTCCTTCTCTAGCATCTGGCATCTAAAAATTTCAAAACATTTTACAAGTATTAAGGAATTCTGTGTCTCAACTCCTATCAATATTATTCCTGGTTTACATTTTGAGAACATGAAAAAGTGAAGTGACTTGCTTAAGATCACACAAAGCCTAGAGTAGAAGATAGATCTCTGGACTTCTGGTCCTGTGCTTTAGCCACAAATTATACTTTACCTGCTAATGTAAGTTGCCTTTGCTATTAGGCAAGTAGAAAAACACACACATTACTATTAAGCAATATTGCAAAGGTTAAATTATTTTAAGGACTTTAAATGCCCACTCCTTTTTCTTTCTTTTAAAAAGCTTTCAAGTGATCCTTGGCTCACTAAGATTTGCAGATGGTTGTGCATGAGCTGGATACAATGATGTAATATGTGTTTTGGCTCTGGAGAGGGAGCAAACTTGTACAAAACTAATCTCAAAGTCACTCAGAATTTTCCTGTTCTAATTTTAGTCCCTTAGATATTCTAATACATTTACCATCTGCCATGCTGGGCCTTTAAAAATCCCCATCATTCAAACAAGGCACAAGTCAGGATAGCTGTCCTGTTGGCTATCTCTCCAGTAGCCCCACATTGTCAATCTGTACCAAATTAATGATAAAGCTTTCCTTTCTTTGCACTCTGCTTTCATCCCCCCGATATATGGGAATTCTTTGCCATGCAGCAATGGATTAGTGATACAAGCCTTTTCCATTTCTAAAGGTGCCTTGGATCAAGATTGACTTTATCAGGTAACACCAATATGGTAAAGATGAAATTGCTATAAGGGAGTGCAAAATTAGTTGAAAGACTATACTCAAGGAGTAGTTCTCAATGGTTTACTGTCAAATGTGAGGGATGTATCTTGTGGGGTTCTGCCTGGCCTGGGTCTGGTACTATTCAGTATTTTTGTTAATGACTTGGATAATAGAGTGGAGAGTACTCTCATAAAATTTACAGATAACACCAAGTTGGAAGGGCTGCAAGCACTTTGGAGGACAGATTTAGAATTCAAAATGATCTTGACTAGGGCTGTCGATTAATCGCAGTTAACTCATGCAATTAACTAAAAAAAATTAATCACAATTAATCAGTTTTAATCACACTGTTAAACAATAGAATACCAATTGAAATTTAGTATATATTTTGGATGTTTTTCTACATTTTTAAATATTTGATTTCAATTTACAACACAGAATACAAAGTGTATAATGCTCACTTTATTTTTTATTAAAAATATTTGCACTGTAAAAATTATAAAAGAAATAGTATTTTTCAGTTCTCCTAATACAAGTACTGTAATACAATCTCTATCATGAAAGTGCAACTTACATATGTAGATTTTTTTGTTACATAACTGCACTCAAAAACAAAAAAATATAAAATTTTAGAGTCAGCAAGTCCACTCAGTCCTATTTCTTGTTCAGCCAATCACTAAGACAAGCAAGCTTGCTTACCTTTATGGGAGATAATGCTGCTTGCTGCTTATTTACAGTGTCACCAGAAAGTGAAAACAGGCATTCGTATGGCACTGTTTTAGCTAGTATTGCTAGGTATTTACGTGCCAGATCTGCTAAACATTTGTATGTGCCTTCATGCTTTGGCCATCATTCCAGAGGACATGCTTCCGTGCTGGTTATATTAAATAAAAAAATGTTTATTAGATTTTGTGCTGAACTCCTTGGGGGAGAATTATATGTCTCCTGCTTTGTTTTACCTGCATTCTGGTTTGGATTGTTATTGATCAGAACCCTTCATCAGAATGGAAGTACGTATTCTGGAATGGTGGGCAAAGCATGAAGAGACCTATGAATCTTTACCACATTTGGCATGTAAATATCTTGCGATGCTGGCTACAATAGTGCCATGCAAACACCTTTTCTCACTTTCAGATGACATTGTAGACAAGAAGTGGGCAGCATTATCTCCTGCAAATGTAAACAAACTTGTTTGAACGATTGTCTGAATAAGAAGCAGGATTGAATGGACTTATAGGCTCTGAAGTTTTACATTGTTGTATTTTTGAGTGCAGATCTTTTATACATAATTCTATATTTGTAAATTCAACTTTCATATAGAGATTGCATTACAGTTCTTGTATTAGTATTTTTCAATTAACTTATTTTTTCTTTTTTACCGTGCAAATATTTGTAATAAAATAAAGTGAGCCCTGTACACTTTGTATTCTGTGTTGTAGTTGAAATGAATATATTTGAAAGTGTAGAAAACATCCAAAATATTTAAATGGTATTCTGTTGTTTAACAGACCGATTATTTGTGATTAATTTTTTTAATGGCTTGACCGCCCTAATCTTGACAAATTGGTCTGAAATCAACAAGGTGAAAGTCACTAAAGACAAGTGCAAAGTACTACACACAGGAAAGAAAAATCAAATGCACAACTACGAAGTGGGGAATAACTAGCTAGGCAGTAATACTGCTGAAAAGGATCTGCGGGTTATAATGGATCACAAACTGAATGAGCCAACAATGTGATGCAGTTGCTAAAAAGATTAATATAATTCCAGGGTGTATTAACAAGTGTGTCATATGTAAAGAAATGGGAAGTAGTTGTCCCTTTCTGCTTGGTACTGAGGTACCTGGAGTTCTGTATCCAGTTCTGGACACCATACTTTAAGAAAGATATTGGCAAACAGGAGAGAGTCCAGTGGAGAGCAACAAAATTATAAAAGGTTAGAAAATCTGACCTATTGGAGCGGTTAAATTGGGTATGTTTAGCTTTGAGAAAAGATTGAGATGGGACCTGATAAGTCTTCAAATATCTTAAGGGCTGTTATAAATAGGACAGCGATAGATTGTTCTCCATGTCTGCTGAATCTGTATGAAGAGAGATTTAGGTTAAATTTTAAGAACAAGTTTATAACGGTAAGGATATTAAAGCTCTGGAACAAGTTTTAAAGGGAGATTGTGGAATCTCCATCACTGAAGGTTTTTAAGAACAAGTTTAAGTGTTAGACAAACATTTGTCAAGGATGGTCTAGATCAGTGGTTCTCAAACTTTTTTTCCCACGGACCACTTGAAAATTGCTGAGGGTCTTGGCAGACCACTTCATGATCTTTCCAAATGTTGTTTGTACCATTAGCTAACTATTGTAAAGAGCTTTGGATAAAAGTTCTGTATTAAAAAAAACCTTAATAACAATTAAAAAAATTTTCCTATGAATAAAAGCACACAACTCGTATATTAATAACCGTAGTCTTACCTTTCTAATTCAGTGGATGTGTCCTCTCTTCCCTGCCGTGGCAGCCCCCGAGCTGGGGCTGGGAAGGAGGGGGGTCACTCCCTGGCAGCCATAGCCCTGGAGCTATGGAAAGTCGCCTCTTTCTCTGGCCACCACAGCCCTGCACACCCCAGATTTCCCCACCTACCCTCTATTCCCCGCAAGGCCACCACCTCACTGTACATCCGCATCTTCTCCAGGGTCCAGGCACTATATCTGTTGGCGCCTCTTCTGAATTACTGGAAAGGTGCCTCTGTCAGGAGTAAGAGACACAATTTGGAGAACAAGGTACTTATTCCAGCTCCCCTTCCCCTTGGACAGGTGCTCGGGGAAAGTATATAAGAATGACTACCTGGGAAACAGAGGAGAAAAATACCTAATTCATAGTATTGCACTGAACCTCATGCAGGGAAAGTCTTTCTGATAATGCTAAATTCTTTTTGTATTCCTCTATAACCTTCATGAATAAACCTTGAGCAAGAGCCATTGCTAAGATGAATTTCTTCCCCGGTGAACTTTTCTCCATTTTACAGGTTTTTACAATAGCAATTTACCAGAGGAAACAAAGGGGAACGCCCCACTGTACCACATTAAACAGGAGGAGTTAAAAACCATCAGTGGAGAGATGTGTTAAAATCAAGTTATAATCTCTTGAGCTATTTCCTTTTGGAATCCCAGTTAAGACATCTGCGGAAAGCCTGCAGAACTAATGTTATGGGAAAAATTCCAGCTAAATGCTATCTAGCTATTTCTCAGATAATAAACACTACCAGCTTTAGCAGATGCAACAATTAGACATGTTTACTAACATGTCCATGGACTAACAGTCCATCTATAGTACATATTTGCACAAAAATAAGTTATTCTCCTTTCATTTTCCTTGGCCTGTCCTTATTGGAAGAATGGTGCTTGTTATCTGCATTGCTAACTCACTGTGGTTTGTGGTGTTCTTTTTGTAGTGCAAGAGAATTCAAATTAAAGTAGATTAGAGATTGCATGCTCTGAGGGGTATTTCTCTTTTTAGTGAGGACATGCATAGGATAAATTCAATCCATTTGAAATGATACACAGTGTAGAGAACTGGTGCCTAAGTGTATGACACATTTTAATTTATGAGAAGCCAAATATGTCAACTTTTCCACTCTTCATGGCCACAGGATGATAAAATGTGGAATGAGCAAAGGAGTGGATGTTGGGAACTCCTGTATTCTAATCCTGATGCCCTCTGCAGCTTTGGACATGTCACTTAAACTTGACATGCATTAGTTTATCAATGCGTAAGCTGGGGCGGATGCCTGCTCACTGTTGTGTTGAATCAGGTGGACTCTGAACCCACAATTTTGGCTCAGAATGCTGAAGCTGAAACCACCTAATGATGCCCTATAAATTGTGCTAATAAAAACCCTGTTTTATTGTAACAACATAAAACAATTGTAGCTAGGGATTTGCACAAAGCTTCAGCTGGCTTGCCTCCATAAAAATATTTTAACCCTTTATTAAATACACACAAAAAGCAAGGGGGAAATGATTAAAGAGTTTGAACTATAAAAAGATAAAAAAACTTAATTTATTTTGGTTTACTCATTTAAAGGGAAAATCCCTAATTTTAACAGTTATTCAGATGGTATTAAAAGCACTTTTTGGGAAAGGAAAGTTGGTCATAAATAGTAGTCCTAGAGGTCCAGTCCTGTTTTTTAAGTCAAAACTAACCAAAACAAAGATTATGAAAGTACAACTTCTGTCTGTTACTTGTAGCTCAGCTGCACCGTCTTATTAGCCACTCTGGGTATGTCTACATTACATGCTCCTGTCCCTAGGCATCAGAGCCCAAGTCCAAATGTCACAGTTCTTGAGCCCAAGTCTGGAGACCCAGGCTCTGAGACTCGCTACTGAAGGTTTAAAAATGTAGTGTAGATGTACCTCTGAGACATGGCAAACTATACTAGAACGGGGAAGAACCACAGGGCAGGTGAGATGTTTTCTTTTGAAAGCAGTGTTGTAAGGGGAGACTTGTCCTGGCTGGGTAAGCTGAACTGTTATAAGACAGAAGCCAGAGAGAGGTAGGATTTAGGTTGGGGAGGAGATTAATACATAAGGGAGGGAAGTAATCAGCTGTTGCTAGGGATTCAGTTGGCCAATGGAAAGAAGTTGGTGACTAAGATGCCTGACTGTCTATCATAATGCCAGAGATCACATGTTAAAATCCAGAGTAGCTCTGGTGGCAGAAATTAAAAAGGAAAGATGGTCGAGTGGTTAGGGCAGTAGCCTGGAACTTCGGAGATCCGGTTCTATTCTGTTTCAGCTACTTCCTCTGTGACCTTGTGCAAGTCATTTAGGCTACGACTACATTCTAATGTGTACTTGCTTCCTGAGTCATGCTTTAGCCAAGCCTGTCGCCACTGCTCAACACTACAAAGCCACATATGCCTACACAGTATACTCTCGTTCATATTGACATTACAGCTATACCTGTTTAATGATTCGATTTCTGGAGGCATATCTCAGGGTTCTTAGTGCCTCACCAGATTGAATTGCTCCAGGAATTGGTTTATGTTGTGTTGTGGGAGAACTTGTCCTTCCCAGACCCCTGGACAGAAGTGGTTTTAGCCTACTACTTTTAAGCTGAGGCACTTCTGGCTCTGCATGCACCTCACTTCTGTTCCTTTCAGCTGGGGACAAGCCACAGATCCACTAGATGAGCTGCTTCTGCTTGTGGGTGAGTACCAGAGTCACTGTTAGGCAAGATGCTCGACAATATTTCAGGAGCACTTTCAGAGATGCAGAAGGGAGTTGCGGGGGGGAAGTTTTTCTGTCATGGCAGACTGGACGGCAATGACAAATGCCGCAGTTTCTTTGTAGACTGGTATGTGGGGTGCAGGACAACCAGAACAGCACGGTGGGTTCACGTCACCACAGAGACCTGGCAAGACCAGTAGTGGGTCCAAAACTTTCACAAAAGGAACCAGACCTTCATGGAGCTGGGTGAGCTACTTACCTTGACCGTCTGGTACCAGAATATTTGCTTGAGGGAGACTTTACTCTGGAAGTTGGCTATGCTGGATAGCTACAGGTATGCTGCAAACCATTTTGATATTGAAAAAGCAACAGTGGGAGTTGCGGTAATGTGAGGCAGTTAACATTTTAGGATACCCATGGGAGGCAAGCATTAAAAATGTGCCTGAAATAATTGCTGGCTTTTAGAGGATGTGATTTCCAAACTACACTAGGGCTATTGATAGCATACATGTGCCCATAATTTGCTTGCCAGAAGAGGCAAGTGATTGTCAACTACAAAGGGTTGTACCCCCTGATTTTGCACTCCTTGATCAACCAGAAGCAGGTTCATGAACATGTACTATCAAGATGCATGAGGCCAAGGTGCTTAGGAGATCTGGTCTACCTGCTGGGAGAAACAAGGACCTTATTTCCTCCTAATGACAATATCAGTGGGATGTTAGTGTCCACTGTTGTTTTGGTGGACCCCAATTATGCACTGCTGCCATGACTTATGAATCCATACCCTGATATCAGAGGGCCTGGCAAGACAAGGTTCAATTACACACTTGAAAGTTGCAGGATGGTAGTGGGGTGCACATTTGGCAGGCGGAAGGGAAAATGGCACTGCCCACCGAACCATTTGGAGGACAATGTGGCCAATGCCATCTATGTGATTATGGTCTGCTGCACCCTGCACAACAAATGCAATGTTAAAGGTGAGTATTTTTCCATGGATTGGTCTCAAGATCTTGCTGGTTTGCAGGTCTGATACGGGCAATCAAAATGAACCTGTCATCGCTGGGGCTGGGTCTAGGTCCAGGCATGCAAAGGAAATAAGGGATGCTATTTGTCCCCCGTCTTTGGAATGCAAGGTGGTGTGAATGAGAAGGGATGCTGTAAAGGTAACCTGTAATGGTTTTGTAACCTCTTTCAAAATACATGTATCTTACAAGCAGAGACAAATTTTATTCTAGACTCAGTACAGACCCCAACACACTGCCTTCTTTTAGGAATGTGGTGCTGACAGATTAGATATTTGTAAATTGCTTTGAGGATGAAAAAAAGCTTAGGTAAGTGATAAATATTCTCATCATATTTACAAAAAACATTTGTCAAACTATTGGACACTTCATATGCTGCCAAGTTAGTCCACTGAGGAAAGTGCTTATTGCACCTGTGAATTTCCATGTGTATGTAATATGGCAGCAAGCAACACAAGGAGTCAAACTTGGCAAAAAGTATTTATATTAAAATACATCATCATTCAATAATGGTCAGTTTAAAATTAAATTGCACCAATAAATGAGCTATAAGAGGAAATCTTGAACGGCAGGCAATGAATTCAATAATATATGTCTCTTCTACTTCTGTTTTCTGAGATGAATTTGCCCTCCACTGACTAATGGTTCTGGAGCTGTGAAACCAAATCTTTTCTAATACTTTCAGGTTATTACAGATTTTTGAAAAACACTAGGTTTTAGGCTGAAATATCTTTGTGTTTGCAAAACAAAGACTATTTTAAAAAAATTCTTGGAACATTTGAAGTAAACTGAACTCCCAGTGAGACACTGTGTTCAAAAGCACTAATGTAATCCTTTGGTTTAGTAAAGAGCTGCAAAAATTATTAAAAGATTAGAAAACATACCTTATACTGAAGGAGCTTAATCTATTTAATTTAACAAAGAGGAAGGTTAAGGGATGGCTTGACCATGGATTATAAGTATTTACGTGCAGAATAAAAATTTGACAGTGGGCTCTTCTGTCTAGCAGAGCAAGGTATAACAAGATCCAATGGATGGAAGTCAGAGTGCATAAAAATTGAAGATTTTTAAAAAATATTTAAATTAGATTTTTTTTTATTTAAATTAAAAAAATAAACTTGTAACTTATAGATTGAGCTCTTTCAGTCTATTGCTGTAAGGTATGTTTTTCTAATCTTTTAATCATCCTTGAGGCTCTTTACCAAGCCCAAGGATTACATTAGCACTTTTAAACACAGCATCTCCCTGGGTGCTCCTACACACCAGGCGATACATTTTTCTTGACTGTTTTGCAATGCTGAATTAATAAAAATTCTCATTATTTACAAAACAACATTGTGCCCCGCAGTTCCCCAGGCTTGGGTGTTTAGCGGACCTTCAGAAGGAATGAACTACTATGTTGGGTTCTTTCCACTAAAAGTCACAGAACATAAGGATGACGGTACAGGGTGAGACCAATGGTCCATCTATCCCAGTGTCCTGTCTTCAGACAGTGACCGATGCCAGATGCTCCCGAGGGAATGAACAGGGCATTTATCAAATGATACATCTGCTATTGTCCATGCCCAGCTTCTGGTAGCTAGAGGCTTAGGACACCCCAGCCCAGGGTTGCATCCCTAATCATCTTGGCTAGAAGCCACTGATGGACCTATTCTTTATGAGCTTTAATTCTTTTTTGAACACAGTTTTAGTTTTGATCTCCACAACATATCCTGGCAATGAATTCTACAGGTTGACTCTGCATAACAGAAAATAATACTTCCTTTTGTTTGTTTTAACCAGCTGCCTGTTAATTTCATTAGGTGACCCCTAGTTTTTATGTTCTGTGGAGGGGTACATAACACTTTTCTCTACACCATTCATTATTTTATAGACCCGTTATATGCCCCCTTAGTTGTTGTGATGGGATTCCTGGGGTGCAGCCTGGATTGTGGGACTGCTAAGCCCTCAGTCCCATGAACCTGAGGTATCCCTCTCACTCTGTGATGCTGTGTGAAGCCAAAAACCTCTGGCAGGTACTGCACCTACAAAGACATCTATAGGCAGGGAACCACCCAACTAAGTTACATGAATGCTTTCCCTGGCCACCCCGAACCAACACTAGAGAGGCTCCAGCCAATTTCCCCCTCAGATTCCTAGTCTTGCACCTCAAAACTGTACCGTATTGCACTGGTCAGAAGCCTGACCATCACAAGTTCATTATCCATTTCTCCACTTCTGCAAAGGAAAATGGAGGTGTGCCAGCCTTTGTAACCTGAGCAGATTTCCCAAGCACTTCAACCAAAATACACTGTTTAGATAAAATATAAAACATTTATTAACTACAGAAGGATAGGAGTTTTAAGTAATTATGAGTAGCAAGCATAGAGATCAAAGATGGTTACTTAAGAAATAAAGATAAATGTGCAGTCTGAGTTCTACAGACTAAACAGGATTGGAATCGTGCAGTGTTTCACCCTGACAGATGGTACAAACAAGTCATAGCTCTTCAGTACACAGGCTGGAACTGCCTTCCAGCCCAGGGCCACTCTCTCCCAGTTCAGTCTTTTGTTCTCCAGATGTGTTTCCAGGTGTTGAGTTGTGGGGGGAAATTAGGCTAAGTAACGATGTCACTTCCCCTCTTTTATGTTTCTTCCAGCTTGCTGGAAAGACCTTTGCTCTGACATGGGGATCCAGCAGTCCCCCTTGGTCAAGCAGTATATGTTCTCTCTGAGAAGTCTCCATTGTATACGATTCCTGGGATAGTGGATTTTTTCCTTGCTGAGTGTTGATGAACCGTTAACCTCATTCTGGCTACTCCATTGTTGTACTTGAAAGATGTTCCCAATCTCATAAAATATTTCAGTAACATAGAATAATGCTTCGTAACCTCACATACAATGATAGCACATACAATCCAAAAGGATATTAATGTTCAACAGATCAAGACTTTTAAAATACCTCATAAGGCATACTTTGTACAAAACATATCATAATTATATTACAGAGGTGAATACGGGTGTTCCAGGCTACTACTCTTAGGTACAGAGTGTCACTCACTCTTATCCAATCTGAAAAATCCCAGTCATTTTAATTTCTACCCATATGAAAGCAGTTCCAAAACCCTAATAATTTTTGTTGCCCTTTTCTGTACCTTTTCCAGTTCTAATACATCTTTTTTGAGATGAGGCAACCAGAACTGCACACACCATTCAAGATGTGGGTGTATGTAGATTTATAAAGATTAGTGCTATTTCTTCTGGATCAAAGCCCTGATACAGCACCCTATTGAATTAAATAGAAAGGCTGCCATTGCCTTCTCTGGACATTGGATCAGGGTCTGTCAGACCATTTTCTGCAAATCAAGGCTGGTGGATCAGCCGATTAGCTGAAGGGAATCTGTTATGCAAAACGTCATGTGGTCTAAGTTTGAAAGGTGCTGAGCATTCACAAGTCCCACCAACATCAATGAGAGCTGTAGGTTCTTACCACCTTTGAATATCATTACAGTTGTTTTCTTGTTACGTTTACATGGACAGGATGAATTATTACTTGAACATAAACTATTTTGCTTTCTTCCAGTCATACCGGTGAATGCAGGAGCCTTTGAGGGTGTGTTCTATCTGCAACATTGCCCTTTTTTATGAAGGACCCATTCTCTTTCTTTATCCCATTACCAGAGGCTGTGCCTTTCATATTTCTATGCCAGAAGCTCTAGGAAACACCTGCCACTGGGAGATTAGGACAGTAATAAAATAGATTTTCATTTCTCATGGATTGTGCATTCATTTCTCAATTGTACATAAATTTTGTTGCAGTATATCTGTGGCACACTCACTCACCTAATTTATCCCAGAAGAAGTAGAATATTGAACCCATTAGCTTTGAAACAGTGCACATTAATGTGATAGAAAGGAAGGGCTGAAAGAGATGCAATGAAATTGGTAAAGGGGTGGAGCAGAGGCAGTAGATGGGGAAGCACGCTTCTTTACTCACCTTCCTTGGCTTTCATTGGATCCTGCCAGGATTTTAGATTTTAGATTTTTGGTTTGGTTTGGTTTGGTTTCTCTGCCTGGGTGATGAGACCAACTTCCAGGTATACCTTGCAGGCTGAGGAGTCCTTTTGTAAATAAATGATTTACATTTTCTTTGTTGCTTCTTGGACTTTTGGCTAAGATCAAATGTAGGATTGTCTTTGTCTGGCATACAGATTAATTAATACACAGTAGTCGAATTGTTTTATGCCTGTTTAAATTGTAGAAAAAAGCACTGTAATGTATTATTTAACAATAATATCAAAACACAAGATTTCAGGGTTAAAAGTGGAAAGTGCCACATCTTTATCCTGGAACTTTTCTGACACCCTTACTGGTTGCTTGATGGAATAACATCATATTGTGTAAAACATAATGACCTCTGAATTACTAGCAGCTTGGTCCCTCTCCCTGTAAAATTGCAGACATTCTTTTCACATCATTCTGCCTTCTCCAGCATTCTCTCTGATTGCAATCCCTCACTGAAAACTTCTGTTTCAAGGGACAGTTTGCCAAGGATATGCTGCCAGAAGGAGTGAATTCTCTCCCCTCTCTTTGAAGATCTGGTGTCACTCATTAGCATATGAGAAGAATGGTTGTAAATAGGCTTCAAATGGTGTCGAGTGCTGCATAGTATTCATATTAATAGTCTCCTCAAAAAGCTACTGCTGGCTGGGAAAGTTGCTGCACTTTTGTATGTGCAAGTAGATTTACTAGTGACCTTGCTCTCTAATAGCAAGGGTTAATTCCTGGGCCTAATGGAATATTTGTCACTTGGTCCTAGAATCTGGCAATGTTTCTAATGTCCTCAGATTACTGGGTTTGTTTCAACAGATGGAAGAAGGCTGTGGGGTGACCAAAGCATATCCCATAGAGTTGTCCAATATGTATTGTAACTGCTCCTGTCCTATGATTCTACCCAGGACTCCACTTTTTCTATAATATGAATGGGCAGACCATGGAGCCTGTGTATTCCAGTAGGCAATGGGGATAAGCTACTCAGACCAGGATGGAGTACTGCACGCTGAGACCTGTACTCTTTGCTTACCACTTTCTTTTTCTTTCTGTCTTTCCTTTCACAGCTAGTTGAAAAAGGCCCAACTGGGTTATTGACTTGTTAGCTGCAATACCTCTGTGGTGATCAGCTGGAATGCCCTCTCAGTGAACTTTCCTAATTCTGCGGTGAACAAACTTCACTTAACATAGTTAACTTCACTTAACATAGTTTCTTTATTACCTTACTGGTTACCAGATGTCAAGAACACAATTCCCTTAAAATAACCCAGCCTCAAGCCTCCACTTAGACATCCAAATCAGATATGATGAGGGTTAATGAAAATCTTATTCATCATATACTGTAAAAAAGTTCTACCAGTCCCAAAGGATAAGACACATTACCTTCTAGATTAATGAATATCCCAGAGCTTACCCAAATACATGCTTACAGCCTATTCTTATTAACTAAACTAAAATTTATTTTTTTAAAAGAGAGAGAATATAGTTAAAAGATTCATATGCATACAGTCTTGCGTTCAATTCTTGAGGTTCAGATTCATAGCAGAGATGAGCTTTGTAGTTGAATAGAGTTCTTTTAGAATTTAGTCCACAGGTTATAGTCCAATGTCCAATATCATATTCAGGGTGTCCCAGCTTAACTGGGATCTCAGTCTTGTGACTCAAGCTTCCCCTGATGAAGCTTAAGCAGACCTGAGATGACAGGATCAGAACACAAAGATCTTTTATACACTGTTCTAGCATCCACTTGATCATACAGTCCTGGGTAAACAAAAAGCAATCAGTGCAACTTTGAAATAGGTTTACTTCCTAAGCATGGCCCAGTAATTATTCACACAGATTAACATAAGGCAATTGCCTGTGCTTCCACCATTCGCAGATGATTTGCATTACATTTCGAAGAGAGATGAATACAGCCACATCCTATGTTTACAGTTAATTTAAATGTTAAGATGTTCTTTTTGGTCTTTGAATGAACAGAATACAGCATAGATAGGGACTGCTGATTACATTATTGACCACTATACATATATATATGTAAATACACAAAAACACAAACATTGTCTCCCCATATGTCTTTGAGGGTTGAATTTGAGTCATTCATCCTGCAGGATGCTTAACTCTTTCTTGTCATGTGTCACACCAACCTAAACCAAGGTACATATCTCCACATGGGATTCACAGCCATGAACACTCTCCTAGAGTTAAATGCCTAAGTGAGTTCAGCCCTTTCTTGAAAAAACAAACAAGCTAAAAAACAAACCGTGATGCTGCTGCCCTATCCTCACCCCAGCTCTAGAACCTAGTAGTTAGCACACTCACTTCAGAGACCTGTGTTCCAGGCACTGGTCTAGTTAATAGTTGTCTTTTATACAAAGTGGAGCAGCTTCAGCGGGTGACATTGAAAGACAGCTGTACCTTAGAATACCCTCCACCATGGTATATCAGGCACTTTTCTGTGATGTAGGAGTCTTGGGTTCAAGTCCCTACTCTGATTCAGAAAGGGTGGATTTGAATCCAGGATGAGTGCTTTAACCACTTGGCTATAGGGATTGCTCATCTGCTTGCATTTTGGGCTTCACTCAGCAAAAGGCTGTCCCTGTTGCTTCGAAGACAGTCACAGCTGTGTATACAGATTGAAAACAAGCTGTATACACAGGATTTCACCCTACTTTCCTCTCCATCTCTCTGTTTATTCATTGACAAACCCCAGAAAACTTCTTCCTAAAAGTAAATAATGAGAAGATCTGTTTTTTCCTGATAAACATCTAATTAAACAGAAAATAACTTTCCATATGTGTTCCATGTAGTACAGATAACCTGGCAGCCTTGATTCCAGCCTCAGATTTCAACACTGTTACCTCAGTGTTTATTGCCCACCAGCCAAGGACCCCAGGGCTCCCTATGCCTACCAGCCTGGGATCTCAGCATTCCCTTGGTCTAGGAAGTCAGAATCTATAGCCCAGTGGGCCAGCCCAGAAAATCATTTCTGTATCTGTGAAACAGTTGAATGGCTTTGCTGTCTCCTTTCAGTTCTACTTGTTCATTGAATTGTTCAGAGCTCATGGTGGTGGTGGGAGGGGACATATTTTCTCCATACTTTCAGGGTCAAATATCTGTTATTAACATCATCTTTAAAAAGGGAAATAAGGAGGACCAGTCAGGCTAACTTCAATACCTGGAAAAATATTGGAGCAAATTATTAAACATTCATTTTTTTTATGCACCTGGAGCATAATAGAGTTATATGGAATAGTCAGCATGGATTTTCCAAGAACAAATCACGCTAAACAAACTTAATTTCCTTTTTTCATAGGGTGGATAGTGGATAAATCCTTGTTGATAGAAAGAAGCAGTAGGCATGATATGCCTTGCTTTTAAGAAAGTTTTTGACACTATTCTGCATGACATTCTTATAAACAAACTTGGGAAATGTGGTTTAGGTGGAATTACTGTAAGGTGGATGTACAAGTGGTGGAAAGACTGTATTCATAGAGTACTTATCAATGATTTGCTGTCAAACTGGGAAGGCTTATCTAGTGTGCCCTTATGGGGTCAGTCCTGGATCTGGTACTATACATATAAAATGATGAAATCTAAATTAGCTGTTACCACTTGAGAGAGATTTTGGTATCATTGTGGCTAGTTCTCTGAAACAAACCACTCAATGTGCAGCAGCAGTCAAACAAGCTAGCAGAATGTTGGGAATCATTAAGAAAGGGATAGATAATAAGACAGAAAATACCATGTTCTCTCTCTATAAATCCATGGTACGCCCACATCATGAATATTGCATGCAGATATGGTTGTCCCATCTCAAAAAGATTGGAATTGGAAAAGGTTCAGAAAGATTGGAACTGGAAAAGGATCAGAAAAGGGCAACAAAAATTATTAGGAGTATGGAACAGCTTCCATATGAGGAGAGATTAATAAGATTTTTCAGCTTGGAAAAATGATGACTAAGAGGGAATATGACAAAGGTCTATAAAATCATGACTGGTGCGGAGAAAGTAAATAAGGAAGTGTTATTTACTTCTCATAATACAAAAACTAGGTGGTCACCTAATGAAATTAATAGGCAGCAGGTTTAAAACAAACAGAAGGAAGTATTTCTTCTCAGAATGCACAGTCAACCTGTGGAACTTTTTGTCAGAGAAAGCTGTGAAGACGAACAATGTAACAGGGTTAAAAAAAGAACAAGATATGTTCATGGAGGATAGATCATCTGTAGCTACTAGCCAGGATGGCTAAGGGGGAGTGGTCTCCCTAGCCTCTGTTTGCCAGAAGCTGGGAATGGGCAACAGGGGATGGATCACTGTTCCATTACCTGTCCACTCTAGGGCACCTGGCATTGGTCACTCTGAAGACGGAATAGTGGGCTAGATGGACCTTTGATCTGACCCAGTATGGCTGTTCTTATGTTCTTTCTATTCAATATTTTCATTAGTGACTTTGATAAAGGAATAGAGAGTATGCTTATAAAATCTATAGATGACACCAAGCTGGGAGGGGTTGCAAGCACTCTGGATGACAGGTTTAAAACTCAAAATATCCTTGATAAATTGGAGAATTGATATTGAATTTCATTTTGTTGAATTCATAAAGACAAGTGCAAATTACTTTACGTAGGAAGGAAAAGTCAAATGCACAACTACAAAATGGAATAATTGTCTAGGATGGTGGTAGTACTGCTGAAAAGGATCTCAGGGGTACAGTGGACGACAAACTGAATATGAGTCATCAATGTGATGCACTGAAAAAAAGATTAATAAGATTCTGATGTGTCTTAATGAGTGTGGTATGTAAGACACAGGAGGTAATTGTCTCGCTCTACTCAGCATCAGTGAGGTTCCAGCCGGAGTACTGTGTCCAGTTCTAGGCAACACAATTTGGGAAAGATGTGTTCAAACTGGAAAGAGTCCAGAGGAGAGCAATAAAAATGATAAAAGGTTAGAAAACTTGTCTTATGAGGAAATATTAAAATAACTGGGCATGTTTAGTCTTGAGAAGAGAAGACTGAGGGGGGGACCTGATAACTTGTTAAGGGCTGTTATAAAGAGGTGGTGATCAATTGTTCTCCATTTTCACTGAAGATTGGACAAAAAGTAATGGGCTTAATCTGCAGCAAGGGAGATTTAGGTTAGATATTAGGAAAAACTTTCTAACTATAAGAATAGTTAAGCTCTGGATTAGGCTTCCAAGGGAGGTTATGGAATCCCCATCGTTGGAAATTTTTAAAAATAAATTGGACAGCACCTGTCAAGGGTGGTCTAGGTTTATTGGTCCTGCCACAACACAGGGGGCTGGATTTGATGACTTCTCAGAGTCCTTTCCAGACCTACATTTCTATGATTCTCTTTAATCCTATGTGTTACTGGGAGATACAGAGGCCGAGATCCTGCTGGTAGGTGGGTGACTCAAACCAAGGAAGTGTGAAGAAGATCTGGAATGTTGGTGCATGGTGGTGATGTGCACATTCAGAGATGGATAGCTGGAAGAATGGATGTCGCGTGAAAGTGAGAAGCGGTAGGAGTAAAAGAACTCTAGCAATGCTAGACACTTCATTTTCATTAGCACAGACATTCACTGCAAAAAATAAATAAAGTTATATTAAAGAATGTACCTACTGATCTGAAATGCAGAAGGAAAACTCATTTACTTCTCTGTCTTGTTAGGGCAAGAACTGTACTTACTGTAATATCATAAGAGTTGAAAGCAAGAGAGAGATTAAAGAATCTCAGCCAAAAAAATTCTCTTAAAAAGTGTACTTTTGCCTGGATTCTTGTTTTTGTTTTATTTTGTTTTCTGTGTGAATGTATTCATGCTGCTGTGCACTCAGTCTAATTCTGCAGTGGATAGTCATTTATAATCATTACCCTAGCTCACTGATATTGTAATGGGCTTCAGCTATTCTCTACACAGCTTACATGCTCCATAGCCTTTGCTCCTAGGTAACTAATGATTCCTCCATCAGTTTTGTTATGTATTCTATCTCGGCTTCCTCCATTCAGAACCCCATCCAGTTCTACTTTTAATTCCTCTGTTTTGAGTTTAGTTTTATTTCCTAGTATTTTTTTACACCTATATATAAAGGTGACCAGGGCCATAGTATCTGAATGCACTTTACATGGTTTGTAGTAAGAACAAATATCGTTTCCTGAATACAGGGACAGATTCTGCAATATTTACTCATGTAAATAGTTCCATTGACTATTGATTTAGAGGCTCACACAAAGTACATAGATGATATTTCTCTCCTTTTCCTGCTCCAGCGCTGTAATTGTTTAAAAGTGAGGTGAAGAAATGTGGCCAAGAGCCTAGGTGCCTGGTACTGCAGTTTCCATGACTAGTGGGAAAGCTGTACAGATATATTTTTCAGTTCATTCTAAATGTGGTCAGATTCAGACTTAGTCACATAATTGGCCTTCATCTCCTCCAAGAGTGTTCACCTTTGGGTCAGATAACTGAAGTATTCCAGATGAACAGAGGTACACAAAAATGTGTAGGCTGTCTCTAATGTAACAAGGACCTGGGCCATTTAGGTCATAACTAGCATCTTGAATTTCACCCAGAAAGGAATCGGAAGACAGTGCAGAATGTAGCACATAGATGGTAATCAGCTCTTAGTGGTCCTCCTTATGCAGAAGGTGGGGAGCCTCACTTTGTACTAGCCAAGACTTCTAAGTGGCTTTCATGGTTGGGCCCTGATAGACTTCGTTGCAAAGAATCAGTCTCAAAGTATCCGAAGCATGGATAACTATGGCAACGATTCAACCCTGTATGACTCTTCAGATGAGAGTCCTTGGGCAAGAGTCATCCAGCACGACCCTTTGGGATTGCACTGAGAGAAATGTGGTTCACACTAAAGATGAATCAGTGCATTTAATGTTGTTTACATGTCATACTCAGGTCTAAAACAGGTCTGGGTGAGGTCCAAGGAGTTTGAGGATATTGGATGCTGTAGGAGTTGGTCTGCCACAACCTTTTTATTGTTAATTCCTGGAAAAGGCAGGTTAGAGACCAGCTGTTAGTCACTGAACACTTTAAATTGAGATTTTCAAAGCAATCTGTAAGATTTGAGTAATTAATTCTAATTAAAGATGTATAGCCAATACTCAGATATTATGGTGAATGAAAAGAATATGCTTCTAGTCAACACCATATTTACAGAAGAAGTAGGGAGTGATTTTACCTCTGTACACAGCATTGGTGTAATTGGAATACTGCATACAGTTCTGGTGTCCACATTTTAAAAAGGATGTTGAAAAGTTGGAGAGGGTGCAGAAAAGAGCCACAAGAATGATTTGGTGGCTGGAAAAGATGCCTTACAGTGACAGTCTTAAAAAGCTTAATTTCTTTAGTTTATCAAAAAGAAGATTAAGAGGTGACCTGACTACAGCGTATAAATACCTTCATGGGAGAAAATATTCAGTAATAGTGAGCTCTTTAATCTAGTGTAGAAAGACAGAACAAGAATAAACAGCTGGAAGCCAGAGAAATTCAACTGAGAAATTAGGCACAAATTTTTAACAGTGAGGATGATTAGCCATTTGAACAGACTACTGGGGGAAGTGGTAGATTCTCCATCACTTGATGTCTTCTTTTTGAGATTGCATGCATTCTGGAAGACATGCTTCAGCCAAACTCACATTATGCTTTAGTCAGACACAAAATATCTGCCACAATATGGAGTAAATGAGTGAAATTCAATGACCTGTGATATACTAGAGGCCAGACTGGATAATCTAATGGTCTCTTCTAGCCTTAAACTCTATGAATCTGTGCATGAAGTAGACTGATTATGTTTCAGTAGTCTGTGATTTTTCAGAAATGATAAAATAGTGATTATTTTTATTTTATTAGTGATAATGTCCACTATGTGTTAGACATGTTCTAATAAGCACTTAAGGAGGATGTTCCCTACTCTGAGGTGCTTACAGACTTAAGACAAATGAGCAGACAGAGATCAGGGGAAAAGGAATAGCAATAAGCAATTTAGATACAGGTTAACTTGAATCATTATAGGCAGAACAGCAGAAGTGAATAATTAAGAGGAACTTAAATATGGATAGCATAGGAGCCTTGCAGATGAGTCCAGAGAGGTCATGCCATCAATAAGTACATAGAAAAAGGTATGGAGATGACTGAATGAGAGTCTGACAGATAAAATGTGTTTAAAACATTTGGTCCTATCATACAATTTTCAGTGTAAGTGACATACTTCATTCCAGACCTTCTGACTGTTGAACTGGCAAAACCACATCACTGGAAAATTAGGCCACTTGGATAGTTTGGATGTATTGCTTATCCATTGGTGGAAAATATTAATTTAACTTGAGGGGGCATTTCCAGCAGCCTCAGCATATGGGAGGAAGATGAAGAGCGCCCTGTGTGTAGAAACTGCCTTCAGTGAGGTATGTTCACATGTGTATCCTGGCTTGAACTGATGTTTACCTAAGAATAAACAGGCATCTGTTGTTATTGGAGTATTCCTGGCAATTATTTTGAAACAAGGATTACACAAACCCCAGAAAACTGTAAACAAATAATATTAACGTTCTGATGCAAAGTCCTAGGAAAGCCAGAAAACTGTGCCATGTCTTTGACTAGTACTGTCAGGCAATAATTTTATGTTAATTAGTGCTGCAGATTGTGATGCAACACCTAGACACAACAGGTTCTACCCTTGCAGTTTCCTGGCTTTTGTGAACTTTAACTCTTACTAATCCTTAATGTTAGAAAGGAAGATATTGTTCTGTCTAATGTGCCCTTTAAAGACTCTTGAAGTGTGTGTTTGCTCTCTAGGCCAAAGGCAGTATCCCAGACTAGCAGGTTAAGGTTTGAGGACTGAAGGAATTGTATCACACCGTTGCCCGTAATGACTGTTAGGCTCTTGCATCCAGCCCACTTGTTACTGTACAGATCTTTGATCTTCTTTTCAGGCCTGGTCTATACTACAAACTTAGGTCAATGGAAGATGCCTATGTTAACCTAATAAAGTACGCGTCTACACTACCAGATCCCTTCTACCAACCTAACTTGCCTATAATGTCTACTTAATTACTCCACCTCTGCAAAAGGCGTAGCGCTTAATTCAATGTTGATGGGTTGACAGAGAGGCAGTGTAAATGCAGCATTGTGTAAATCAACTGAATTAGCCTCCAGGGGATGTCCCACAATTCTCTGCTGTGACCACTCTGAAGATCATTTTCAACTCCGCTGCACAGCAGCCATGTACACAGGAAACAGCCCCTCCCCTGTTAAAGCCCTGGGAACTTTTGGATTGCCATTTCCTGTTTGATCAGCCTGGAGAGTTCGCTAGCCCAGCTGATCATGGCAACTGAATGCCCAAAATGTGGTCCAGCCTGGAGTACACAGGAAGTAGTGGAACTTTTTGGTCTGTGCGGAGAAGAGTCTGTGCAGACATAGCTCTGATCCAGCCAAAGAAACGTAAACATCTATGAAAAGATTGTGCAGTGCATGGGGGAGAAGGGTTACAGCAGGGATATGGAGCAGTACTGCGTGAAAATCAAAGAACTTCGGTAGGCATACCAGAAGATAAGGGAGGTGAACGCTTGTTCTGGTTCTGCACCACAGACATCCCGCTTCTACAATAAGCTGTATGTATTTCTTGGCGGTGATCCCACCATTACCCCCAAATGCAGTGTGGATACCTCCCAGGAGTTTGAGTCCTGGGCCACCTCAGGCAACAATGAGGAGGACATTCTGGATGAGAAAGAGGAGGAGGAGCGTGGGAGACAAGTGAATGGTGGATTTATTCTCCCCAAGAGTCAGGAAATATTTTTAATCCCAGAGCCCAGCTGGTCGCAGGACAGCATGGTGGCCAAGCGTGATCCTTGGGAAGCTACCTCTGGTGAGTATATAATTCCAGTCAAACTGTAGGGGTTACATACTTTTATATTTGATGTTTAATCTGAAGAAAAAGTGAGATGCAGTGGGTATCTGCTTCCTAGTGGCTGCTCCAGCTACGCAGAGGGTGTCCCATGTATGATACAGCATGACTAGAGGGCAGCAGGAGAGTGTTAGAGGGAAGCCTTATTCCCTGTAGAGGGAAGCAAGTTTACTAGAAGTTGGTTGGAGCACCTGGAGCCAATTAGGGTAACTGAAGCCAATTAGGGTAACTGAAGCCAGGCACATGATAAAAACCCCTTCTTCAATCAGTCAGTTGAAAGGAGTTGGAGCAGTTTGGAGGAGTTGGAGCAGAGAGCAGTTTGGAGGAGTGGGAGCAGAGAGAAGTTTGGAGGGAAGCAGAGGAGAGTTTGAAGAAGTGCTGCGGTGAGCTAAGACGACCCAGACCACAGGTAAAGGGACTCCTGGCTTGTGCAGAGAGAGGGTAGGAGGCCCCACAAGCAGAAGGATAGGAGAGGGAAGTAGCCCAGGGAAAGGAATAGCTAGTTCAAGTAGTTTACTGCTATCTTCAGGGCCCCTGGGCTGGGACCTGGAGTAGAGGGCAGGCCTGGGCCCCTCCCTCTCCATTCCCCTACTCTAGGATACTAGTGGGGCAGTTAATACTCTGTTCAGGGGCAAGAAATGGTTCCCTGAACCCCCCACAAGAAGAGAAAGCACAGGATCCATCATAATAGTGCAGGCAAATTTGCCACACATGGTAAAGGCTGTTTATGTGCGCAAGGATGGCCCAGGAATTCTCCATGGTGATCTCTATAAAACTTTCATGGAGACACTGTGCAATCCTTGGCAGACGGTGTCTGGGGAGGACTGCTGTATTTCTTCCACCACAATAAGATGCTTTCCCACACCACTCCAGTATTAACTCTGTTGGCCTCATTTCAGCACACATAAGCACTGGGTCTGTATCCAGACGCTTGCAGCATCTGCTCCCTTGCCACCTCTGTTACCCTCAGGAGACTGATGTCACATAGGGCCACTTGGAGAGACGGTGGAAGTTTTCATTACAAGTGCTAGTACTGCAAACAATAGAGCATGTGATCCACCATACATGGTGACTTCCAGGTCCCTTAACCATGCTGTTTCTAACATGCCAGTGGTTTGATTGGCAGGGATTGGCATTGACCTTAGATTCTGCAAGTCCAGGGCAACTATTACCAGCAGCATTAAGGGGCAGGGGGACACTTATGTGTTATTCTGTGTCCGCATATCGTCTCCTCCCTTCCCCCCAGAGCCAGTTTGGGAGACTTAATGCTGCTCCCTTGTCTCAAAGCAACATCCATGTTGCCAAGGGGCAGGGGCATTGTCCACCCGCTCACTGTGCTCTCGACATGGGTTTCCTGTAAGTTGCAGCACAAAGCCCATCGCCCATGCCAATGGGTCATACTCACCATGACTGGAACAGCAAACCGTTTTGCTGAATAGCTAGGGATTCTGAATATGTTCTGTCTTGCACTTGAGTGTAATAAAGGGAGTGTTTTTTAAATAGCAGCCTTGCACCAGACCCAGGGTATTCACTGACAATGGTTGCCTCATGCTTTGCATGCCTTACAGTGGAGAGCTTGGCCTTTGGCACATCCTCCACGCTGGCAGAGAAGCTTTTGCAGATTAGAATGCAGAAAAAATGAATGTGTGATGACATGTTTGGCGAGATAATGAACGCCTCTGGGGCAGCTGACATGGAGAAAAGACCCTGGAGGATTTCATTGTCTGAAAAACTGGACATGGACATGGAGAGCAGGAGAACATCCCAGGAGCATGAGTGTGCTATGCAGGATGAGATTCTGCGGATTATGAAGGACCAGTCAGACATTTTGAGGCATCTGGTTGAGCTTCAAGAAAAGCAGCTTGAGGCTAGATTCCCTCTGCAGGCATCCTTGTTCCCAATCTCCCTCCTCACAAATGTGCCAGGAGGTGGGGGTTGGAGTGAGGGAGTTCAGTATCCCTTCCACTCAACGCCAGGAAAGGATACTAAGAACAAAAGGCAGCCATTCGGAAACTTTGGATGGGTAAAACTATTGTGCTTTCATAGACAAGCTGACTTGGTTTCTCCCCTCCCAATTTTATCATACTGTTTGCACAAGGTTAAATTATTTTCCTGTTCTTTCAGTTTCTTTGTGTTTGTGCAATAAAAGTCAGCGTTTCGAGAATGAAATACTCTTTATTTAATCCAATCTGAAGCCTTGGGGTGGGATGGTATGTGTGTTCAGGGAAATGAATGCCACAGAGAGGATGGTATAGAAAAGCACAACGCAGATAACCAGAACGCATTGCTGAGGCTCGTTACTGAAATGGGTTTTCAAAGCCTCCCAGAGACGCAGAGCTCCTTGCTTGGCTCTTTTTATTGCCCTGGTATCTGGCTGCTCAAAATTAGCTGACAGCCTATCTGCCTCCACACCCAACCACTGTGGAAACTTGTCTCCCTTTGCCTTACAGATATTATGGGGCACACAGCATTCAGTGATAACAATGGGGATATTGCTTGCACTGAGGTCTAACCTAGTAAGCAAACTGTGCCAGTGACCCTTTAAACATCCAAAGGCACATTCTACCACCATTTAGCACTTGCTCAGCCTATTGTTGAACTACTGCTTACTGCTGTCCGGGTGGCCAGTGTACGGCTTCATGAGCGATGGGAGCAAGGGATATGCATCTTTTCTGACCATCCCACATTGATGTCAAGATCTGGTGATCCACCAGCTCTTACAATACCATTGAAAAATATTCCTGATGGTTTATGTAGTCTTTGGGTAGCTGGTCTGGTGCCAAGATAGAGATATACATGCCAGCTATTCCCTCCCCCGGTAGATAAGGAACCCCATCACAGCAAAACCATCCACTATGTCCTGCACATTGCCCAGAGTCAGTACCCTTCTTAGCAGAAGTTGATTAATTGCCCTGCACACCTGGATCACAATAGCTCCCATGGTGGATTTACCAACTCCAAATTGATTCCTCACTGACCAGTAGCAGTCTGGCATTGCATGCTTCCACAGAGCGATCACCACTCATTTCTCCACTGGCAGAGCAGATCTCATTTTAGTATTGCTGTACTTCAGGCCTAGGGAAAGCTTTGCATAAAATTTCTGGAAAGTGACCTTCTGCATTTGAAAGTTCTACAGCTACTGCTTGTCATCCTATAGCTGCACAATGATGCAATCTCACCAGTCAGTATTTGTTTCCTGGGACCAGAAACAGTGCTCCACCATGTTCAGCTGCTGTGCGACTGTCAGTAGCAACTGGGAATTATTTTGTTCTGTGGCTTGCAGCAGGGCTGCTTCGATGACATCACAATATTCTGTGCAGAGACTCCTGTCTCGGCTCTGAAACTCCTGCAGAGTAGTGTTGGACTGCTAATGTCTTTCCATCAGTTATAACTCAAGGTCGCCAGAGTTGGGGATCTCTTCAACTCTCCCTTTTTCAGTTTTCCTTTTCATTTCCCTAGACCAGGGATGGGCAAACTTTTTCGCCTGAAGACCACATCTTGATGGGGAAATTAATTGCATGTGAGGCCATGAATGTAGGACTGGGGCCGGGAGGTAGGGTGCAGGAGGGAGTGTGGGGTTTGGGAGAGAGTGCAGTGTGCAGGAAGGGGCTCAGGGCAAGGGGTTGGGCAGAGAAGGGGTGCGAGGCATACAAGGGGGCTCAGGGAAGGGGTTGGAGTGCAGGAGGAGGTGCATAGTGTGAGAGGGGGCTCAGGGCAGTGGTGAAGGGAGGACTGCAGAGTGGGGGAGGGGACTCAGGGCAGGGAGTTGAGGTGCGGGGGGCAGGAGGGGTGTGGACTTCAGCCTGGCGCCGCTTACCTGGCGCAGCTCTGGGGTGGCAGCAACGCGAACCGCAGCCAATGGGAGCTTTGGGGGAGGTATCCACAGGCGAGGGCAGTGCACTCAGCCCTCTGTCCCCACTCCCCCAAGGGCCGCAGGGACGTGGTGCCAGCCGCTTCCCAGAGCGGCATGGAGCCCACGGTGCCATGGAGGTGGCAATCCCACAGGCCAGATCCAAAGCCCTGAGGGGCCGGATCTGGCCCATGGGCCATAGTTTGCCCACCCTTGCCCTAGACTCTTAGGTCTATTTTCCAGCCATTGTGGGAGTTATGCATGAGCATCAAGTTCAGAGTAGGCCTGTGTGTTTATATATGCGCGCACACACACACACACACGTTCAGGAAGAACTGTGGATGTTTGTTCTTCATTTTTTAGTTTCAGTCTCAATGGTGGGAATAAGTGTGTGAGCTGCTGTTACTGTTTTTGTTTGTTTGGAAAAGGAGGAAGATCAGTTTTTAAAATAAGACAAATGTACATTCTGGCCCTGGTTTCTATTTATTTTATAACTGTTCTTGTCAGTGGAAAAAGCAGATTAGTCAAGGAAGGAACACTTGTATTCTTTTGTTTTCTTCTGAGCTCTTATTTGAAAAAAATCCACCTCCAACAGAAACAGTTCTATCATCTAATAGCTCATAAAATGTTTCAACACAAAGCTTTATAAATAATAAAGTGCTTGTGGGTGGGAATTAATATTACCCTTTTTTCAAATTAAAGCTTTTGTTAAAAAACACAAATATGTTTTGCTTTTTGAGTTTAAGGCATGGAATCTCCTCGAATTTTTGGTTTTCAGCTTGTTGTTTATTTGTAAAGTTACAGAAGGCTGGGGAGGCCATGCTGCAGCCTTCCTGTGAACAAGATGTGTCCAAAGAGTAGCCCACAGGCTAAACGTGTCACATGGAATTGCCAGTGTTACCATCTCTCATTAATTCATCATTATATTGATGCTTTTCTTGAAGCCCCAGGTTCTGGAGGCAGCTGATTACAAGAATATCTAATCTTTCATTTAAAAAACAAAGTTTCTAGCATTCCTGGTTGTGAAAAAAGCTGAAAACTAACTTAAGTGCACTCTAAAGGTTCAAAAGGCAAAGAAAAAAAACCCCTAAATTATTATTTTAATATCTCATTATTTTAAATCCAATCTCATGATTTTTTGGAGCTTGATGCATGATGTTTGAGTGTCTGGGATTAAAAACACTGATTATAGTACAGAAAGTTGGCCTGCTGAAACACTCCCAGTGTGCAATGCTTCTCAGTCCATGCTTTCATCTCCTCCCCCACCGCCTTTGGTATGTGCAGGTTTACCCAAGGCCAGAGCCCCACAATATTTCCATTGCAGGATCACTGGCTCCCCTTCTCTCTCCCTGGTTCTGCAGCCCTGGAATGTTGTTGTGTTCCATTGTAACTATATACGGTTAGCACACAAAGTTCAGTACCTCTTGTTCTCTCCCTGGGTATCTGGGATTTCAGAGGCCAGATCAGTTTGGGGGATATGGTAGACTGTGTATGTCTGACTCCCCTGGTTTATGGGGTCAAGACTGAAGACCATGATGTAGTTTGTTTGTTACTGGAATTTTAGATACAGTAATTTGTGGTACCAACCAAAAGTGGCCCTGGGGGATTCCAGTTTTCATTCATTCTGACTGGTACCTTCCTTCCTTCCATCTTCTCTCTCTTTCCTCATAGCACAGCAATGAAAACTATTTACTTAGCTGTGGCCTGGATTTGAGCCTTTGTGCCCTGAAGACAGAAAGAAGCGATGTGGTCATCGACCAAAACTGACCTTGTTTATTCTGAATGGCTCTTGGCAGACAGGATGGGTGCATGGGCAAGTGTCATTTTTCCGCATGGTATTCAGTGGCCCCATTACAGTGAATAAGAAAACAGTCATCACAGCAAACTGCAGACACCTCTTATGGCCTTGTGGTGTTTCCTTTCCTGTGTAGTGGATATCTATCCAAGTCAGTGAAACTGATATGCTCTGTGAGTCAGTCCCTTGAATTGTACCAATGTTGCATTCCCAAAGGGTCTGCTCAGACTGGTCCCCACTTTGATCCCCGGGTTTGCAGTGCTCCCTCTCTTGGCATCGGAGGGAATTCAGTCTTTTTGCTTCTCAGACATCTGAGCTTCTTTGCACCCTTCATTGCATGCAGCCCTGACCTAGATGGGCTACTTGCTCCTAGATTGAAACAATAATTTCTTCTCATTGGGAATAGGTGTCTCTAAGAATGGCCCTGATCTCTTCTGGTTCAGTTTCTTTGCCAGCATGATCCCGGAGTTCTTGTGAGAAAAGATTCACAGTTGCTTTGTTCTTGATGGTTTTCTGGTGCAGAAATGATGAAACTACTGTCACTCAGCATCAGTCTTTAGGGAGAAAAGGGGACAGAAATTATGAGCTTATTACAGATCAGGAGAAGAGTCACTCCTGCAAGTTAGAGGGGTCACCTGAGGCATAAGTAGTGTTCAGTCAGCTCCTCAGGCCACTTCGACTGGGGATCATTGATGCTGTAGACAATTCCACTTTCCTCTGCTGTGTAGGAAACCCGCTGCCGCCATCATTCCTTGAACTTTTGAGAAAAAAATGGTAAAAAATACAGAGTTTACAAAATGGAGACGCTTTGCTCTGACTCCCTAGTGGAGATTTTTGGCCTGCATGGGGGGAATATCCTGTTGAAAGTTGGCAGGCGATACTCTCTATGTATATGTACATGTCTTCTGTGAACCGATCTTAAATACTATGTTCCTCTCCTGGCACCTCAGTACCAAAAACTGAACAGAGTTTAGAAAAAGGTAACCAAAATGCTTGTGGGGCCAGAAAGAGAGATTTAGGACGAGAGATTAAAAGAGCTAATAGCTTGGCTAACCTAAGTTGTGTATAGATAAAGGATGGAGTTATAATAATGGCCTACTAATATGTGAAAGGGAGGAACACCAGAGGGCAAAATAAAATATGTAGAGTGGTATAAGATGGTGTAAATGAGAGGAATTTGAAACTAAGCAAAAGAAATTCAGGTTGAATATTAGGTAAAGCTTCCAGATAGTGCAATCTGTTTAGATTGTGAAATGTTTTTTCCAGCGAAATGGTGGGAACTCCTTTGCTAGAGTCATTTAAAACTAGACTGGGCCAAGCCAGGAAGAATAGTCTCTAGAAACCATTCCAGGCCTGGTCACCAAAGAAGGAGAATGAACTAGATCTTCTTCAAAATGCTTGTTCATGTCGATTCCATTCTAGGTATGAGTTCGCCCACATGTGTGGTCATCGGAAACTTTTGCTGTAGCAGTATCTGTAGGGTTGGCAGTGGCACCTTCTGGAGTGCCATGCTCATGCCACAGTATATCAGGCTCTGCCGGCCCTAGGCCCTCTCAGTTTCTTTTTACTGCCCGTGGTGGTTAGTTGGAGTGCACTCTCCCTTGTCTTGCAAGTGGTTAGCGGTTTTCTCTCCTTGTTAAGAGTCGTCCAGCCTTAGGTCTTTGTACATAGTTTTAATTGTTCTTGATAGTTACTTATAGTTGTAGTTAGTTGTTATAGTCCCCAGTGGGACTTTGCCCCAGTCCGGGCATGCCCTGGTCCCGCAGGTTCAAGACCTGCACAGACTGTAATAGGCCTATGCCTCTTAGCGATCCCATGGCAGTTGTCCCATGTGCTTGGTTGAAATGCACATCAAAGAGAAGTGCCATATTTGTAAAAACTTTCAGCCACGAACTCATGAGGAGTGAGATATCTGACTCCAAGCCCTTCTAATGGAGTCGGCGCTTCTCCCTGCATCTGAGCTGTCCCATCAAGAATCAGCGAGCACCTCAGGATTGGTGTGTAGCACACCCCCGGCACCAGGATCCGCCAGCACCAATCACATCGCACGTGTATTTGCGATTGATGGGCCACATGGCCCTGTGCACGTGTGTTGTCAGCCATGTCCAGCTTCATCTGAGGCCTCTGCAAACGTGGCTGTCCTCGTTTTACACTCCCAAGAGGCACCCTCTAGGCTGAATGGTTTTGGTGCCGAACCATGTCCTACTATCTTTGGACTGGTGGCAGGATCCTGAGTCAGTGCTGCAAGGAGTTCCCTTCGCGACCCCATCTCCAACCCTGACCCTGGTCTCGGATGTGTCAGATCTGGGCTGGGGAGCCCATCTGGGCGAGCTCAACACCCAAGACTGCTGACTACAACATGACTTAGCCCTTCATATCAATGTGAGGGAGCGCAGAGCGTTTCTCCTGGCCTGCCAGGCTTTCTCGCCCCACCTGAAAAGCAAGGTGGCGCAGGCCCTGATGGACAAAACCGCCACAGTATATTACACCAACAGGCAGGGCAGCGCCAGGACTTCGGCCTTTGTCAGAAAGCACTCAGCCTCTGAGACTTCTTCATGTGGCATGCCATTCATTTGGTGGCCGTCTACCTGCCTGTAACCAAGAACAACCTTGTGGATTGATTCAGCAGGGCCTTCTCGTCTCGCCACAAATGATCGATCCATTCAGAGTTGGTCAGCCGAATCTTCCCCAGGTGGGCCTGTTGTGTGCAGGCAGAACAGAAGTGCTATGGGTTCTGCTCTCTGTAGGGTGCCTTCCTGATTTCGTGGTCGGGAGTGCCGATGTACGCCTTCCCGCCAGTGCTGTTGAGCCACAAGGTCCTGCTAAAGGTGAAGCAAGACAAAGCAACTGTCATCCTTGTAGCCCCAGCATGGTGTGTCAAACACTGGTTCACTACACTGCTGAGTCTGTCAGCAGCCACCCCCTGCAGCTGCCTCTTC
Source organism: Dermatemys mawii (assembly GCA_007922305.1). NCBI lineage: Eukaryota > Metazoa > Chordata > Testudines > Dermatemydidae > Dermatemys > Dermatemys mawii. The sequence goes on from ML677332.1 coordinate 34,728,428, forward strand.
AACCGGATCTGCTGTCCCAGAACCAGAGCAATCCGCTGCATCCAAACCTGGTGGTGCTGCACTTGACAGCCGGGCTGCTGCATGGGCAGCATGTCACTGGGCAGCAGGAAACCCTCCACCAGAGCTACCTATGTGGCAAAGTGGAAGCGGTTCACATGTTGGGCCTCGGATCATCACATCTGTGCAGAAGAGGCGTCGCTTCAAGACAGTCCTGGACTATTTACTGCACCTTAAGCTCCAGGGCCTGTTGCTGTCTTTGGTCAAGGTGCACTTGGTGGCCATTTTGGTGTTCCACCCTCCATTTCAAGGCAGGTCAGTCTTTGCCCATCCCATGATGGTGCGGTTCCTGAAAAGCCTGGAGCGCCTTTACCCACATAGCCAAGATTCAGTTCATCAGCCAGCCTTTCTCAGCAAGAAAGAGATTCTTAAACTGAGAAGAAAAATGGGAGATCTGTTAGGACAAACCTCCACCCCCAGTAAGGGGAAGCTAAGGGAAAAGGTTGGGATCTGATTTTGCTGAGATTCCCCCGGCAATTTGTCTTCAGTCATTCTTGAATATAGGAAAATATCCATTTAGCTGCCTGAGGCACTACAGTGAAACCACATTTGCCTCTTTGAAATCGGTAGAATTTCCCCTTTGTCTCTCTTGCTCTTGTGAGGCTGTCAGGCTTTCCGGAGTCTTTGATGAGGGAGCTTGGAGCCATCATCAGGGATAAGGGAGAGGCCATCTATTAGAAAATGCGTCAGCTGGATATTTGGATCAGAAGTTTTTGTGGGTTACAGAGGGCTAACAGCTAACTGTGGTAAAGGAGCCCAAGCCCTGTACTACAGTGCTCATTCCTTTGCCCTTTGGATTCCCTTCCTGACTGCTGCTTGGCTCTAATTCCGCCACTGGCTCTTTCTTCCATACTTTGCATACTTCTGTAAGTACAAATACTGTAAAATTGCTGTTGTTCAATGAGTCCTCTCCTTAACTTAGTCCACAGCCTTTTGGACTGTGAACATACAATCATGAAGAGCTTTTTGACATCACTGTGTTTCCATTCCCTTGGGATCCTATAAACCTCCTTGAGAGTCACCTCTCTCAATCGCCTTCTGCTGAACCACAGAGGCCATTTTTGACGAGGGTCTCTCAAAGCAGCTCCCTAAAACATGAATTATTTGGTTGCCCTTCTTGTATATTTTGGATCTTTGCTCTGTGCATCCTATAATACAGTGACCAGATTTGTACATGCTATTCCAAAAGAAGCTATCCAGCTGCATTATTGAATGCCAAAATAATAATGTCTGTGGGTTTATACTCCATAGCTCTCCTTACTGCTGCCAGATGTTCTGTGGATGGTTTTCAGGCATGTTGTGGTGAATGTTGCCATGCCAGTGAATTTCAGCAAATTTAAGCAGCTTTGTAATGGTTCTCTTTTCCAGCTAGTTATGTACAAGTTAAATGAACTTGAGTTGACACTTGAGCTTCCCCTGCTTTATTACCCCTTTTCACCCTGAATTACCACTTCTGTCTGCTAAATTCACTTCAGTAGCTCTCTCCTTTTGCCATGCCTCTTCCTGACTGCCTGCTTTGCTGGAATCTCCATCTAACAGGATGAAATCCATCTCTACAAAAATAATGGCAGTTCTTTTGTCCTTAATACCAGCCTTTCCAATCCTGACTCCTGAAGAGAATAAAAGCAGACATACGGCCTGGGCAGGGAGGGAGGGAAGAGAAGAAACCACCTCAGAAAAGATTCTGATGCTCTCCTGTCTGTCTCTGCTGCAGATTTGCTGACAGCGAAGGAGTACCACTGTCTGCTGCAGCTGCTCTGCCCTGACTTCCCAATGGAACTTACTCAGAAGGCAGCAAGGTGGGTCTTCGTCCATTTCTTTCTCAATAGGTAGATCAGCCCTACAATGGCTTTAGTCCCTGGCACTGAAAGAGTTCAAATGTGAGTAAGGACATTGAGAGGATGTCTACACTGCAGCTGGAGGTGTAATTTCCAGCTCAACTAGAAGTACACCTGATAGCCCGTGCCACCACAGCAACACTGCTATTTTTAGCGCACTTGCTGTATCTAAGCTAGCATGTGTACATCTGCCCAAGATGGAAATTAAACCTTCAGCTACAGTGTAGACTTCCCTCAGAGATAATGCTTTTAGGGCAGAGAGGCATCAAGATTTGCGCTTGAGAAGGGGGGCTTTCCTTAGCAAATAAGAAGTGGTCTGTTGTTATGCTGGGAATGAAATACCAACGTAATGCTAATATATCAAAATTGTAGTCTCTGGCTTTGTCTACACTCAGAAAATAAGTTGTGTATAAAGCAGTGGTAGCTAACACATTTTAACTAACATGATTTTAAACATTATTGTAGATGCCATTTAACATCTTTTAAAACGTTTTACTATCCCTTCTAAAGTCGATCACAACCAGCTACATGTTATACTAAACCCTTTCTGCAATAGTGTTTAAAATCATGTTAGTTAGAAACATGTTAGCCAATCTGTTTTAAAACAATTTATTGTCATATCCTACACAAGATTTAAAGGGGGACGATGGCTCAGGACATTGATAACATGATATGGAGCCCTCCACCTCTCAGTCACTGGTTCCAATCCAGCCCAAATTGTTGGGTTTCTTAACCATCTGATGGCAAAGATGGCCTTTGTAGGTGAAATGGGGTGGCGGTGTCAGTCCAGATCCCAGTGAGCATATCCACATGTCAACAGTAAAGTCAAAGAAATAAAAGGTCTCTTTGCTGATTGTAACAGAGAGGGAGGCCAGGGAGACTGAACTCTCTTCCCAGCCCTTCCAGGACAGAGGATGGGCACACTGGCAGACATTGGCTGCTGCCTGTGTTGTTTCTTGTCTGTGGATGAAGAGGTATTCAATCTCTACGTGTCAGTCTAGTGCCTTTCACCAGCATCATATTCCCATGAAAAATATATATACCAAAAAAGAGAGAGAGAGGTGTATTCCCATCTGCCAATATTTCCATACTGCTGGGCTCTTTTGAGTGTCTCCCTGGCTCCCAGGATGCTTCTCTCACAACTGAAGTGCAGTTAATGCTGTGTTAGGTCCAGTTAAAACTAGAAACAGAGCAGCACTGCTCCCTCTAGCTCAGGGGTCGGCAACCTTTCAGAAGTGGTGTGCCGAGTCTTCATTTATTCACTTTAATGTAAGGTTTCACGTGCCAGTAATACATTTTAACGTTTTTAGAAGGTCTCTTTCTATAAGTCTTTAATATAGAACTAAACTATTGTTGTATGTAAAGTAAATAAGGTTTTTAAAATGTTTAAGACACTTAAAATTAAATTAAAATGCAGAGCTGTGGCCAGGACCAGGCAGTGTGAGTGCCACTAAAAATCAGCTTGCGTGCCGCCTTTGGCACCCATGCCATTGGTTGCCTACCCCTGCTCTAGCTCATTGGTGAGGAATCCTGGGTTTCCTGGCTCCCCTGAATGTAAGTCCCTGGCCTCCAGCATTAGACCATGATGGAGCACTAACCCAGAGCAAGGACATATCTGCTGAGGCCTTTCATGGAGGTGCAAATGCATTCATGGGCCTGTATTTCACAGATTCCAACTGAGCTGAGCAGGGATTAGGGACAGGTCATAAAAGTGAGATTTCAATGTGTCTACACATGTTATGACATTTGTAAAAAGGAATTTAATCTGCAAGGCTGTTGTAAACTAGAGGCCCCATTCAGGGGCAGGCTTCCCACAAGTGTACTGTTGTGTGTATGTCTTAGAGACAGACAAGCTGGGGTTTGGGAACAGGTGTGCAAGAGAAATGAGATCTCTGTCTGAGGCACCCAGGCTCAGGTGGGGATGACCTCACTTCCTGCCTGGCTAGAAAACTACACACACATTAATATTATTTTTTTGTTACATGCTAATCTAGTTAAGTGAGGGTAATAAAACTTTTTTTAAGTCTAAAACCAACTTCCTCTTTCCTCCACATCTGCATCCCTTTTTTTTGTCTCTGTCTAAATTCCCCTCTAGTTGTGTAGCTCTACCCACTCTCCCCTTTAGCTTCTATGGTTTAAAAAGACAAATTTCAGTGGGACAAGCTGGGTGAGGCAATATCTTTTATTGGACCAACTTCTGTTGGTGAGGAAGTAAAGTTTTTGAGCTTACATGGGGTTCTTCAAGTCTGAGAATCTAATTCAGAGTTTCACGGCTAAATAAACTTGTCTCTCTCACCAACAGAAGTTGGTCTAATAAAAGATATTACCTCACCTACCTTCTCTCTAATATCCTGGGACCAACTCATCTACAACTGCACTGCATACAAATTGCAGTCACTTATTTCTCCTATCCCATTTGATTGATTCCATGCAGGGTGCGGGTATCATAGACAGACCTATGAGATTGCCCTCATTCAGTCTGAGCACCCAGACAGCTCTGTGATTGCTTTGCTTTGAGAAGAGGAGTGAATACAGCAGTGGTAGTGGCAGTAACAGAATTCATTGTTAAAGCTGGGGACTGTGAAATCATAGGCTCTGTTAGTAAGAGAACATCCTCATGGTAGCCTCATAGCTGCATGGCTGAGATGATTTCATGACACTGCATGCTCTGCTCTTGCAGGAGCTGTTGCTATGCACTGATAACAAACATTGGAAAAGGAAGAGGTCAGGGCAGAAGAACAGAGGCAACAACAATATAGGTTTTACTGGCATCAAAACACAAGGAACACAGTTCCTCTGTTCGAGGTGCAATGCAAATGCCTCTGGCACATCCAAGGAAGAACCAGACTGATGGCTATATACCTTAGTCAGATGCTTTGGATGTGCTGGTGCTCAGCAGAACATTAGCCACTGGCAAGTTAAAGGGCTGGTCTTCACTAGGGCGGGGGATCGACTGCAGATACGCAACTTCAGCTACGTGAATCACGTAGCTGAAGTTTGCGTATCTGCAGCCGACTTACCTCCTGTCCTCACGGCGAGGTCAGTCAGCGGCGCGCTCCCCCATCGACTCCAACTTACTCCTCCCGGGGAGCTGGAGTTCCGGAGTCGACGGGGGCAGCGCTGGCGATCGATTTATCGCGTCCTCACAAGACGCAATAAATCGATCGCCATAAAATCGACCTTACCCCGCAGTAGTGAAGACAAGCCCAAAGAGTTTTTTGTCTTCAGAGGTGTTGTATAGTTTGCAGAGTCTTTGACTTGGAGAAAGGTGTGAAGAAGAGGGATTTTCTTGTTTAAGATCATGAGCCAGGGACTGTATCTGAGCCCGCACTTCCCCTCTCAAAAGAGAGACACCAGATCCTATGCTTAATCTGAAAAAAAAATTTCTCCATTTTGGTTTTTTATGTGCAATATTTTATGTGCTCTAGTTTAGGATGCTCTATTTATTTTAAGGTCTTAACAGCAGAAAGCAAACCTAGCCCCATAGGATCCAAGGCCTCTCTGCCTCAGGTAAACTTGGTATATCTAAACTTCAGTTTAAGCCCAGGGTTATCAGAACTCAAGTTAGCAGACCCTGGGTTTGTTAATTTAGGACTTGAGGATCTACATTAATTTGAACCCCAGATTAGGAATTGTTGAACCCTAGGTCCCAACCTGAGGCTCCAGCATCTACACTGCATTATGTGGGCCTGAGTCCAACCACCCATATCTTAGACTTCTTAGCGCCCTTCCAAAATGTGGCTGCTCTAGCCCATTTTTTGTCGCGCAGTGTAGGAAAACTTGACTGTCCAGAGGACAAAGAAAGTTGATTGTGGTATATTTTAGGCGGACTTCCAGGGCACAAGTCCATTGGGGCTACATTTACGCTGCAAAGTAACAGGGCTTGATCTTTGGGTTTCAGCTTGATTCAGACTCGGACCCTCTGCCCCCAGGCATCCTGGAATGCTGGGTCTAAGCTCTGAGTTAATGCAGTTTTGTATAGATGGAAGGAAGGTGTTAGGCTTGAGCCTGAGTTCAAACCCTGGGCTTACTCTACAGTGTAGACCAACCCACTGTGCCTGTTAGTCTTTAATAGCAATAAAGATAAACGCACAATCAAAACTGAGAGGAATCTTCCTCCCGTCCAGTCTGGGCTAGAGTTCTTCCTGGGGCCTCACTGGCTGGACTGGGCTTCTAAGATCCTAGCCACAATCAGCAGATCAGGGAGATCCTTCATTGGCAGAGTAACAAGGCCCAATGAACCCACTTGAACCTTGAGAACCTAGCACACACATCACAAAGTTCCTCAATTGGAGGCATTTTTCTTCATCCCTTTCCAAAGAGTTTGTTCCCTTGATCTTCATTATTGTGGTTGTTGTTATTCACTGAGGGCCAGATCCACAAAGGAATTTAGGCTCCTAATGTCCATAGAAATCAATGGGAATTAGGCACCTAAAATCTGAGGATCTGGACCTGAGTGCTCTGAAGTGTGCAAAGTACCATCCACACATGTAAAAAGCCCTGAGGAGCTTATAGTCCAGTTCAGACAACAGGAAAGAGAGAGTGAAGAATTCCCTCACCCCCCACCAAACAACCCCAACAGAGCTCTTGGGAGTCTCTTTTTCAGACTGTCAGACTTGGCCCTGCCTGGGTTGCAGACCCTTTGTGGCTGGGATTCTCCTCCTGCCACGCACTTTAGGAGAGATGCGCAGACATGTTGCTTTTATGGTGCTTTCCTAGCTTCCCAGCTGTGCAGTCAGCTGGTTGTGTGGGGATATAGCAAAGCTGCAGGCCAGTAAAATGACTGTATTGGATTTACACATTTCTCTATCTCTCTGGAGTGCAGACACCATGGACAACTGGAGTCAGTAACCCAGCACCAGAGTGCACCTGCTGCAGTCAGACACTTCCTTCTTCAGATTCAGGCAGCAGAATTTTATATCCTGGCTTTGTGTCCTTATTTAACAGCTACAAACGTCTCAGCAAATTCCCAAGCCAATACCAACTCCCCGCTGCTCTTCTGTAAGTGGAGGAGAGAGTCTTGCTGCTGCACAGGCCCAGGCACGGACACTGCAGCTTTAGATTTCACAAGTGAAAGGAGCTGGCTGTCCTCTCTCCACAGAAAAGGTGCACAGCCTCCTCCTACCATTGCCTACCTTGTGCAGGAAGGAGAATTGTATTGACAACCTCAGTACCCCAATGCCATTGCTTTTATCTGGCGAAAAGAGCAGGATGTGAAGGGAGGGAGTCCCACTCCTAAGCGATGTGGTCTGTAATGTTTCCAGTCCTTGAAGAGTGGTTTGAAATGCCAGTGGCGGAGCTGCATTGCCTGGGAGATGAAGATGCTCTGCCTGCCAGCTTCAAAGCCATCTCCTTGATGTGGCCACTGACAATCTCGGGAACATGCTTATTAGTGAGCATTAAGAACTGAAGCTGCTGCTGCTCTAGACAGGAGGAGGTTTCTGGGACATAATAAATAAATCAGAAGCACTTAGACATCTTCAAAGGGTTTTGTTTTAAACAGTGACTTTTCTCCTGGGGACCCTCTTAGCCCCAGTGTTCCTTCTTTGAGGTAATTAATTCAAGCTGCTCTGCATGCTTGTTATGCCACAGTGAATTGAGTGGGTCTGAGTGGCAGGGAGGGAAACTTCTCATATAAACAGGTGCTATAGCTCTTTTAACTCAGCCTCCCAGCTTCCTAGAGCCTCTTCCATGAACTAGAGCATAACCCCCCGAGCCTCTTAGCACACTTTGAGGGTTCCAGACCTGGGTATTGGAGCTTAGGTTTCTCTCCTCTCCCTTTGACAGACCCCAGCCTCTGCCTTCCCACCTTCAGAGTCTGGCCTCTTCCTCCTCCTGTATCAGCAGTGGTCAGAGTATTGTTCGTGAAGTTGCACCTCTGAGCCCCTGCTCGCCTTTGTTCTTGCATGGCTCTGGTACCCAGAGGTTCCCCCAGAACAGAGAAATCCCTAAAAGGAGTTGACTTTGCTGCCATTTCCGTCCCATTCTTAGAGCCTCCATGGCCTTGGTTGAAATTACCTATATTTATGATGTATGGTGCAATATGTGGTGTATATAGCTCCACAGCTGTGCCTGGTGCTTTGCAGAAAGAAAGAAAGAAGACATTGTCCCTGCCTGAAAGGGTGGTTAGTCTCCACAAGACCTGTCATGACAACATTCAGGGAGAAACAAGCTCATGCATGAGAGAGGGAGGGTAGGAGGTTTCCAGACACAGTGCAGTTAGGAGGGTCCTTTTGCCAGATGCACATCATACTATTTCCCTTTTTATAGCAATGGGATTTGCTTGACCTGGAGGTGGGAGTCACTCATCGTTGTCATCTTCACCATCAAATAGAAAATGGCCTAATTTGGAGCACTCCTTTACACATATAGGGCCTGATTCTCCTTTCACTTATACCAATTTCACACCAGTGTAACTTCCTTGTCCTTAGTTCAGTTACTCCTGATGTACACGAGTTTCAGATCAGAACCAGGCCTGTAATTTTTATAAACCTGTGTGGTTGCCAATGTGCACTCTACCATGTTCATCATACTGTTATGCAATTTGAATCAATTGCTGCTTGATATCTGTTCTGCTTTGTGAGACAAAGTCCCTGATCACAAACATTGAGGCTGAGCTAATAGCAGTAATAGTTAGGAGCCTTCTCCTGAGTCTGAGCCCTGGTCTACATTATGAGGTTAGATCAAATTTAGCCATGCTGGGTCTATTTTATACTCAATGGGTCTACACAACCAACCCCTTTTCGTCAACCTAAAAGGCTCTTAAAATCGACTGCTGTACTCCTCCCCAGCGAGGGGAGTAATGCTAAAATCGATCTTGCTGGGTCGTATTTGGGGTGGTGTATCAACGGTATTGGCTTCCAGGAGCTATCCCAGAGTGCTCCAATGTGACCGCTCTGGATAGCATTTTCAACTCAGATGCACTAGTCAGGTACACAGGAAAAGCCCCAGGAACTTTTGAATTTAATTTCCTGTTTGGTCAGTGTAGCAAACTCAGCAGCACAGGTGACCATGCAGTCCCAGAATCACAAATGAGCTCCAGCATGGACTGAATGGGAGACACTTGATCTAATTGCTGTTTGGGGAGAAGACACTGTGCAGGCCGAATTCTGTTCAAAAAGAATAAATGCTAATATATATGCCAAAATCACACAGGACATGTTGGACAGAAGCTACACCAGGGACACACAGAAGTGCAGCATGAAAGTTAAGGAGCCTGGGCAAGCCTACCAAAAGGCAAAAGAGGCAAATGGTTGCTCCAGGTCAGAGCCCCATACATGCTGCTTCTCTGATCAGCTGCATGGCATTCTGGGAGGGACCTTACCACAACCCCACCACTGTCCGTGGATACCTGCAAGGGGAGAATCTCACGCAACAGGGAGGAGGATTTTATGGAGAAGGAGGAGGAGGAGAAGAATTCACAGCAGGAAAGCGGAGAATCCATTCTCCCCGGACCTTTTCATCACCCTGGAACCAATACCCACCCAAGGCAGGTTCCTAGACTCTGAAGGCGGAAGAAGTCAGCCCACATACCCTTTGGTTATCATGGTTGCCTGGAAACCAAATTCTGTTGCCCAGCTGTGTGTGATGTTTCACCAAACCTGCAGGAGCTCAATATAAAAGGCAAAATATGACCACTGTGAATTGCTTGATTCACTGTGAACGAGTCTCCTTTTTGTTCTCAGAAATGTATCTTCTTAAATTCTACTCTCCCTTTTTATCGCCCCACAGGTGCATGCAAATGTTTCTATGCTCTCTCTATCATCTCCATCCCAGAGATTAGAAGGCGAAAAAAACACACTCGCGATGCAAATGTTTCTATGCTCTCCCTATTATCTCCATCGCAGATTAGAAGGCGAAAAAAACACACTCGCGATGACATGTTTTCCGAGTTCATACAGTCCTCCCACAGTGATAGGGCACAGCTGAATGCATGGAGGCATACAGTGGCAGAGTCCAGGAAAGCCTTAGTTGAGCACAATAAGAAGAGGCAGGATGCAATGCTGAAGCTAATGGGGGAGCAAATGGACATGCTCAGGCATCTGGTGGAGCTGCAGGAAAGACAACAAGCGCACAGACTGCCACTGCATCCCTTGTATAACCGCCTGCCCTCTTCCCCAAGTTCCATATCCTCCTCACCTAGACGCCCAAGAATGCGGGAGGGGGGGGTCCTCCGGGCACCAAGCCACTCCACTCCAGAGAATGGCCCAAGCAACAGAAGGCTGTCATTCAATAAATTTTGATTTGTAGTGTTGCTACAATAAGCAATGTGACCTTGTCCTTCCCTCCTCCCCCCCCCCATCTGGGCTACTTTGTCAGTTATCTCACTTTTTTTTAATCAGTAAAGAAAGAATGCATGATTTGAAAACAATAGTGAATTTATTTCCTTTGCCAGCTGTGATCACAGTGGGGAAGGTGGTTGGCTTACAGGAAATTAAAATCAACGAAAGGAGCACGTTTTCACGAAGGAGAAACACACACAACTGTCACGCTGTAGCTGGGCCACTCATGAAACTGGTTTTCAAAGCTTCTCTGATGCACAGCATGCCTACCTGTGGTATTCTAATCACCCTGGTATCTGGCTGCTCAAAATTGGCCGCCAAGCGATTTGCCTCAACCTCCTACCCCTACATAAATGTCTCCCCCTTACTCTCACAGATATTATGGAGCACAGAGCAAGCAGCAATAACAATGGGAATACTGGTTTCACTGAGGTCTAACCTAGTCAGCAAACAGCGCCAGTGCGCTTTTAAATATCCAGATGCACATTCTACCACCATTCTGCACTTGCTCAGCCTTTAGTTGAACTGCTCCTTACTACAGTCCAAGTTGCCTGTGTATGGCTTCAAGAGCCATGGAAACAAGGGCTAGGCTGAGTCTCCAAGGATAACTATTGGCATTTCAACATCCCCAACAGTAATTTTCTGGTCTGGGAAGTAAGTCCCTTCTTGCAGCTGTTCAAGAGCCCAGAGTTCCTAAAGATGCACGCGTCATGCATCTTTCCTGGCCATCCCACGTTGATGTCGGTGAAACGTCCTTGTGATCCACTAGTGCTTGCAGCACTATTGAGAAGTACACCTTGCGGTTTACATACTGGTTGACAAGGTGGTCCGGTGCCAAGATAGGGTATGTGTCCTGTCTATCGCCCCACCACAGTTAGGGAACCCCATTTCAGCAAAGCCATCCACTATGACCTGCATATTTCCCAGAGTCACTACCCTTGCTAGCAGAAGGTTAGTGATTTTGTTGGCTACCGGGATTACAGCAACCCACACAGTAGATTTGCTCACTCCAAATTTGATTCCTGACTGACCCGTAGCAGTCAGACGTTGCAAGCTTCCACAGGGCTATCGCCACTCACTTCTCAACTGTCATCTTGGTATTCCTGTGCTTCAGGGCAGGGGAAAGCAACTCACAAAGTTCCAGGAAAGTGGCCTTAGGCATGTGAAAGTTTTGCAGCCACTGGGAGTCATCCCATATCTGCAACACTATGTGATCCCACCAGTCTGTGCTTGTTTGCCGGGCCCAGAATTGGCATTCTGCTGTGTCAACCTGCCCCTCTGCTGCCATGATGTCCCAACTGCCACATCCCGTGCTTTCAGGAAAGTCTGTGTCCATGTCCTCCTCACAGTTATCCTCATGCTGGCGTCTCCTAGCCATGTTCTGTACATACTGCAGGATAATGCGCAAGGTGTTGACAATTACAACAGCAGTGGTGAGCTGGGCGGGCTCCATGCTTGCTCTGTAATGGTGTATGCACGGGTAACCCAGGAAAAAAGGCGCAAAATGATTGTCTGCTGTTTCTTTCACGGAGGGAGGGAGGGGAGACTGACGACATGTACCCAAAACCATCCGCAACAATGTTTTTGCCTCATTAAGCATTGGGAGCTTAACCCAGAATAACTACCCACAGTGCACCGCTCCATAAGTTGATGTTAGCAATAGTATTGAGGACACACTACGCCAACTTAAGGCACTTAGTGGGGACATGCACAATTGACTGTATAAAATTGATTTATAAAAATCGACTTCTATAAAATTGATCTAATTTTGTAGTGTAGACTTACCCTGAGTTACCAAGCTTTCCTCATCTGACACCCCGGGTCAGACAGATCAGGGAGTTCCCAACTCCTCTTGATGGAGTTCTTTCCACTGGGTTTGGGGGTTCACAACTCCCCTATAGTGACCACCCTCTTCCTAGATCTGAACTTTCTGACCTCCTGTAAGGAAAAGGAGCTGGTTGCAGAGTGTTTGTTTGCTGAGTTGTCTCTCTCCTCTTGCTCCCAGGATTGTGCTCATGGATGATGCCATGGACTGCTTGATGTCTTTTTCTGATTTCCTCTTTGCCTTCCAGATACAATTTTACTACTTAGGTGAGTAGTAAACACACCACCCCATTTCCATTCACACATGCACACCGTGCACACACATACTCTCGTACAATCTCCCACCAACCCACACATGCAAACCACTCCAAGTAGAATCTAGATTTGTAAACTGTTGACCACATCCATAAACAAACTTGTTTAAAATTAGACTCTTGCAGTAAACTGTGGGCAGTACTGGGAGCCTGAGGAAAGCACTTTCTGCCAGCTCTAGCTCTGGCCCATCCTGGACTTTCTTTTAGATCCCATGTTGTATTTACTTTGGAGACGTGCTAAAGCAGGCTGGGATGCAGACTGGAGCCTGGCTAACCCGCTCCCTCAGCTCCTACTGAAATTCCTAACATTCAGTTCCTAACTTGGGTAATGTTTCATTCAATGGAAATGGAAGGGGAGGGGGGATTTTTGTGGTTTAGAAACTAATCTGGCAGGGTGGCATTGTCATTAGCCCCCACACCATACTTTTTTACCCACATGTAGGTTCTTTTCCCCCTTAGATGAACTACATTAGAGTGAGTGGCTACCTGCAGTAACTTTGGGTACCTCCCCTTGCAGCTCTTCAAGCTAGCAGTTTATGTGGAAGATGCCTCTGTGCAGTACATGGGCCTGTATGGTATGTGATGTAAACAGCAGGGTGTCTCAGTGCTGTACATGTGTTCAGGTCATACCGGTCTTACATACAGCTGCAGATGACAGTTTAGTCCCAGCTCTCACCAGAACCTCATAGATCAGGTAAATGTTCTAATTGTCAGTCCTATCATAACCCTGAGTACTAAGCTATCCTCTGGCTTTGCAGAGTTCCTGGAGAGTGTTGCTGCCATTTATCAAGATCTGTTGACTGGTAAGAATCCGAACACTGTGATTGTGCCAACATCATCTTCTGGGCAGCTCCGTTCACGCCAGGCTCCGAGTGAATGCAGCCCACTTGATGGGGTGGAGGCTTCTCTGTTCTACAGCTGCCTAGAGTCCCTGTGTGATAGGTCAAAATACAGGTAAGGAGTCGGGGCAGACTCACAGCCAGTACCTAGAACAGTGGTCTTCAAACTGGGGTGCGCAAGACCACCACTGGGGGTGCGCGAGACCCCGGCACCGCCACCGATCCTTCCCAAGAGACCGCCGAAGTCGCAGTCTATTTTTGGCCCACCGAAATGCCGCCAAAAGAAAGCAGAAGCTTTCTATTCGGTGGCATTTCGGTGGACATACCCCGAGGGGTTGCGAGCGGAGGGGGGAGTGCGAAAGGGGGCTGTGGCGCCGAAAGTTTGAAGAGCGCTGACCTAGAAGATTGTCTTAGAAAGGGTGGAGCTCTGAGGAACTACAGGGCTTTGCATTAGCTGTCAGTCCCTCTAAGCCTCCTTGAATGGGTTTGAAGGGAGAGAACTCTGTGTAACAGGCCTAACAAAGAAAGAGAAATTATTTCACCTAAATAAGCATGAGGAGGTTTAGCTGATCATCGAGGTAAATGGTTTGTGTTGGGACTATGCTTTTCTTTGGAGATTGTCCTTCTGCTCCAACCTCCTCACCTGTGGAAAAGGCTCATTGGGCAAAGTTTGTTCACAATAGAGAATGAGCAAAACACTGTTGGCTTCCTGGAGGTGGGAGTGGTAGGAAAGGTCTCTTAGTATCAGAGTAGTTTGCAGAGGTTTGTATGAGTGCAGTAGCTAGTCACTAAGGCCTGGGCTACACTGCCGGGGCGGGAGGGGGAGGTTTCAAACTAAGATACGCAACTTCAGCTATGCTATTCGTGTAGCTGAAGTTGAAGTATCTTAGTTTGACTTACCTGGCCGCTCCCAATGTTTCTCCATTTGGGGTTCCTGACCCAAAAGGAAGTTGCAAGGGGCTGGTCACAAGGTTATTTTAAGGGGAACTGCAGTATAGCCACCTGCTTCTATGATGCCTTCGGAGCTGGGCAGCTGGAGAACAGCAGCTGTTAGCCGGGCACCCTACTCTGAAGGCAGTGTCCTGCCAGCAGCAGCGCAGACGTAAGGGTGGCAATATTATATATACCAGGCCATCCTTCTGCGCTGTTGCTGGCAGCGGCTCTGTCTTCAGAGCTGGGATCCTGGCCAGCAACCGCCACTCTCCAGCTGCCCAGCCTTGAAGGCAGCACCGCCACCAGCAGCAGTGCAAAAGTAAGGGTAGCAGTACCACAACCCCCCACAATAACCTTGTGACCCCCTCAAAACTCCTTTTTGGGTCAAGATCCTACAATTACAACACCATGAAACTTCTGATCTAAATAGCTGAAATAATGAAATTTATGATTTTTAAAATCCTATGACCGTGAAATTGACCAAAATGGACCATGAATTTGGTGGGGTCCTAAGTATAACACCAGGCAGCTTGTGGGGAAGCAAACGGCTTTCAAGCATACTGCTCCAGCAGCAAACTAGCACTGCAGGGAGGGGCCATGTCTCTCAAAGATGCCTGTTAGAAGGATGCTTTAATTATGGAAAGTATTTCAGTGGTACTCATTGTCTTGGTATCTGAGCTCCCAGACACATTAATGAAGTTATTCTCACAACAGCCCCAGGAGCTTGTGACTGTCATTAACTCATTGTACTGAGTTCAGGCACAGAACAAACAAGTGACTTGTCCAAGGGAGTTTTAGAGGCAGCAGTAGACCCATAGATCACTAGAGTCACAGTCCGGTGCCCAGTCTACAAGACTATCCTTCCTTCAGCACAGCATAGAAAAACACCAGGCCTTACAGATACAGATGTCTGTAGCCTCATCTGCTCAGGTTCCTACATGTCCATGTAGATGGAATGTGCCCTGCCAGAAGGCTTTCTCCTCTCCTTGGATTGGAGGCAATTATGTCTGATTTTGGGGATCTACCCTAGCTTGAAGGTCTTGCTTAGCAAAAGGCAAAACGTGGAAGCAGGTTTACTTCCTCCAATCCATTCGAGGAGGACATAGTCAGGGAGCACAGCTAGGGCTGCTTCAGGGAGATCTGACATCAGGGAGTTAGAGGGATGATGATGTTCTATGATTCATGCCAGATTTTATTTTCCTCTTTCTTCTTCTCCATCTAGCTGTCCCCCATCTGCCCTCGTCAAAGAGGTGCTGAGCAGTGTACAGAGGCTGACCTTCTATGGATTCCTTATGGCTCTTGCAAAGCATCATGGGATCAACAGAGCCCTAGGTAAGGGGAGGAGCACAGCCCTGTGGATATGGCCCTAGGTGTTTCCTGGTTCTGCATTTTTTGTGGAATTTGCTGTAGAATCATGCAGCAGATTTTAAATCATCATTGAAAATAAAGGTCTCCCTTCCCTGTGGTCACAAACGAAACCTTATGAAACAAATGAAAACATAGTCTGATGCAGTAGAATCTGTCTGAGTCTGCAGAGTGCCTGAAACAATAGGTCTAGAGAAGTATTGAGATTTGAGATGTTGACATTGACACTATAAGGGAACTGAGTTCAAGTCCCCTTTCCACCGAATCTTAAATGATCTTTGTCCTTGGCTAGTGAAAATTCCTGTTAGTGAAAAGGAATTAAAAAGTTCATCCTCATCCCCAATACCTCCTTGGGACCAAAGACCGAACTGCCTCCCAGACCCTCCCAACTGTCTCCCACCCTAACTGCTTAAGCTTCTAGCTTTCCCAAATACCCCTGCTCCCCAAGGCAGTTATATGCTGTCAGTACAAAAACCTGTGCCATATTGAAAATCTGGGGCCTGTGTAAAATACATTGAATTTAATATCAGAAAGAGGCACAAGGGAAACTTAACTGGTTGGCTTATTCAGGGTCATATTTAATGTCACATCCTCCCCTTGTGAACAGATTTGAAGCTGCTGGAGAATTCTGCACCAGACTGGGTTGGAACCTAGGGGAGGGAGGGGTTGGCTGTAAAATGTCAGCCCTGTGTGGTGCTCTCACAGCTCAGTCCCATTCCTCTGCTGCACAGGTTATGTTATCCAAGAGCAGGGGAACTGGATTGCTCCTTGCTTATGCTTCATTTTTATAGATGTCAAACCTGGGATTCCAAGCAACACCCCTGTTCCTTGCTTGTGCTTCCTCTTCCCTTCTTGCAAAAGCAAACAGAGAACTTGCTTGAGTGTAGCAGGCTGAATCTGTAACCCCAAGGCTGTCTCAGGGCCTAAGAGGACTATCTGGAAGCCTGGGGCTCTCACCTCTTATCCTTCACATGATGGGAACCAATCAACAGGATTTCCACCCTGTTGGACAGTTTCTCCCTCTAGTTCCAGGGTTGAGTCTCCAATAGTCCCCATACTTCAGAGAAGAGCCTCAGGTGAAAAAAGCTTCCCCTGCCTGAAATGTCTGCTCCGTCTCACAGGTGTGTGTTTTGGCAGAGAGCTGAATTGTCCTCTCCTGGGTTGAGCCTCCGCCCTCTACAGACCATTTGAGCTGTGAATACTCCTCTCAGGCAGGGCTGTTTACCAAACCAAAAAACCCCCACAGAGATTATATATCAAAGGGACATGAATACAACCCAGCAATCCCCTGTGCAAACAGACTTAGAGAACAGTGTATTAATTGGAGAAGGTAATGCCTGGATTGCACCAACCAAGGCTTTCTTCCCTTAGTTCTATGAAATCTACTTCCAGCAAGGTGGAAAGAAAACATATGGGCTGAGAAATCCCTGCCCACAGCTTCCATTGTACAGTGTTCAAAGACTGTGGGTTTTCCTTTCCATTAACACAGTCCTGACCCCCTGCCAGCCTCCTGCTGAGGCCTCTCATGGGAGTGGTAGCAGCCGCAAGTCTAACAGGTGCGGCATCTTGGCAAGGAAGAAGGATTCTTCTCCTACTGTCTTTTAAGCTTCCTTGCATGATGATTTGAATAGTCTTTGGGCTGCAGGGGATCACAGGCTCCCCAGTGCCCTGCAGCAAGGGCAGTTCCAGGCAAGAGCTTCAGAGGCAAAGCAGCTTTCAATCAGGGCCTCACTGGGGCCTCGCAGGAAGCTGCCGGGCTAGTAGAATAGGGATGGGGATTAGAGTGGTTTATTCTGGCTGGGGCACCCCTGATGAGTTTGTCAGGCAGATTGGAATGTGCAGCGTAACTCCATTGTCAATATTGATTCATGAATCCCTTTGAGCGTTATTTACCAACTCTCCCAAGTAATTCAAGTGCCCCAGAAACCTCACTACATGTTCTGCAAATGCAGAAACAACCTTAGGCTTTATCTGACTTATTCTTCTAATTAAGCCCATGGCAAGCAGCAGGTTGGAGCACTCCTGGGCTTCTCGGTCATGGTGACAGGAGCACTAGAGCATCTGGCTTCTCTGATGGTTGTGGGGCCCCCCAGACTGGAACAGCTATCTGTTGGTGTGGGTTCTTATTTGGTGCCCATCACTGCAGTAACTGAAGGTCTCTCTCAGGGCTCCTGTATAGGAGTGCATGAATCCCCAGGCACTTCCCTGCTGGAGAACAAGAGAACAGGGCCATTACCAAATCCAGATCTCCCTCATGGTAGTATAAAGCACTTACCCCAAAGACACTGGCTGTGGCTTCTAGGTTTTGTGCACAGCAGAGCACTCCACACTGAGCCATTGGTCCAGCTCTACAATTGGTCTGAAGCCTTGTTTATACTGGGGGTTTTGCTGTGGCAGTGAACTGGCCATGGCAAGGCAGTTCCTATCTCTTTGTGTTGGCCTGGCCCACATCCTTCCTAAATCTGTGTACAGGGGGGAGTTAACCACAGGTTTAGAAGAAGGGACTTCCTAACAGGCTCCTGCCCTCCTTCCCAGTGTCATTCAGTGTGAACAGTGAAGCATTCAGAGGCACAAGAACATAAGAACGGTCATACTGGGTCAGCCAGCCCAGTATCCTGTCCTCTGACAGCGGCCAGTGGCAGGTACCCCAAAGGGAATGAACAGACAGGTTATCAAGTGATCCATGCCTTGTCACCCTGTCCCATCTTCTCGCAAACAGAGACGAAGGACAACATTCCTGCCCATCCTGGCTAATAGCCATTGCTGGATCTATCTTTCATGAATCTATCTAGCTCCCTTTTGAACTTCATTAGAGGCTTGTCCTTTACAACACCCACTGGCAAGGAGTTCCAGAGGTTGACAGTGTGTTGCTTGAAAATATACTTTCTTGTGTTTGTTTTAAACCTGCTGTCTATTAATTTCTTTTTGGTAGCCTCTTGTTCTTGTTTTATGAGAAGGAGTAAATAAATAAGTCACCTGACCACACTGCACATCCCTCATCCTGAATAGGGATAAACCAGCCCCAATTAATATGCCCTAGGCCTAGTGAATATCCTGGTCTTACAGTGAGAAATGGGGGAGATGATCTCTAATCCAGCCTACTGGGCCCATCCCTCTCACGCCCTGGCAGCAGGAGCTGACAGAGTGTGGCCCATTCACTTATCTGCAGTTCCTCAGAAAACCAGGGTTGGGCCTGACAGCCTTCCTGTCCCTGGGAATATACTAGAGGTGCTGTCTGGGGTGCAGAGTGGTTTAGCCCCAGGCCTGAGCTCAGAGCTGCCACAAGCACTGACAAATCTGCTCTCCTAGCCACAAATTTCTGAGGCTCAGATTCAGCCTGGTCTGTATGCTGTAACTGCTAACTGCGTGTGTAACCAATCAGTGGCATGTTTTGATCTGAAGCTGGTTTGTGCCCACAGAACAGGGTCAATGCTCTGATAGTGACCATAGCTGCTAACTGGGTACTGCGTTTGGCAATGGACCAGGCACTTGTACTGTTATTTTGTAGGGTGGCGGAGACCCCCAATCATGCCTGTGTAACTTGTTTGGCTGGTCCTCTTTTCTCCAGCTGTGTGTGTGGTAGGACATCCCAGAGTACTGCTAATACTGCTCTCTATGCCTGTCCTCTGTCCTTTGCTGCAGCACTTTGGGATAGTTGCCTGGATTTTCACAGAATGCTCTGATACCAGTACAGTCAGGCAGCCTCATGAGTGACTGTGCAAACACATTTGACACATGGCTGTACTGTGAAAAAGGCTGCTGTGCCACATCAGTGAAGTGTGCCATGCACAGGTCACAAAAACTCCTGTGCCTGAGTGCAGACAATGCCTTACATTCAGTCTCAGGGGGGCTGTGTCAGTGAACACTATACAGCTATAGCCCAGGAGGGAAGAAGGGCCTCCTCTCTTTTGTAGATCTGATACTGAATAGCTCTATGCCATAGAGTCCTTGAGCTCTATTGTGCATGGAGCCTGTTCCCACCTGGCCACACTCTGCATTGAGTGTTTTTTTGCTGCTGTTTTCCAGGGGCTTTGCCAGATAAAGGAGACCTGCTTCTCGACCTTCCCATGGATCAGGAATTGGAGAAATTGTAAGTGCAGTTGTCAAGAGTGGGAAGGAAGGTGGCAGATCCAAGGCAGCATGATGGGAGCCTGGGGCTGGGAACTGTCCCCTTTCCTCTCACCCAGCCATAGGACAATGGAGCAGCTCATGAGGCAGGTCCTTCAGCCTATGCAGCAAAGGCCCTTTTGTGGCATGTTCCTAGGTGTAGTAGACTAAGTTGTTGGGATGGTCTTCAAATGCAGAGAAGAGACGTCTCTGCAGGGAGACACAGAGGCACTGGAGAACCCCAAGTGAAGGACCTTTTATTGTGGAGGATCAAGTCTCATGCAGTGGTGAAAATAGCAGGACAGTTGGGATAATAGAGGCTGTGACTTGAGGAGAGGGACCTAAGAATGGCCATAACGGGTCAGACCAAAAGTCCACCTAGTCCAGTATCCTGTGTTCTGGCCAGTGTCAGATTCTTCAGAGGAAATGAACAGAACAGAGTAATTGTTGAGTAATCCATCCCCTGACATCCAGTCCAGCTTCTGACAGAGATTTAGGGACATCCAGAGAATGGAGTTGACCTACTGACACATGAAGAAGGAGTGACAGAATCAAAAGCCAGACAGGGTCCATCTGCCAGGTACCACTGCAGAGCATTCCTTGGTCTGCTGTAAGCATCTCTCTCTGCATTACAGGACTAGTTCTGTGAGGTCAGCTCTGGATCTGTGATCCTATCCCTGGCTTGCTCCAGACCTGTTGCTGGGTAAGGGGTGAATATGACAGACTAGGCCACCTCGGTTTGTCATTTCTCTTTCAGACTGCCTCAGGTTTCAGGGCTCTCCATCTCCACTCCAGCCAGCTCTAGTGGGGACACTGCCAACCTGCCTACCCGCACCTCCCCCAGAATCAGCTCCCCCTGGAAACCTCACCACCATCCCCAGAAAGTGGATACAGAGAGCGATGGCTCCACCGATGAAACAGAATCCTCTGAGAACTAATCCTCCTAGACTCATGGGGATGTGGGAGCACAGCACCTCATTCCAGATGCTGAAAGGTGATGGGCCTTGCCTCTGAAGGTTGGTCCCACCCATTCTGCACCTGCATCTAGGTGCAGGTACGTCCACACTGTTCCTCATTACCAGGACCTCCAATCCTATTCCTAGCCAAAACACCACCATTCTCCTATCCCCTAATTAAGCTGAGGAATCTCTCATCCAGAGGGCACTTCCCACTGTAGAGTTGTGCTGCCCTCTGCTGGCAAATCGGACAAACCAGTGGAAGCATGCTCTGGGAAGACCTCTCCACTCAGTCTTCCTCTTACTCAGATAGTGGTAGGAAATTCTCCTACTGTTGGTCTCACCCTGATACAGTTGGACAGGAGCTAGCAACAGTGGGTGTTTTGTTGTGTAACACTGCTCTGACCTGATGTAGACAATCCGATGATTAGCAGCTGGTCTACACTAGTGCTTCTACTATAATTATTCCTGGCAGAGCTGCACCTGTGCTAGAGCAGTGGCAGGACAAGTTCCTAAAATTAGAAACTAGCTGTTGTCCTCTTCACACTATCTGTGTTTTCTCCTCAGAGGAAGTGTCCAAGAAATGTCAAAGTAAAAGGACACACAGTTTCAGTTAATAGGTACTACACCACTGTAGTACTCACGTTGTAGTTGTAGTATAGATATATGGCTCATCTGTTGTATTAGGTTATCCTCTCGAAGGCATCTCTCTAGAGCCTATCTCCCTGGAATCACTCTCACTATAATTACATCATCTAGGGAGAAGAACCCATGATCTTCAATCCAGTATCTGGGATGACACAGCATATAAATTCCCTGGCCACAGACTTTGTGGGCCACAAATGTACAGTGTCCTAGCTCTGTGTTAGGATGGTTTTGCGGGGAGTGGAGTGGGGAAAGAAAGGATGAGCGTTATCTCCACTAAACCTCAGTTATCTGTTATGCAGGCATTAATATAGCAGCAGGGGAGTCAACATCACTTGGATTCTACCCCTACAAGAATGAACCCCCTCCCTTATGCATTATTACTGGATAATTAGATTATGGAGCTGTGGCAGTTTGGTCTCCACTGCCCTAGAGCCTAAATGGGGAAAGCTGAGTCTGGCATTTCATAATCTGCTTTGGTCTGCTCTACAGGCCAGTTATCTCCCAGGGTTTCACTCTCCTGATTCTCAGGGAGTCTTTCACCATTCCCCTAGGTTTGTGAGGTGAAGAACATCTGGAGCAGTTCATCTGAGGTTTGGGGCTAAATTGGGCAATGCTACACAGGCAAAAGTTAGGCTCCATTTAATGGCTCCAGGATGGACTTGGCCCTAGAGCGATCTGTTATACAAATAAGCTTGCTCAAATCCTCCCCAGCCTGTGCCCCTGCACCCAGCACCAGCTGAGAAGAGCTGGTAGGCAGGTTATTTATGTACTGTAATTTATTTTATTTAAACTGCTGTAACAGTCCTGTCTGTCTTTGAGTAACGACACAATTCAGGGCATAAAGCACTTAGTGCAAGGTGAATACTAAGTCTGGGGCTCCCACTTTGCTGTGTCATATCTGAAGGAGTCAGCACCCCCAAACACATTAGCTAATGCAGCTCACAGCACTGTGTTTACTGAATGGAGGAAAGTGTCAGGGCACCCAAGTAACGTAAGTGATAGTGTATAACCTCGCTGTGTCAACTTGATACCAGAGAGGGCCCATGTCTTCTGCTATATTCTGTACTGGATGAAATGCACTGACAGCGCTCAATAAACATACTTCTGACTACCAAAACTTTGTTTCAAAACCCAGGTAAAGTTTCCAAGAACAATGTACTTACCGACCACATATAAACCACACGCAGTTAAAAGCAAGGAAGGGCATGAATAATTAAGGGTCTTACACTTCCCATCTAATAAGCACAAAGAGATGCATTGTTCATCACAAGAACCTTAACTCTGACCAATAGACTGATTTTAATGTATTATTTCTGTTAGCTCAGCTTTGGTAGCTACAAATTTAAGGGAGGCTGCATCATTGGTATGGCCACATATAGGGCCTGATTCATTGTTACTCTATGGCAACAGCACAAGCAACTTCCCTCTGTCCCTACAGTGGCCTTCGCACCACTGCAGGGATGAATCTGCCCCTTATCCTTTTGTTTCATGTTATGCATAGGTCTACAATGTGTTTATATTCTGTGCTCATTAATGAAAGACTAATTTTGAGCCTGTGTTGTGATGCATTGGCCATTCCAGCAAAACGACCGTTAGCTGCTGGTCTGTCACTCCACAGGGCCTGTCAGAACACTCTGTATTGCTTGAGTACAGCTGCCTCAGATACTGCATGACTGCTTTTCAGCAGCTCCTAAGGAAACCTTGCTCATAAGAACATAAGAAAGCCTATACTGGGTCAGACCAAAGGTCCATCTAGCCCAGTATCCTGTCTACCGACAGTGGCCAATGCCAGGTGCCCCAGAGTGAGTGAACCTAACAGGTAATGATTAAGTGATCTCTCTCCTGCCATCCATCCCCCACCCTCTGAGAAACAGAGGCTAGGGACACCATTCCTTACCTTTCCTGGCTAACAGCCATTAATGGACTTAACCTCCATGAATTTATTCAGTTCTCTTTTAAACCCTGTTATAGTCCTAGCCTTCACAGCCTCCTCAGGCAAGGAGTTCCACAGGTTGACTGTGTGCTGTGTGAAGAAGAACTTCCTTTTGTTTGTTTTAAACCTGCTGCCCGCTAATTTCATTAGGTGGCCCCTAGTTCTTCTATTATGGGAACAAATAAATAACTTTTCCTTGTTCACTTCCTCCACACCACTCATAATTTTATATACCTCTATCATATCCCCCCTTAGTCTCCTCTTTTCCAAGCTAAAAAGTCCTAGCCTCTTTAATCTCTCCTCATATGGGACCAGTTCCAATCCCCTAATCATTTTAGTTGCCCTTCTCTGAACCTTTTCTAATGTCTGTATAGCCTTTTTGAGATGAAGAGACCACATTTGTATGCAGTATTCAAGATGTGGGTGCACCATGGATTTGTATAAGGGCTTACCAGGCATGAGCTCAGCATTCACTCTAGCCTCCCTTTTTTTTGGGAGGGATGTGTTGGGGGGAAACTCTAAGAAATGCTGCTGGTACATTAGAGCTTAATGTACTTTCCTGTGGGAATTATGGGAGTTTCCCTAGAGTCTGATCCCTTTTCCCACAATTCCCCTGTGTTCCCAGCAAGTTTCCAGAAACCACTGCTTTAGAGAGCTGTAGCAGGGACTGTGGGACTAGACCCCCACAGAGGACAGTGTAGTACAACTGTTATTCAGTACTAGCAACCAACTAGCCTGGGTGGAATGGACACCCTGTCTCTAGCGGTAACACTGAGGCTGATCCATAAGCTTAGGTCTCTAGTAACCGCACAGCTGAAGTCCAGCTTTTTCTTTCAACTCAGGCCCAAGTTCTGCTTTGCTTCAAATGCCCTGACTTACTGGTGCTCCTATAGGTGTATAAGGAGCAATTGCTGCAATATCCAGGAAGGCCTGAACTTTTGCTTCTTTTCAGCACTCTGATTAATCACTTCAAGAAGCATGAGCTGCACCCTTGGCATGCGGGGTGAAGATGTCTCAGGCTAGGAGAGGGAGAGATTCAGCATTGTTTCATCAACAGAGTCAGTGTGAGGCAGAGACTGAAACCGTCAAATAGGCGTTCTGGGCATTCTGACGTCCCACTACCACAGCAGGGAAGGAGATCAATGACGAGCCATGGGATTTTTTTAGGGCATGTTTACATTTCAGTATAAAGCCATGGTTAAAACTCACGTTCAAGCCTAACCCCCTTTCCAGCTACATGCAAATTCTTCTAAGCTGGGGCTCAGACCCAGCATCCCAGGACCCCATGGGAATGGAGGGTCCAAGCCTGAGTTAAACCAGGACCCAGGGATCAAATCTTTTCCTTTGCAGTATAGATGCAGCCCAACCTGAAGTCATGCACTAGGGGTTATATCTATATAGCAATGTAAGACCAGGGCTAGTACAACTGAAATTAGCAGACCTAGAGTTTGTTAACCCAAGATGTGAGCATCTACATTCATTTGTAACCCCCAGGTTAGGAATTGTTGAACCCTGAGTCCCACCATGTGGTTCCAATGTCTATACTGCATTATGAGGATGGCCTGACTCCAACCTCCTATAGTCCAGACTTTCTAGTGTCCTTCCAAAATGTGACTGCTCTAACGTCAGTCATGGTGCAGTGTGGACAAAAACTGGACTGGCCACCACACTGACTGTCCAGAGAACAAAGGAAGTAAGCCCATGGGTTTGTGGGATACTTTTGGCTGACTCCCAGAACAGTAGGCTGGTGGGCAAAGCAATAGGGCATAAAACCTAAGTCTCCACTTGACTCAGGCTTGGATGCGCCACTCCTGGTTCCAAGCTACTCCCAGGAGAATTCTGTGCCAAAAATATTTGTTTTTACATTAGTGCTCACTATTTTAAAATTCTGCATATTTTATTTGTCAAAATAACAAAACAATCACACAAGTTTCAATTATTTTGGTAATTTATTTCAAAATACCTGTCAGCAAGTCTGTCTATAACAATTTAGACACCAAAATGTGTCAGGACATGTTTTTTTGAAAAATAAATTCCTTAGTAGGCATATTAATATGGAACTTTGAGTAATAATTAATTTAAATTACAATACAGAAACACATTTTCCACACCGCTCAGGAGCAGAGCAAAGGCTTGGGGGAGTCAAGGGTAATGGAGGAGCTGAGGGAGAAGGAAGTAATTGCTGGGAGCAAACGTGGAAGGTTGTTGAGTGACTGGCGGGAGAAGTATGAAGTAGTTTTTTCTTTGAAGTGGTGGGGGAGAGATTGTTAGGAGCCTCCCCCATGCACACCCTAGTTGCCCCTTGGTTCTTTCACTCATTCAGGAACGTCTGCCCCATCCCAACTTTTCCTGCATCGTCCTCCCCTGCATGTGTCCCTACACCCTGCTCCTATTCAGCTCTGGCGCAATGCTATTACCCCACTGGTTCTTGTGTCCCTACCCTGGTCTGTTCCCCATTAGCCCTTCTGAACTCTAGGCTATGTGACCACCGTCCCCCTCAGAAGCCCTATGTTCCCCACTCTGGCCATCCTCCCCACATACTTTCCCCTCTCACCTAGGCATGTCACCCTGCTCTTGCTCCATTGCTGGCTGCTCCAGTGTATGAGCCAGCTCCCCGCTCTTCTGGTGCCACAGCAGCCCCTGGTGGACAAAAGGTGTAATTGCAGTGCCATGCCAGGATAATATATTACAGCAATTCGGAGCTTAATATTGTTTCATTATTAGGTCACTGACCTATTAGAGAACATAGTCCTTTAAAGTCCTGCAACGTTCCCTTATAACTCTGGCTCCTACCATTCCATCTGCCCCAAACTTCTGCTGGGTCAGAGTCAGGGAGCAGGGCCTGGCCCAGTTCTGCCCGCCTGGTGCTCCTGCCAGGGAGCAGGGTTGGGATGTGTGGACTTGCCCTGCTCCACCCACCTGGCATTCCAGCTGGGGAGTGGGCAATCCCTGGTACCCTAACTCTGCCATGCTTCTGCCTCAAGTAAGCTTCACAATCAACATTGGTGCGTACACTATTAAATTGTTTAAACTAGTTAAAACATATACTGTATATGTATATAACGTCTTTTGTCTAGCACAAAAAAAAATTCCCTGGAGCCTAACTCCCCCTTATTTACATTAATTCTTATGGGGAAATTGGATTCACTTAACATTGTTTTGCTTAAAGTTGCATTTTTCAGGAACATAACTAGGACATTCAGTGAAGATAGGGTGACCAAATGTCCCAATTTTATAGAGCCTGCCCAGATTTTGAGGGCCTTTTTCTTGTATAGGTACCTGTTATGCCCCACCCACTGTGCTGATTTTACACACTTGCTCCCTCTGGTCACCCTAAATGAGGAGTTAGTGTATTCTATACTGAAAAAAAAATCTGCAGGGGCCATGAATTCTGCACATGCCACAGAATTCCCCCCGTTGTCGTCCAAGTCCTGAGTTAGCATAAAATCTGTGTGTAGATGGGAAGTGAGAGAAATTAGATTTGCACTTGAGTTGAACCCAGCCCTTTCCTTGCACTGTAGCCACCCCCAACACACATATTCCACAAGCCCACGGGTACCTTTGGGGTATGTCTGTATTGCAGTCAAAGACTGGCACTGCCAAGGCTGGCGCTGGCCAGCTCACCTGGGCTGGGGCGGGGCGCTACAGCTGCTGGGCTGGAGCCTGGGCTCTGACCTCATGCGGGGACGGGCCTCAGAGCTGCTGCCCTGCACTGCTCACCCCACAGCCTGAGTCAGCTGAGCCAGGGGCTGCCCCGAACCGTGGCTGAAGGCGGCAGCCCGAGAGCAGCGCGGCCCCATCCCGCCCGCCACGCGCGTAGGGCACAGCGCCCCGCCCTCCAGTCCGACTCCCGAGTCACGGGGCCCCATAGTCTCACTGGCGCATGCGCAGGGACGGGCAGCTGCCGCAGCAGCCTGACATCGTGTTCCACAATTACGTGCGCGCGCCTCCTCCCCCAGCCCGGCCCCGGGCGGCCCGCTGAGGAGCCGGGGCCGCGCGGGCACGGAGGGAGGAAACAGATTCCGGCGGGGGCCGCTCCTGGCTGAAGGTGCCGGGACCCCGCAGCACAAACCAGGCCCAGGCCGCAAAGGCCCCTGGGAGAGGAAGTGATCCCAGGCCAGGCTGCTCCCCGCGTCGCGTCACCGCCTTCCCTGACCCTGGGCCCCCGCTGGCCTGATCCCTGCTGATTGGCCCCGGGCCCCCTCCCGTCCCCAGAGCCCCGCTCACAGCGCCCAGCGCCTCCCTTCGTCAGCCGAGTATCGCCCCAGTTTGCCAACCGCCCGCCCCGCTCACCGGGGGCGGGGGAGGGGGAGAGCTGGCCCCGGCCTGTTGTCCTGCGCCTCTGGGTTTTTCCAAAGCTGGTTTGTCATCCAGGGGCCTGACTTTGGTCAGAGCTTAGCTGACACAGCAGAGCCCACGTGCAACCGCCAGTGGCACCTCCACCCCTACAGCCCCCGCTCCCCCCAAAGAAAAAATCCAGTACTCAGCACAGCAAGGCCCTGAAATTGGCTCTGAAGAATCAGCCACTAACTCCTACGTTGTGTTGCTGTTTCAGGGGATATTTCTGCCGACCCCAACCCTAAGGTGGCCGTGGCGGGTAGCTACAGTGCAGTACTGAGAAACGGCTCTGTTCCCTCACAAGCTCAGCTGTTTTGTATCTGTCCCTGATTAGTCTTATCCCTTGCAATCACAGCACACAAAAATAACCTGTGATACTATTGTAGATACAGAGCAGCCAAGCTCACAGCTGAAATAAATGAGTTGGATATGCTCTGCACCTCTAAAATTTGCTCTATGAGTTACAAATTACCTTAGCACCGGTTAGTTTGCAGAGAGTGCCAGGTACACTATCTTCCACCTGACTCCTGTTAAAACTTAAGAAGCAGCAGCATCGCTTACCAAGATCTGGAATTAAGCAGAGCCTTGTTACATTGGCGTATAAGAAAAGCACAGGGGAGAGAGAGCCTGAAGTGGCCTGGGTGACCTCATAGCTAAAGTCCAAGGGGAAGGAAGTTGGGTAGATCAAAGCTGTAGGCCAGAGCTAGAAAATGCTCCACCAGCTACACGCTCCTGGTGGCTGAGGTGGATACACTTGTGTAGGGGTGTGTTTGTCACAGATGTGGTGTATAGTGCCTAAGCCCAATAAGAACTGAACAGAGCCTGGCATAGGGCAGGGAGGGGTAGAATTGGTGCCTGAGGCCAAACAAGGCAGAGCAAATTGGAAGGGTCTAGGTTTTTTCCTCATGTTCTGCAATGGATGCCCACTCTCCTACAGCTCAACAGAGAGCCCTGGGGTTACACTGTTAAACATTAACACATTCAATTGATGTCCTGGTGACAGAAAGGAAAAACTTGATGCTGCTGAAACCCAGAGATTTTTTTTTTAAAAAAAGAGTCCCAACCTAGAGATTGAGGATCTCTGGAGAGTTCAGACCTAAGCTTCAGAGTGACAGGAGCACTCAAAACTTCGGCCTAGGCAGCAAAAGCAGCACTAACATAGTGGGTAGATCTCTCCCTTACTGAATTACGGGTAGCTCAGTAACAACTTATAGTTCAGTTCAGCTCAAAACTGATTCAATCTTTTTATTACATATGCAAAATACAGACCATCCCTCCAAAAATTATAACAGTTTGAGAACTTCCTGAGAATTTACCAGTAAAACTCTTAATTATCTTAGGAATTGAAGTAAATTAAAAATGGGTCCTTCAGAAATTTAGCAATCAAAACTTTTTGTCCCCAATACTATGACAGAGTAACAGACTTTACAACAGGGGTGGGCAAACATTTTGGACTGAGGGCCACATTAGGCTTCAAAATTGTGTGGAGGGCCAGGTAGAGAAGGCTGTGCTGGCCCCACCCCCATCTGGGCCCCACCCACTTCCCACCCTAACTGCTCCCCTCAGAACTCCAGACCCATCCAGCTGCCCCCCACTCCTTGTCCCTGATCACCCTCTCTCCAGAGACCTCCCGCTCCTCATCCCCCCCAGATCCCCATCCCCTATCCAACTCCCCTGCTCCCTGTCCCAACTGCCCTGCCTCCTAGCCACACCCCTGCCCCCTGACAGGCCCCCTGGGACTCCCACGCCCTATCCAATGCCCCCTTTTCCCATCTCCTGACCACCACCCCCAAGACCCTCTGCCCCTTATCCAACCCCCCAGCTCCTTACCATGCCACTCAGAACAGCCAGACACACTGATGTGCCGGAGCACACAGCCTCCCCTCCAGGCTGTGGGAGAGAGGAACAGTGTGGGAGGAGGGAGGAGCTAGCCTCCCAGCCGGGAGCTCAAGGGGCAGTTAGGAGGGGCCCACGGGCCGTGGTTTGTTCACCCCTGTTCTACAACTATCCCCTATAATTAAAATTCACTGAAATCTTTCACCACAGCTGTATTTGAATATTTTCCTTTTAGGATTAATGGTAATTCCCCCCAGTTATTCTTCATAGCTGAAAGTTTCTCCTTTAGCAGAGGATACAATGGTCTCCATCAGAATTCCAAAGAACGGCCCTTTTACAAAACAACTGCCATCCCTACTGTTCACAGAGGCTGGAGCCACAGTGGCCCTCTGCTGGTAGCCATTTTGAGAAGGATCATTCATTGTTCTAATAGAATGTTCCTTGATGTTAGCTGTGGCTTCAGTTCAACTGAGAAACTTGGGAGCTGTCAGCCATTTTGAAACAACACTTCTGCATGACCTTTACTGAGAACAGCAGCAAATACAGACAGGGAGCCCTAGTTTTTTTTGAAAAGTTACACACTGCAGCTGATGATCTCAACAGGGAGGGAGGGGGAAGTTAGGTGTGCATGCATGCAGGGTAATATGGGAGGTGGCAAAGGGAGGGGCAAACTGGTGTGTGCACATGGGAGTGTAAGGAGGTGTGAGAAACAGTAGGAATCAACAACAGCAAGGAAGGGAAAAGTGGGGTGAAGAGGCCAGCTGATTTGCATTGCTCTGGCAAAACAAAACAGCTGTAAACTCAGTTTAATTGTGTTGCTTCCAGAGCACCAATGAATCTAGTTATAAAAGGTAAAATTAAAAATTATTTAAGGCTGACACTTCATCTTTTCTACTGATTAGAAATAGCATATGGTAACATTGAGTTTGTTCAGTGTTCACATATTACACTAGGTTGGCTGTCATAGCTTTTATAGGCTATGCTCATTGCATACATCAGCAGCCCCTTGCATTGTTCCATTTCCCTCTATTTCAGGGACTCCCTTCAACCCCACTCCAGAGGCTCTGCATCCCGTCACTCCACAGTGCCCCAGGTCTCTGTGAGCCCCTAATCTCCTCCATCCCTCAAATTCTTATCCTATTTTCCCTTTCAGAGAGGAGAGGTAGTGATGTGATGGAGATATTAGTATGATGGAATGTGCTGAAATGCTCCTATTATGTGTAGACAATTAGACACCATGATGAAGCTAAATGGCCCTACTAGCCATATGTCAGTAGCTCCATGCATCTCCCCTGCATCCTTTTGCCCTGCCGCTTTACTGATTTTCACCAAAATCAGTAGAGTTCTGCATGGATAGCTAAAATAGTCCCTGACATTTTGGAAGTGATCAAATACAGCATTCAAAAGTTACCACATTACATCCAACAGAGAAATACATTCAATTCAATGCCCCATCTCTCCCCAACCAAGAGTTACAATAAATACATTTAAGGTTGAGTACAGATCAATAGTTTACTCTAAACTACACTACAGGAATATTATAATAATCCCAATCCAAAAAAATCATGTAGTGGTTACACACAAAACCTAACTCTGACATTCCAGCATTTAATGCACTTGGTTTTAAGATAATTACAACATCCCTTTAGAGCAGTAGTTTAGAATACACTACACTGAACACTCAACCTTAGCTCCACCTAAGCTTGGTTTCTCTAGGAACCCCAAACAGTGGGCCATCATCATTTTCCCCCAGCTGGTGGCTTGATTGTGATTTACTGAGAGCCTGGTTCAACTGCCACTTACACTAGAGTGCAACACGCAGGGGCTGGTCTGGCCTGTCCCTAGACCAATCAAGGGAGCTTCAGCTCCAAGGGAAGGGTGGAAGGTTGCTAGTAAGTGGACTACTCTACCCACCACCCACTTCTCCACTCATTGCTGCCTCATTCCAGTAAGCTGCATAGCCAACAGGAAAGAATCAGATGAGAAGGGGGTGGTTAGTGATTTGAGAACCCAAATCAGAACACAGCCCTGGCCTAGTACAGAGCATCCCCCATGTAGCTCATGTTACAGAAAGGGGAGTTGCCCATATGTGCTGAAGCCTACTCCCTCTCACTTCTCTCTGCACAAACCCACCCAGCATCCCAGACCCATTCTAGAAAGAGACGAGCCAGAGAACATACAGGTATTTGATTTTATTTAGTTGAGGGAAAGAGTTCCACTTCACTCCCCCTCATACAGCTGAGCCCCAAGCCCAGCCACAAACAAGGGTATTAATGAGCCATATCTCCTAAATAATACAAACAGTCCAGAGAAGAGAAATCCCTTCCCATCTCAGAGCAGGAGCACCAGGCCATAGCACCAGCCTTTGCCATCTTCTCCCTCAGCCAGGGAGTAGCTGGAGAGGCTGCCACTGCTTTGCTCCAAAACAATTTTAGTAGTTAAAATCTAAGCATCAGTGCATATTTCAGAGCCCAGGGAGCAGGATCTGGAAGAGGTGCACAGGGGATAGGGGAGAACTGCAGGAAGGCGAGTCAGGCACATGCACAGATCCTGCAGCTGTACAAGTTAAGGTTGGGTGTCTGCACTGTACAATGAACAACCACAGAAAGGAGGGTGAGTAAGACCTTGCTGGGCCTTTAAGTCAGATGGCTAGAGCTTTCCCCTGGCTTCTCCCCCTTCAGCAAATCTTCCCATCACTGTAGGATCTAGGCACCAAACATACATTAAAATGTAAAGGGCAAGTTGCTGCCCCTACAAGGGAATTAGGTCCAACCTGTAGCCATTGTGCTGCTACACCTTACAGGTTGACAGACTCATAGGGGAGTCTGCACAGAGGAGGACTGTCCACAGCTATTCCTCTGCCAACAAGTACTCAGGATAAAAAAAAAACAATAAAACCCAGAACTGTATTGAATCATAATTTAATTCCCCTGTTAAAATTAGGGGAGAATTAGGCAAAATGAAGAGATCCTGCCCCTCAGTAGTACAGCATGAAGGAACTCCACTTAGGAAAGCTCCAGGTCGGAGTGCTGCACACAGAGGATCAGCACACTCTGCAGTATACTCCTGGTGAGTGCCATGCCCCTGCTACTTGGGCATCAAAGCAGCATTGTGGGGAGGGAAAAGAAAGGGGGAACGCCCTTTGCCTCTTGTACCCACAGCTGTTATTCAGCTAAAGTGCCTTTAAAAAGGAAAAGGCCCAGAACTGCTGTGCTGGGAGGAGCAGGGTCCAGCTTGTGCCGTTCCATCTCTCTGGTTCCACTTGTTCTGTGCACACAGAGAGGGCTGGGGCACGAAATTCAAGGAAACCAGTGCAAGCCAGTCTGGGAAAACCAGCACACCAGGGGGACTAGGCCGTGGGCTGAGCTACGCTGGCTGAATTGCTCTGAGTGGGAATTGGGCCAGTAGAACAAATGGCCACTGCCTCCTCCATTTCCACACAGACTTTTAGTTTTCATTTGTTAAGAGAGTTGAGCCCTTTTTCCATTGCTAAGTGCCTTCAGCCCAGCCCTCAAGAGCCCCTTCTAGGGGAGACCTGTGAGTATTAACACTGTTGACACTTCCTGGTCAGGAGCAGAGAACCATCAGGAGGCAAGATGCTTTTACACCAGACATTATACAATTCCTTTCTGTGTTCCATGCCCCACTCCCCCCTAAGAGGCTCTGATCTGTTCCTCAAGCAGAGCAAGCACAGCGTAGGGTTGCCAACCCTCCAAGATTGTCCTGGAGTCTCCAGGAATAAAGATTAGTCATTAATTAAAAGATAACGCCATGTGATGAAATCTCCAGGAACATGTCCAGCCAAAATTGGCAACCCTATCACAGCCCCAGCTTAACTGGAAGAAGCTGAACAAGAGTTGTGCCTGGGAAATAAGACATCTGGGGTTTCTACACCTAGCCTGCAGACACCTCTGCAATGCTCAGCTCCCTCTGGTGTCCAGGCCTAACAAGACTAAGTTCTTGCTTTGCTGGAGTTAGTCCGTCTATGCTGATTTACGGGAACAGTATAATTTACAGAAGGGAGATGGATGCTCCCACTTACTATGCTACCAAAACAGATTCTTAGGAAAACTTAATGTTGTTTTCACAACATTTACTGCCTTTTCCCACTGCCTCTGCCACGTGGTGACTGAATGGAGCTTCCCTCCCCAGCACATTAGCTCTCCCATACTAGCCTGTATATGGGAAGGGGTGGCAACACTGAGCAAGACACATGGGGGTCATTTCCTTGTGGATCCAATGACGGGATGCAAGCGGGAACTCCCTAGACGGAGTCACTTGCTGAGACAACAAGGTATGGGCCAGTGAGGGCTGGAGCTACCTGCACCTCCTGTCTCACAGTTCAGAACGATGTGGGGTTTCTGAGACAAGGCCTCTGACCCTAGTGGCTGAATGTTTGGTTTGAGGGCATATTGGTTTCTAATACAGACAAGACTCCAGAGCTATTTGGAAAGGATGTTGGGCATGGGCATCTCTTCATGCTGTTCTGTTGACCTCACCCCGCCATGCCCCAGACAAATTAACACAGAATCCTGCAGCACAACTCCAAGCAACTCAAGATGAGACTGGTGCCTCTCGCTGGCATTCGTCTGAGCTGCAGTCCCTGGGTCATCAATATGAGCCATAGCGATCCTGAGGAAGGAAACACCCCGAGTTACTGTCTGAACCACTCACAGTATGAGGAGACATATGGAGATAGGAACCACCTGAGATGCTTAACATTCCTAGGGACTTGAGACACAGACCAGCACAGGGCTAATCACAAACACTTGGGATGCCGGGCCAAAAGGCAGGTCTGAGGAAAGCAGCCCCAACCTGGAGGACTCTGCCCAGAGATGTACAGTGGGGGGAAGGAGACCTTAGGGCAATAAAGGGTCGTCTTTACCAGTGCAAGAAGGTGCTCTGCAATCAGCCCCAAAACAGATTACTACAGTGGCATGGAATGGCCTCAGCTACAGGAAAGCAGTGTCATTAACTTCAGCATGAAAATGCCTGCACAGGAACTGGTGCCTGCAAACCCATTGTGCATATGCATGGCCCAAGCAGATGACAAGGGAAGCAGCTTCTTGCACTTGAGGCAAGAGCTAGGAGGCTGAAATCCATAGGGTCCAAATTCAGTTTATTTGCCCTGCTGTTCATCTGAACATGCCCAGTAGGTAGGACCCTCAGATCCCCACCCCTGGTCACACTGAGGAACACCCTGGCCTCACCTGGAGAGAGTTCATCACACCGTTGGCTAGAACAGCCATCTTGCCAGCAACAGATTTTACTCCTTGCTTGAACTGGGTAATGTCAGCTGCAGGCAGCACGTTCCCAATTGACACACCACCTGCCAAGAGCCAGCAAAAGGGGTGGAGTGGAGTCTGAGGGCAAGAATAGCCCCCTCCCAGCCCTGCTTATTCACCTCCATAGCAGCCCCCCAGCCATGACCCTTCTAGGCTTAGATCCAGGAGTCTGCCTGCTCCCCTCCCTTATCTAGGTACTAACAAACCTGCTGAGTGCATGTTCTCAGCCTCCCCAAAGAGGTCTGCGGAGCTGATGGCACTGCTGCCGGAGAGCTGCTGCAATCGAGACCTGGCTTCATACTGCATCAAGGAGAAAGGAGAGGACTCAGACTCAGCTACAACAGAAAGGGATGAAACCAGGGCTTGAGACAGAATGGGAGAGGGTCAGGCCAGGGGACAAGTACCAGCCCAAATACAGCAGGAAAGGCAGGTGCAGGGGATAAGTGTGGTACTTACCTCAGCATCTGCTTCCCGCCCAAAGAACATATCTGAGGAGATGGCTTTGGCCCCGGCGAACTTCTGCCGAGCTTCATTTGATTCCACTGCAGATGTCCTGCTCTCTGCCTCCCTCCTATTGGTGGGTCTGACGGAGATGAGACAGGAGAGGGATCTCACTAAACCTTTGTGCTCACTGAAGCAGCAAGGAAGGTAGCTCATCAGCTCTGCTCTGCTGATGCCCACATTGCTCAAAGCAAATCTACAAAGCCAAGAGCAAGAGCCACTGCTGATCCCTCATCAGGAGGACAGTTTAGCAGAGCTGAGTTTAGACTGGCGGTCATGAGGTGCTGTTGTGATTAGCAGTCCTAAATATTTACCCAATTGTAGCTCAAATATAAAGTATGTGTAAGTTGAGAAATAAATGTCACAATATCCCATAACTTTCTGCCAGTCTGAAAATTAATCATGGAAAATAGGTTAAGATATTTTTAATAATAAAAGTTCTCAAACAAGTGCAAGAGAACCAGACAGAGCAACTGGATTAGTCCAAACAAAAAAGGACCTGTTGATACGGTTCAAGGACTGTTGAAACCATGCTGGTAAAAACAGAAGATGTGGATCCAAAAATTAATGAACCAAAATTGACATGGTGGACACTAAGCCTGATTGGTGGACAAAAAAAAGAGGGTGGCGGGAAAAAACTGTGTCACCAAGTTTTCCTCCTTTTTTGGGGGTTCTTAAAGAGAGACTTTGAAAATAAACAAATCACTCTCCAGTCCCACCTTACATCCCCAGCTTATCTTGTCTCATCTTCTCTGACCCTCAGACAGAAGGAGCAGACCAAACTGAAAGACTTTCTTCCGTTAGGCCTTGCTCTTGTTCAAGGGACTTTGTTTTCCACTTGTGAGCCCTGAAAATCTTATCATGACATCCAGTCCTCAGCCCATTAGTGGAGATATCTAATTGCCAGCACCGCATAGCCTGGAAAGATCCTGTGCTGTCTGCCTTCCTTTCTCCTATCTGCTCTCTCTCTCTCAGCTTTTCATCAAACCCTGAAATCAACTGCACTGCATCAGCACAGCAAAATGAGATGACCACAATCCTGCCCTGTCTAAGGAAACAAGATCCAACCAGGGGACATCCCTGACCAGATCATAAACTGGGCTCCAAGGAACAGGTGCTGTGGCCAGTCTAATAGCCAAAGCATGTATTCATAATTGACCAGCCATCTAGTATTCCAAAACACATCAACAGCAGCTGTATTTCTCCCACTTTTTCTACGCACTCTCTCCTCCACCTTGTGTCTGTTAGAAACAAGAGAAGCAAACATCCTTTATGCTACAGGACAGAGTACAATTAACCCTTTCTTTTTCATCACAAAAAGTTGTTTTGAAAATAAGAGGCTCTGATATTTTGTTTCCAGAAAGAAAGATTAATAGATTTAATTAAGTTTGTTTTGCATAATTACACAATTCCAATTTCACTAAAAATGTTTTTGTTATAATTTCTTGGCTTTGATACCTGAACTTTCAACTGTGGACTGAATGCTTTTCAGTGTTTGCCAAGGAACCAAGTAAAATCAAGGCCCCTGTAGAAAGAGCCCCCAAACTTAAGCATCACTGTTCTAATGTTGGACAGTGGAAGTTTATAACACCTTTAACTCGTTTGGTCCTTGAGATCAGTGCAACAGTTCCCATTGTGTCACTACACCACAGGCTTCCCCGTTAGGTGAGTCAAAGGCCAGAATCTCTTTCACTAAGGAGTCAGTATAGATACTGGGTACTTCCTGTCTCAGTGACCTAGCCCAAGGAACTGCTCTGATGTGACACATCGAGGGCTCTATTTCGTTTTTAGTGGCTGTACCCATGGAGATGAGGTTTCCATAGAGCCTGCTCATAGCGCAAGGCATGAGAGAGGCTTGTGGTGCTGGAGTTTAATCATCTGTATTTGGACACAGACACTATTGCCAGCCTGGTTCCCCTTGAAGACCAGCCTAGTTCCACCTCACTGCAAGGCCCACCATTAGGATCCAGAGTCTGAGCTCCAGCAGCAGCAAGGTGGTGCCCTTTACCTCTCTCCAATGGGCCGGATGCTGGAGATGGTCACTGCGGCCTCCTCCTCCCTTTTATCAACACCCCAGGAGGAATCGGTTTCCCATCGCGAGCCAAAGGCATCTCCCAGCGAGAAGGGATTATCTTTGTACCTAGGGACCAAGCACAGGGAACTCAGCTAGGTCAGCCATAGGAAACCCAAGAGTAAGCCAAAGACCACAACGAGGCTCAGCCTTACTTGGGTGGTCCAGATGCAAAGCCTCCGGCATCTTCAAACAAGTCCAGCTGGGAGCGAGAACATTTTGCAGCCACTGGTGTCTCCTGCTCAATTACTTGCATCTCGGACAGCACGGAGTGAGAGACGGAACTAACAACAACACCACAGGGAGTCAAGGCTCAGGCTTCATGGACCCCCAACCAGGGGGTGGCAACATCCACTGAACCCTCCAGCATCCTGCTTCAACTAGAACTGGCCGACCCTGAGAAGATGAGGGTGCTAAGAATCCCGAGCCAGCAGAGCCTGGCTCCAGCACCATCCCATGACTCAACTGAACTAATTCAACTCCACCTAGGAGGCTACTGGGACTGAGATACCAAGTGTTCTTTCACATCCCCATAACCCAATGATGGCACATGCTGCCAATAATGCCCAGGCGTCAGAGACTTATAGGGGACCAGGCTTTGAGTAGAGTGCAAGGCCTGCCTCATCCTCTGGGGATGGGAGTGATTCCAGACACAGCTCACCACACAGGCATTCTAAATCACAATTCAAACACTTCTGTTAAGCTGGCAGCAGGCTCCCGCAGTAATGTACCACCCCACACATCCCCAGAATAAATACCTTCTGGACACCAATCCCATGCCCAGTCTCTCAGCTTGTTCACGTTTCTTCCCTTCCAGGTTCTGAAGTTTCTTTTCTTCCTTCTTCCGATCGATCTGCAACTCCTGATAGGCCAGTCGCATTGAAGTGACTCTAAAGGAAACAGCAGTGAATACAAGGTCACCACTCTCCAAAGGTGGATACTGTGGAATGGGGAGGGAGGGGAAGGAGAGGAATCACTCTGGTCACAGCTACACTGGAAAAGGTAGGTTTATGCAATAACAAAGCGATCACATTGTAAAATCCTAGCACATAAAGGGCAGGCTGTAGTTTTCTCGACGTAGCTAGGATTTCATACTGCGTTCACTTTCTTATAAAATACGTATTTTTAATTTGTGTATAAAGTCTCTGAGCACAAACAGCAAGTACTGATCCCAGCTCAGTCTTTGGATCAGGCCCAAAAATGGCATTAGTGGAACAGAGCCAGAACCTACAGAGCAACAGGGAAGTGCCACATCTACTCACCCAAATCCCTTTGAGAGGCACTGAATCAAATATAGTCAAAGCAATGCTGATTCTGCCTTGCTGGAGGGACAACTCCTACTTCAGATTACCTCCTGCTCCTGCCCAGAGAGCTACCTTGCTGCTTGTTCAGCACCTACAGGCCAAGAGTTCTCAGGGTAGAGAGCATCAGCCTCATGCCAATTTCATTGCCCTGGCAAGCAAGTATTCAGCCCCCGACTGTGGCTTCCCCACTTGACACTCACATGGACTCCTCAGCTTGTTTCCTCGATTCCATCGACTGCTGCTCCCTCAGCTTCTCAGCCACCTGGGCTTGTCGCTCTATTTCACTGAAGCTCTGGCTGCTCACTTTCTGGGCTCCAAGCCCCTTTTTTGCACCCAGCTGGATAAAACAGACCCAGAGTGAGAATTTCTCCCTAAGATGCTCAGGGGAGTTCAGGGCCCATCAGAAATACCTAGCACACCAGGCCTTCAGCTTTTCTGGTTCAGTGCCCCACACCACATAGCAGCAAGTGACTGATGTTTCAGAGGAGAGGGAGAGCACCCACAGAGAGTGAACTGAACTACTTGTGCAATGCAGTAGGAGATTAACCAGGCCCACCCGTGGTACTCAGTACCGCAAGGCTCGATAGTTTCACTGACTTCAGCTTAGCAAAGCATTGAGTGTGCCGGGGGAGGAAGAACCAGTAGAGCAGAGCCTCATCAATTGGCTAATCAGGCAGAAAGCAAAGGTTTCATCAGCAGGCCCCTCAGGAGGGCCAGGTTTAGAGGCAGCCTCAATAAGGGTAGCAAAGTGAGGTGCCAGGGAATGAGCCGTGACCAGGAGAAGGAAAGCAGGGATGCATAAGGTGGAAGGGAGAGCCCCCTGTAACAGGAGCTCAGACATACCCCTTTCTTGGCAGTGCCTGGCTTCTTCTTTCCAATGAGGGAAGATTTTAGTTCTGAAACAGGAAGGAAGGAGTGAATTAGGAGGAGTGAAAGCATTCAACAAGCTGGGGTTAGTACATAACAGCCCGGGTGGCAGCCCACACACAAAAATCCACAGCCCAGCCACAACAAAGTTCAGGGCACATCATGCAGTTTCACAGCACAGCCCGGGTGACTTCACCCAGCCAAGAACGAAGCAGTGAGACCACCATGAAGAATGAGACGCTCCGAGCACACGGGTTGTGGGCCTGGAGGGGGGCGTGTCACGCTGAGGGAAGTTCTGGCTGCACCAGTAAGTGACTGGTCATGCAGCTGGTGTCCTGTATTTGGTGGTGAAGGGGTCAATGGACAAAGACTGGATCTGTCTGTTGGGGGAGAACTCCAGCAGTATCTCAGAAAGGAAAGGCACCACCAGGGAGAGGTGGGGGAGAGGAGTCGGTGCCCACCACAGATGCCTCTAGGGAGAGTCATCCAGAAAGCCAGAAGAATCTAAGCAGCAGGCAGCATAGCTACGCCCCTTGTTGCAAGGAGACATCTGAAAGGGGCACTGACCCACTGTGCCCGGGAGGCTGGCTGTGAAGACCCCACACTGAAGGATGAGTCCTACAGCCCAATGAGGCAGAGAGGCAGCCAGCAGCTTCCTTTATACCCTTCTTTCCACCTGGAATCTGCCACTTTGGGGGCAGAGGTTTGGACGTACTCTGCTGCCCAGGAAGCCAACACTAGGGCTGAAGGCAGAATCACAGAAGAGTGCAGGCAGAGGTGCCACAAGCAGCCAGTGCAGGCTATTTGTTAGCCAGTTACCTCTGGCAGGAGCAGACCCTTGTGCAGACAGACACATGGACGCGTCTGAGGGAGAGAAAAACCCAAGAGTAAACCTTCCATTCCCTGTACGAAGGTTTACATCAGGCCTGGGCACAGCGCAGGCCAGGAGCGCACACACTTCCTAATAGGGAGATGCAGGCTCCGGCCACGCACCACAGAGCCAGATGGAGGACAGCGTCGTGGGACCTGCCGCCTCTCGGCCACACCTCCATGTTGAAGAGGAGATTGAAGTGAGCTGATTGTATGCCAGTTATATGTGGTCACTGGGTTCCTAGAAAGTTACTAGGTGGCCCTTGGGCAGTCAAGCTCTAGTCACCTGTGCTAAACTCTAGAATGGGAGCAAGCTGTTGGGAATGAGATGCATGTTTAAATTTGGGCGAGGAGGGTTAACGGGGCAGGAATTCTTCATGGAATGGAATCAATGGCTGCAGAACCTGGGCCTCTGGGTAACCTAACGAAAGCCAAGAGCGCAATGTGATTGGAAAGCCAACAACAGATCCCTGAGAGCAGACTCCACAGGAGGATAAACTCCTATTACAGAACTAAGAATGGGCTCAAGACAGTTCCAGTTCTACTGATCTCACTAGAGAAAACCTGCACAGACAGCTTCTGTGCCAGGCCCAGAGCCAGCTAGAGCCAAACAAGAATGACTCACTCCTAAGGACAGGATAACAGAGAAAGGAGAGGCACTGATGTAGGAGAAACCAGAAGGTTCTCTCACTTACCCAGAGGAGCTTTAGGAGATGTACTCAACAGGTCAATAGATGGGCCTTGGTTGGACTCTATGGAAAGAAGATTAACAGTCAGACTACAAGAATCAGAGAGGTAGACATGTTAATCTGGAATTGCAGAAGTGACAAAGAGCTCTGTGGCACCTTAAAGACTAACTAAAGTATTAGAGCATAAGCTTTCGTGGGCTAATACCCACTTCGTCGGATGCATCCAATGAAGTGGGTATTAGCCCATGAAAGCTTATGCTCTAATACTTTAGTTAGTCTTTAAGGTGCCACAGGACTCTGTCACTTCAGTCAGACTACAGTGAGGAAAGAAGTTTACAGATTTACAGCCTCTCCTGCCTGACAGGGGGCTCACAGTGCCCCTACTCCTAACAGATGCATTCCAGATGTTTCTCAAAGCTACAACATCCACAGAGCACAGATGACTCTTCACAGCAGCTGACACAGGGTCTTCATTCAGCAAGTTACTCCTTCTAAAAATTTCTTCAGTAAGTGTCAAGAAACAATTGAGCACCAGCTTACAGGGAATGCATGAAGCTCTTTCAAGGAGCAGCACTTCCTTCCACATCCCTTCCCTCCCTGCAACATCTACCTGGAAGCAGAAGCTCTGTAATGCTATGTTCACCTGCCCCTGCTCCATGCACCACACATGCAGGCCCCATCTATTGCGAGAAACAGTGCATAAGGCTGCAGTAAAAAGGATTATAAGGTCTGCAGATGGGCATCAAGAAAATAGATCAGGCAAACCCCGAGTCATAAAGATCCTGTTTCCATGCATATGCTGCAAGGAGAGGAAAGAACTGCATGATCTCTCTGATCTGGGAGCAGAATGGGTTTCCCAGACATATCCATTTCTCCAGAACGCCAACACCATGTTGCATGGAACCTCCGCTCATTGCCCAGGCAGGGAGCGAGGGAGAATCTAAACCTTTCCAACCCCAGCCCAGTGAGATTCTTTGCTGGAAGTGAAGCTGCTCAGCAGTGAACTCACGTGGCATCTCGCTGGTTTCCAATGGCTTTGCTGCTCTCTCAGATTCCAGTGAGGATAATGCTGGATTCTGACTGGCCTCTGCCACATCCCAGGTACTGGAAAGCTTAATGGTTGAAACATGCTGCAATGAGTCTCAAAGGGATAAATAGCCCAGTACAGTTCCCAATCCTGCCCTAGGTGAATAGTGACTCCACCCAGTTATAGGTCGAAAGAGGATAACATATACCCACTGCACATATCATAGCTTCCCCAGAGACACTGATGACATTAGGGGCCAGTCAGCATTCCCTCAGGAGTTCCAAGAAATCATCAGTGGAGGGAGAATGGAGCTGAGCTGGATGCAGTGGGGTAGGGGAGACAAGAGGGACAGTCTCATTCAAGAGGTAGATAAACAGGGGATGCCATCACAATTTAGACCAAGATGAAGGGCTGTCCATATGAGGGGATAACCCCCACCTCGCTCCCTGGGGGAGGGTAGAAGAATCGTCTACCTTGGCTATCCTACATTCCCACAGGTCTGTTCCCATTTTACTCCACTCACTAGAACCGTATGAGCAGTGGCCCAAATCTAACAGACCTGGGCCTCTAAACAGAAGGGATGATTTGTACACAAGCTCCTGCTGGCTACCTGTCCTTGGTATAACAGTCTAAAAAAGAATCTGTGTAGTAAAGGGGTGGCCAAAACAAGACCTATAGACCAAAAGGAGCTGACAGAGTTCCCCAGTGGTGCTCAGAGCTGTCCTTCACCTACAACGCAGAGTGGCAGCAGACATCGGTTTCAATTTGCAATACTCCACTCCTGG
This sequence comes from Dermatemys mawii, assembly GCA_007922305.1. Lineage (NCBI taxonomy): Eukaryota > Metazoa > Chordata > Testudines > Dermatemydidae > Dermatemys > Dermatemys mawii. The sequence continues at coordinate 34,771,097 of ML677332.1, forward strand.
ACCATGCTGTAGGTTGCAGCTCCATATTATTACCAAGGTCAGTTGCAGTCAGCCTTTTTCATGTAAATAGGGTGTGAAAGCAGACTCCTGGCAAGTTAACAAAACAGCTTTCAACAGGGAGAGCAACATCTAGCTGATCTGTCTCACCTGTGTGTGCTCCATGAAGAAGTCAGCATCGTTCTTCTCAGGGAAATGGCCTGGGGTTCCACTCAGTCCATCTATCAGGAGCTGAAAGAAAAAGACATCACATGTGACTCAGCAATCAGCATCATGCTTCTTTCCCCACTGTGGTACAAGCTGTCAGCACTTACACTGGTGCCATATTTGGCCATGGCAGCACTCGCCAGCTGCCGGATCTTCTCCCTGTACATCTGGGCAGCTCTGCTATTATACTTGGCATTGGCATCTGTGGTTGTGCAGCCATGTTGGCGGAAGAAGGCAGTCTGAGGAAAAGTGGATAATCAGTCAGACAGCCAGGTCAAACTCCCGCAAGCATCAGACATCAGTAACCAAGTTGAGGGCAGCAGTAACAGGAGGAGGGAACTTCCCAGAGAATGTGTGTGTAAGGGGAATAAAGTGCTTTACCCCAGAAATAGACCAGCTATTGATCAAGTCTGCCTTCACCTGGATCCTGCTCTTCCAGGATCCAGAGATTCAAGAACCCACTACCAGCCCTTCCCAGGGAAGAGTGCTCCTGAATCACAGCATGGGGCAGGAGTTTCTAGGCTGTTGCTGAGCAGAACTCCCTTATCTTTAAAAAATTCTTCAGATCTCATGTAAGGGAGATCTAGGAAAATTACAGACCCCTATATCAGGAGTCTCTAACTTCTACCAGGGTCACTGTTCTGACCTCTTAACTGGAGATGGAAAATGAAAGTGCCTCTTCTCCTGTAGGTATCCAGAGAAAGTGAGAGGAGAATGGTACCCAGATACCAAGGAAGCCATATCAGGAGGAACTGGACACATAAGGAGCAGAGAATGCCCACAACGGAAAGGGAAATCAAACAAAATGCCTACAGAGGTTCCTCACCGCATTGGCATTGCTGCCCACTTGCATACACCTCAGCTGGAACCAGCTCCAGTTTGAATCCAGCTCTGTAGACCTGTACAAGAACAAGTCAGCTATATCAAGAAGGTGTAGGTGTCCTGGATTCAAAAGCATGTTATCAGCCAACGGAGCCAGAACCTGACACTGTACTGCAATGTAGTTACACCATTCTGGAAGCATGTGGGACATCTGAAGACTATTTCACTTTCCACCCGGTAACTGAAGTTAAGAGGAGTTTGTAATGGCCATTGATCTCACTGGCTTGGTCCCCCAACTGGATATATAATGCCCACGTAAAAATGTCTCCCACTGGCATTGCACTCAGATCCCAGCCAGCATCTCCTGTTCTCCAGGCATCAATCTTACCACATCACCGAAGACACATATATTCAGCCCATCCTATTGTGTTTTAAAGCATAGGGGCAGATTTACAAGCCACATGAAAGGCACTATTCAAAATAAAAGGGCACTGCATATTGGCAGAAACTTTGGCAGTAGAATGAAAAGTGAGATCCACACTCCCATTGTATGTTAGAACAGTATGCAAAGAGACACCAGCTACAGCTCAGGTCCTGACTGGAAGAAAGTCAGACATCAGATAGGTGTGGATCTCACAACAAGGCACTTACTCAACCATCCCAGAAAATGACTGTTAAGTCCTCCTGAGGAGCACAGCATACACGTTTTGGAGAATGAAGTGTTCACACACTGAGCATCTGGACATTAGCCTGGGGCCCAGTGAAACAGGTATAAGTTTACAACACTTCTGTTGGTAGTAAATAGATGCAACAAACACAGATCTAAGTTGGTTGTAAGCATGGAAAGAAAACAAAAACAAGACTCCGCTCTGAAAGTGATGCTAGTACACATCTCGGGGAATACATGCTGGAACAGATACTAAATGGAGAGAGAAACCTGGTAAGTATTAATTCTCAGGGAGACAGTAGATGGCAAGTTTAACAGGAGGGCCACTCACTATAGCAAGCCAAAAAAGGTTGCAGAGGCTTCATATCAGTGAGCAGGGAGAGAACAGCTTTCTTTCACAGCTCTGGTGCATGTATACCTGCACCTGAAATATTACCTTCTGTTCTGGCATCCAAGTGCCAAAAAGACAAACAGGATGCAGATTAGAAAAGAGCAGTACAGTGATCCAAGGGCTGAGGGTCTGAGTTATGATAAAGATGAAGAGCTAAATCTGCCTGCTCTAGTCAAAACAGGATTTAAGGAGAGACCAGTCTGTAAACATCCAAAGGGTGTAAACAGCAGAGAGAACAACAGAAGAAGTAGGAAAATTTGGACTAATATTAATTTCTATTACAGTCATGCCTAGAGACCACAATTATAGATCAGAACCCCATTGCACTAGGCACTGTACAGACCCAACAAAAAGACAGTCCCTGTCCTAAGGAGCTTAAATACCACAAGAAACACCAAGATAGCAAAACTCGTGAGGCTAAGAAACAATCTCTGCAATGGAAAGGGTGGGAGCCCTATCATCTGAGGCATGAACAAACACCAGGTAATGATCAGTGATGAGTTACCTTGCTGGGATTGGTCTGGATAAGCCCAATACATCACCACCTCTGATTTCGTCCTTGTGCTAATGCCATCAACTGGGGTCTGCGCTATAAGCACTCTCACTCCAAAGTGCCCTGGGAGCTGTGTCTCAGCCTCTGTCAACCCACATGCTAATACATCTTCTTCCTTTATGACATCTCTCCACTCTTTGGGCTGGCCTTAATTTGCTGGACTCTCTTTCCCACATACTGTAGCTGGCAAGACTGCACTTTATAGGACCAAACCCTCTGAGCCTGCATTCCCTCATTCTTTAGTTTACAGGTCTCACTTTGAGTAAGTCTCTCACACACATATTCCCGACATGGCCTCTCTTCCATACACCACTCATCCTCCTCAACATTTGTTTTTCTGAGAAACAGAACAAATTTTTACATTTTTCTTCTTTGTTGCTCCACAATGAGCACTATACATTAAAACCAGACAGACCACCTTTTTTAAAGACTTTCTCTTTTAATCTTACTGATATCTTCCTATTACAAACTATACCACTTATATCTGTCCATTTCAGTCAGGCATTTATCATCTTAGCTCTAATTTCATCCCTCATTTCCCCTCTTACTGATATCAGTGAAGTTCTTTGCTAGTATTCCAGCTCTTACACAGAATACTCCAGATGCTCTTCCCTTGAAAGCAATTCACATAACACACTGTTGCTCTGAGAACTATTTCACTGAGTTTCTTCCTATCTAAAAAGGAGCTGAGAGCCAAATTCAAAGTGTTACACATTCAGCAAACTATACAGAAAATTGTGCACTTTTGAGAACAAAGTTCCTCCTGCTTGACAGAAGTTTTCCTGTCAATCAAACCTAAGCTAATTCCAGTAACGACAAGGTAAGCAAATGTTGTAAGTGAATGCATCCTTGATCATTTCTCCCTTCCCCACAATGCATCCCTCCCCTTTCAACTCTTGTGCCAAACATACACACCTGATAAAGCTTAGGTGCACACCCAGTGACCTGTGGACTCCAGAGCAGTCAATGCACAGAAATACGCCATAGGAAATACTGGCCCAGCTTGGATTCTTAGCACCACAGTCAAAACAAGCCTGAAGGAAAATCAAAGCGAGGAAGAGTAAGGAAGTCAGAGAGGGTCTGAGAGATGGTCCTACCATCAGCTTGAGGAGCAAGAGGGAGGTCACGGGGGCAGCTGTGTGGGATTTTATCCCCGTTTCCGCACGAAAGCGGCAGTAACAGAAGAGCTGGCAGATTAAATGCTAAAATAATAAGCGTCCCGTGCAGCGGGGCAGCCGCCCCCCACCCGCTGCCAGCCCCCGCTCACACCGTCCCGGCTGTGACGGCCCGGGCTGCCGGGGCTCCCCCTGGACACCGGTCCCGGAGGTGCCGCCGCCCGTGACGCTGCCGCTGGGGAGAACGGGCCTGTCTCGCTGCTAGGCCGGGCAGGAGGCAGATGCCGGCGGCGGCCCCGCCAGGCCGACAGGGGCCGGGCTCTGCAGCGTCACCGGAAGCAGGAGAGACAGGAAGCGGCTCCGGAGACCCACTCCCGACCGGGAGAACCCGGCCCCGCTCCGGTACCTTATTGGCCGGCGCCGCCCGCAGCCGCTTGAACAAAGTCTGAATCTCCGCCTTGCTCGGCTCCGCCGCCATGGTCTCTCCTTCCCAGAAAAGACCGGGGCGACGGGTCCGCGCCGGGTCCAATCCGCGCAAGGGCGGAACTGACGACGGGTCCCTGCCGGGGCCAACCGCAGCCTACGCCGCCGCCATGACACCCGGGGCAGAGTAGTCAGGTCAACAGAGGGAGTTCGAGCCTCCCCCGCCCCGGGGCTCTGCCGGACGATGCCCAAGGCCTGCTCCGCCATTAACTGTCCGAACCGGGACACCCGGGAGAACCGCGCCCGGGGACTCTCCTTCCACAGGTCGGAACGGGGCCTGATGCTGTTGGGAGGGGGGCGGTCTCTCTGGGGGGCGGGGCCTCACGGGGCTGGTATCCCTGGGGGGGCGGGGTCTGGTTTCTGCTCCTGTGGGAACGATTAGGGCTAGTTG